>JARHVA010008330.1:487500-490000 GCA_037957365.1 Torreya grandis
AGTTTTAATATTCCTATTACATAATATAAAACCAATTTATAAGGATTTTCAAAAAAAATAAGGTGGTCTGGACACCAAGGTTTGTAGTGAAACTTAAAGATAGGGTTCAGGCCTAATGCCCAAGAAAGAAGTAATCCATCATTTATAAATGAAGTAAGACTAGAAATGGATTGGATCATGCCAATAAGGTAAATATGGAAGTTTTTGGGTAATTTGGATGTATGGGAACCCATTATATTTCATTTTGAGCTCTGTGGTATACTCAGGCCCACTTGGCATGTTCAAACCTATTGTCTAAATGAGGAGTCAGTCACACTTCTACCATGAAAAAATATTTATATCCTTCTGGGATATGTTTATGGGATCAATACAATGGTGTGTAATTTTTCTTAGTTAATATAAAACATCAAATAAACCATTTTTGGGTCCAAAATCAGCTTAGCCATGTGGGAAACAAGAAAACAAGCATGATAGATAAAGTTATGATTCTCACATCACTCATGACACTTTACATGGAAACAAGAGAAGATAGGGGAAGATATCAAGGGTCTTGAAAAAGTAATTTTTGGAATTTTTTTGTAGGTTGGATGTCAGATATTTATGAACCAATGTTAAGAGTGAAAACTAGCTAAAACCCTTGCTAAACCCTAACTAGGACTAATTTGTGAAAATTGAGTTGTATAACTAATATAATTAGCTAGTTTCAGTAAGTTGATGACTAGATGTTGTATAGGACTCATTAAATATGTTTCAAACCATAATTTTTTATATGAAATTATATATATGGGGGCATAAATATGCTTTTTATCACTATTTTGTGCATTTTATAGGCTGTAGGAAGTTTCAAGAGATGAAAAGCACATGAATGGAAATATTGAGACTTAAGATAACTAAACATGTAATTTTCATATCTTGAAAATGTTCCTAAGTTCATAAAATAGGTTTTTGAACTTAGTCAGTCAAAACTAGTCTATTGGACAAGCTACTGAAGAAGATGGAATACTTCAAGTGATGAGTTTTTAGGGTATGCCTAATGCTTCTAAAGAAATTAAGAGGATTTAAACATGTCACCCATTTCCTTATATGTATTTTCATGGAAAATTAAGGTTATTTTTGAGGCCAAATGTGAAAGGTGCATGGAAGTGTATATTTATCAAAGCTCCTTGATGAGCTAGAAGAACTTGCTACTAGGAAAAACCCAACACTTGTTCAAAGTACCATGGAAGACAAGAAGGTATGCCTTTATCAATAATAATTTGACATTGAAATTGAAGATCTACATGAAAGGTTGAAGATTTTTATATTAAAGAGGAATATGTCTAAATTGGAGACCTATTTGAATATGGTATACTTCAGAGTATGGCCATTGAAGTTCCAAAGGACAAGTCTGATCCACAAAGCATTTAATCCAAAGAGAAGCATGCTTTCCACCAAGTTCCATCTCATGAAGAAGGTGATTCTTTAAACATCCATTTTGATATAGGAGGGAGGTATGCTTCATTGTTAGTCTTACATAGTAATTGTTATATGTTTCTCCTAAGTGCTTAGAGCACATGTGTGTTTGATTTCTTTGTTGTGTGTGTCCTTTGCTTTATTTGGTTGAGGTAGTAATTAGTGTCTTGTCTTGATAAAAGGTTTATGGTCAATGGTCAATGGTTTTATTATTTGTCTCATTTCTTAGATGACTCCACAAGCATAATGGATCATAATACTACTAGTATAGTTAGTATACCAATCATACTATCCCAACGAGTCACCAATCTATTGACCAAATTTTACTTTTGGTCAAATTAGGGAACCCCTAGTAAAAATATTGGATTTTTATGTATAGAATGGGGTTTAATATATTTTCATGAAATTTTTTAAAGGTTAATTTATGTCAACTAATGTTATATTAGCTTTAGTCAATTAGTTTTTTAGGTCCTTTTGTAATTTTAGGTCATTTTAATGGTAAAAAGTAGTGCATTTTATGCTTTATATGTGTTTCTTGGGAAATATTCAAGCGTATCAATGTGATGTCATGTACCATGTGTCCTTATAAGTGTTAGTAAACTGACAACTAAATTTGTTTAGGTTCATTAAAAGAAAGCTTGATTTTCCTAAACAAATGGAAGCAAATGGCACTTGTATGACCTCTTTGGGAAGTGTGACACTTAGGAAGGATGTAAATATGTCTATTAATATTATTGACACTCATATACATTATTTAATTTATTTAGAAGTGAAATTTTCTACCCAAAACCATTCTAATACATTTTTAACCTTAACAGATTAAAGTGATACTCAGATGTTTGCTTGGTACAGTTAGCACAAGAGGTTTCAGTTCAAATGATTCTTGGAGATGATAGAAAATGGAAGGATATCAATTTTAATATAAATAAGTTTTATTTTGGTCAACTATGCTTTATGAACCATGTATTTGAAGTTAATTTTCAAAAACCGCCTACTAATCTGTGTATCCTGTCAGTTTTTATTGGTTTGAATAGATTCATACAAACTA
>JARHVA010008330.1:495000-510892 GCA_037957365.1 Torreya grandis
ATATTTCTCCTTTCTTACCCCTTAAGTTAGTTGTAGATTCAATCCTAAGTGCTACATCAAGGGATTTAGCCCTATCTAGAGACTCACCTTCATTTCTTAGGTTATCCACAAGACTAGAGATGACTTCATTGTGGCACTTGGATGAGGAGAGCTTTGAATCTCCTCAAAGGGTGCATATCCAAGTGATAACACATAATAGCTTCACTTTCACTTGTACCAACATTTAAGTGGGGAGAACTACATTTGGATTGATCCCTCCTCATAGTATTAGTATGTAAGTAACTCTCATTAGAGTGGGGTGTTGAGGATATCCATCTTATGCCACTAACATGATGGCTTAATTATTATGACATTCAAATGATCTATCAATATAGAGTTTTAAGTTTTACATACAAATTAGTCAAAATGGGTCACCTACAAGAAATTAGAACTTTTGCATATAAGAATAGGATTTGTAAACTCAAATACAAGTGCATCTAGAAGCTTAGAATAGTTCTACACATAGGACACTACAACCAAAATAAGGACACTAGTTTCATTGGAATTACTATCTAATTAGAGTACTAATATCCAAGAAGGGTTTTAACACCTGAATCCTTTTTGTCGTACTTAGATTAGATCATCTCTTAGTTTGAAGCCTTCAAATCTTTCATCTCATTCAATTTCCAACTAAGTACTTGTTTACATCATTTATTATTATTTTTATAAATGTTAATTCTATTATAAATCAATTTTTATATTTCTTTCATATCTCTATCTTCATTTACTATACTCAACCCTTTAATAATTTAGAGCTTAAATTCTGTAACACTAAAAATTTAAATCATTTAGTGAACCTAACTTACTTCAAAAACCATCCAAACCTTATCCCTATATGTTATTAGGGTTTCCACCCTTTTATTTCCTATTCTTAGTGGTTGTTTTAATTTTTTCGAACCTAAAATATTCTACCCTTACATCCCTCTTCCAAGTTCAGTTGTCAAATTTCATGGATAAAGAATATTCTTTTCTTTTTCCTCATCTCCAAGAGGGTGATAGATACTTTCCCTCTAAGTAGGTCCATGTTATCAGTCTTCCATGAGGTGATATGACCTATAATTCTATTTCAAAGGCCCATACTCAGCTTATACAACCTTCACACACTTCCCTTCCCATATCTTCTCTATAGGGTTTGTTCCTATATGTTAAGTCAAAAATAACTAGGGTTTACACTTATGAGAATCTATGTGATTAGATTACTAGTATGAGAAATCTCATTGTAAAATTAAAAAATCATAATCAATTATTACATGAAAACACTAAAATATTGGAAAATCAGTTTTCAATACAAAAGTCTCCAAGACATATTAGTGTAAATCATGTATATTCATATTCACCTACTCAATTTATGGCAAGCAATGTTACATATCAAAACAAGATATCACAATAAAGTGCATCTACAACTAGTGATTCAAAAATTATTCAAATATCAAATATAATTTCAAGTCATATTTTAAGGAAATTATTAAATCTATGTTGATTAATGTACCACTTTTACATCGAGTGAGGAGATTAAAATACTATTGTCCATACCATATAATGCATGGTCATCACACAAATTTATGTTTGCCATCAAAAAATCATATATAACACATCATTACAAATGAAGAATCTATAAAAGATAAATTAGTTAAGCAATCCACAGTGATACATGAACATGTTAAAAAATGGTGAAATTCAAAAATAGTACAAAATTGGTTACGAAAGCATAACTCAGAACAATAAAAGTTTTAAAAATAAAAAAAAGAGCAATAAAATTTTTAAGAAGCACATGTAAAGTAAGTATGAGATAAAAATATAACTCTCTAAAAAGAGGTATATCTTTTGAAGTAGTATGATAATGGTCAATCGTATCTACAATAGTTTATTTATCAAAGTCAAGGGTTGGCAAACAAGACCAAAGCATGATTTTTCATATTATAGAAGTTGATAATGTAGGTCAATAAGGGATGTGATTTATTTAACATCATAATTAAAATCATTCACATATACATTATATCAGGGCAAAATATATAGATATATAGGAAATGTTACCAAAAAGAGCAAGAACTTAAGTTTCAAATTCAAATCATGCTAATCCAACACACATTCTCAAAAAAACACTTTCTTTAAAAATAGCCTCCAAAGCAACATAAGAATAAAATAGGTGTAGTTTCAAAGGGTACAGTCATAATTAATATTCCAAGTTATAATTCAAAAATTTAAAATATATAGTATGAGGCAAATCCCTATGCTCATCCAGATAATATATATGTCAACATCAACATTCCAAGTTATTATGATTATTATGAATCTGACAATGAAAAATACTCAATTTCACACTACAAATCAATTCAACTATAGCACATCAATCACAATGCATGAGAGGTTAGCATTCCTATTTTTGACACAATCCACATTGATAGTGATTCTCCCATGAGAATAATAGGTTAGTATGTTCCTCCCTTATTGTACATAGTATCTTTATTTCTTTCTTCTTGTATATAGTTTCAATTTCATGTTACTTGTATATAGCTTATATATAGAAAATACAAAAATAATTGAATATATCATAACATAAAAAACATTCAAATATTTACTCATAAAATAGAAATTATATATTTTATGCATCTCCCATGTTTACATGTCTTACATTTTCTAGACACTACATATGCTAGTTATCTTAGTATTGCAAATTTTTAGTATACATACATTCTTCACTTATTCTTGTCAAGTGTTTATAGGTAACTGTAGGACCCAATTCCATTATAAAGATCTAGATTTGCTACAACATATCCACTAGGGGAATATACATAGATACATGGGTTCCTCGTTTGATATATTCACTCATTTGGGGGGGATCCTATAAACAGTTTTAATTGCCAGGTTAAATCTTTCTAAAATCTACATCATAGATTTAGCATTCTTATATCTTGATATTGATCATCCTACACATATTCATATGTTTTGTCAACTACTAGTACTATAGGCTTAGCTTATATACATGTTATATTTGATACATATTTGTACCACATGTTCTTGAATAATTTCATTTCTAGATTTCCTAGTTTAGATTTGATTACATCTCTATGCTTATTTTATTTGAGTAAATTTGAATATGCCATTACTCTATGGCTCTATGCCACTTCTTTTCATTATATGCATGTTTGGACATATGCCCATGTCCTTGTGTGTGCCTTCCTAATTATGTATTCAGATATTTGAGCATTTCCTTTCATATGGTTCTAAGACAAATTTATTGTTGTTTTCATATGTAGACATTTAAACATGTCCTAATATGTCTTAGTTTATTAGATTTAGTGACATGTGCCCATGTCCCTTATATTATGGATGCTTGGAATAATTTGCATGGATTATTTATTTTATCTATATACATTCATGTGTACATCATGGCCATGACACTTGTCTCTTTCTTATTGTACATTCTAGTTTTAGATGCCATGAGGGACCTCATGCATCTCCCCTTCCTAATTGGGTTTTGTGATGGACATCATCCCCATTCCCTTAGGTAGCTACTGAGTTATTACTCAGATGTATTGCTCATATATATTGTTATATCTATATTGACAACCTTGTGAATGTTATATCTAACATACATCATAAAATAAAAACTTATGCTAGTATTATGTTACATTATGATGTCATGCATGCACATTCTATTAGTTTATCACATCGATATCATATATGCTCCAGCTAACACACATCTTATAGATATTTTTACTTTGAGGATATTCTTTGCAAAAGTGAAAAAACTTCCCTCAAAATATGGGGCATTCAAAAAGTTTTTCCACAAAGAGCGGGATATTTCAATGCACTTAAAGAAATTTTTTTAGCATACATGCACATAATATAGAAATTTATTTCAGGAAAATATAGTCCAAACTAGTGACACTAAGACAAGTTTACATTGAAAATTAACTACAATAGCTGAATATTAGCACCCAAATTAGCATAATAGGGCTACTAGTACTACTATTCAATATATGGCACTATTGTCCAGTAGCCTCAATTTTAATAAATTCTATATTGGACATAAAATTATAGTATGCACAATATAGGGTTGCATAGGTTTAGTTACATAATACTAGTATTAGCTTAGTTTAGCAAAATTACATATTAGTTTCCTCATATTTGGGGCATCATGCATGGCATAATCATTCCCATTTCATCTTAGATGCTGAGATACATATTATTTAAACTAAATATAGAATTCCATATAGTTGGATATGATATTTGGGGATATGCCCATAGTAAATTGTTTTTGTATGCTCACTTATGCACCATCTAATCATATGAAATGACAAAATCCATCTCATTATCTACATTAGATACACTATATACCATGTTCTAAGTTACACATGATATTGATGTCTTACTCCATCTATAGTGGTTGGAATTACCAAATATCTTAGAGATGCCTAATATTCCTAAGTGGCCCAGACCTATTTTATATTCTAGAGTTCTAAAATGGATGTAGATCTGATATATATAGTTATAATTATAGTTACACATCTTCAACTATGTCACTCAAATTTATATACATATGCATCTAATACACATGTGTAGGCAATGACGGAGTCATAATCCACATAATTTTTTGAGCTACCTAAATGAGTGGGTTGAGCATACCATCAATCCAATCCAAGCTATTCAAATGTAATGATCCACTAAGCAAGGGTGGAAAATGATGGAGTCAAAATCAAATTGATTTCTTGAGTGACGCAATATGAGGATGCAAAAATCCATCATTTCAATCTAGGTTATTCACCAATTAATCACTATCTACATGCGCAAACATATCGTCACCAAGTTTATTATTAGTTCATGTACCTATGAGGTGTATTCATTCCTTTCCTCTCTTTTATCTATTTACTCAATTTTGCCTTTTACTTTTGGTATCTTTTATGTAAGTATTGATATATGCATGTTTCATTTATAAGACACATAATGCAACATGATTCACATACATAAATCCAGATTCATGAGATTTGCCTCTTACTGAAGTCTAGGTACATTTATTTTCCCTTTATCCTTTTCAGTTTACTTTGATACATTTATATAACAAAGGAGGGTAAAATTTAATCATCTAAAAATGGCACTTGAGTGGTAAGAGTGTTACTTGAGACAATCCATCCCTAGCTTATCCCTACACTTATCATAGTACCTATCTAGACACTTATATAACCTTTCTGTAGGCCATATGCATCCTCAAACATATCCAAAGTAGTCCCAAACATTCACTTTAGCATCATAGGCCCTACTGCCTTATGTCCCACCACCTGGACACTAGTGCTATAATTTGGACAATAACATCAATTGCGCCAGTGTCTTATTTATGTTTTATTGTCCTTTTCTTTCCTTTTATTAACAACATATATCTTTTCAAATTAGAAACCACCTAGGGTCAGTCTAGAACTTTTTAAGACCTCTACAAGAACTAAAATAGTATATAAACATGACCTTTAGCCCTTTATCCACTAGATAGAGATTAGATGCAAATTAAAAAAAAAAACTCAAACAAGTTGTGCACAATCAAGGTTATTAATCCCTATTCTACCATACTTATGGATATAACTATCTACAACCTTTGTAAGCTCATATTACTCAGATTTCTAGTCTCAAACACACTCAAATTTCCATTCATACTAGATTCACTTGTACTTTCACCAACACTTAGTTAGGGAGAACTACATTGGGTTTGATCCCTCTTTGGATTATTGGTATGTAGGAAACTCTCATCAAAATTGGGTGTTGATGATGTTCATCATACCCCACTAACATTACACTTTGATACTTCTTCCAACTAGATTTAGTAGAAATATGTAGGTTTAGATTTTAAATATAAATTAATCAAAATAGGTCATATATATGGAATCAAAACTCATGTGCATAAGAATAGGCTTGGTAGACTCAGACATGGGTGCACCTAGAAGTTTGGAATAGTTATGAACATAGGAAACTAGTGCCAAAATATCTACACTAGCACCATTAGTGTTACTATCCAATTAGGGTGTTATTATCCAAAAAGAGTTTTGATACATAAGTCATGTATGAGACACTTAAATAATCTCTATTTCTAGTTTGCATCTTCCATCTCAATCACTTTCTAGTTCAGTAATTGTTTACATCATGTATTTATTGCATATTTCTACCTTTATTTACTATACTCAAACCCTTTAACAACCTAGGACTTAAACACTATAAAACTAGAAAGTTAAATCAAGGATTCTCCAAATAAATTAGCTTCACAAGAAATCAAAAAGTGAACATATCACCAAGACATAACAATTACCTTATACATTGGTGTTTATTATTATTGGAATAACCATATTGATCCTACACAAACCAAAACTACTTGTAGCATAAATAATTTTCATTAGATTGATTTTAACTTATAGTATTTGTAAAATAAGGTCACTTGGAAATAATCCTTGGGAAACATAATGATATGAATTTCTTGAGGTCCTAGATTAATTCAAACATAGGTTTTGGGTTATGCTTACCACATATCCATATCCATTTACACTTGGAACACTTTGTATATACCTAATGGAAACAAATATTTACAAAAATAAACAAAGCATTTATTTTCCTCCTAAATGGAAATTAATACATATTTCAAATGATAGCATTACATCTTCTAGTACACATGCAAAATGTAATGAGGAACATGGTATGTGTAGACAATCTAAATTGGTCAAACAACCACACATATCATGTCTTTTAAAAGTCCTGTCACAGGAGACTCTGACTAGAAAATATGAGTTTGTTAACATTTATCGATGTCTTTTATTTTAGTCATCTTGGTCTTGTTTCATGCATGAATCTCATTTTATCCTATTCCCAATCATCTTGAGCCTTTCAAAAATTCATTACACCTCAACCATGTCAAAGTTTATATGATATTTTCATCCCCCCAAGTCCTTAGCCTATAGGATATGAGCATTGGAATTGGACTATAGTGTTGGTGCCAGTACTTTCTAATTTTGGCTTTCTTATCCAAGGTCATTTTGGGCTCTAATAGTTAGTTTCCTTTGATTAATTATTTCCCACCCCTTTCTTAGATTTGTCTTTAAGTTTCCCAATGTCATCCAAATGTAAATAAATATCCCAAATTAAAAATAAAGAGTCTCTTATATAAAATAATACATAAGGAATTTTATATCTCATATTTACTACTTTGGCACATTACATAATTAAAAATTAGTCAAGAGTAGAGCTCAGCATTTCACATTACACATAGACTTGCATGCTTGATAAAGAAAGGATCTAGGCAAAAGTCATTCTTGTATATACCATGTGTATTGATTATGTACATTCCCTAAGGGAGAATGACATTTGATCTGATACCCTAGCTTGAGGGTTAATGTAGGTAGTGATCAAGATAGTGAGGGTTCTAGATCATGATACTATTCTTCCCCTAACCCATTTTTTCTCCCTTTTACTTTTGATTCATTTTTTATTTGCATGTGTGTAAATAGATACATAGTTTGGACATGGAAAGAGATATATAGTGAGATATATTGACTTCTAACCTCCACAAATTTATAGGTAAGGTCTCATAGATGGAGAAAACATAACCCAAAAAGATCAGGCTTCTTAGACAATAACAACAACAAGAGTAGACCACAACACCATTGGCACTAGTGTCCTATTTTGGCACTCCTATCTAATTGAAAAATAAAGCCCAGATCTTGATTTATGATAGTGTCCTAGTCTTGCACCATAATTTCTAGCTCCTGAATCATTCATTTCAGTCTATTTTTCTAGATAATTTCATCTCTCTTCCTTTGTAATTAATTTGATTAAATTATCCAAAACATGTATTTCACTATATTTGATTGGATTTTTCTCCTTATTCTAGACCCTTAATTATCGATCTAAACCATATTTTTCCAAGAATAAAATAAAACATTTAGTGAACCTGACTTTGAATAAATCTAAAAACTTAGGTACCCTTAGGGTTTTAACTTCAGATATTATGAACAAATTTAATTTGAAATTTATTATTCTTATATATTTTTTTGTGCATTTATCTTATTCAATATTATTTTTAGAATTTGAATTATTGTCATAATTTTTAAAAATTCTAAAACCCTAACTAAAACCATATATTTCCAAACTAGGTCCTCAAACCCTAAGCCTACGTCCCATACAATTTTTTGAAAAATATCCTATAATTTTTACAAATTTTTTAGAGTGTCCAAAATATTTGTAAAATCTCAATATTAGTAGTTATTTGGTACAAAAATTAAATTTAAAATCTCTGATTTTTGTATAATTTTTTGTGGAGTTATCCTATTCAAAATTATTTTTAGAATTTAAATTATTGGCATATTTTTTTTAGATTCTAAAAACCTAAGCAAAAAACATAGATTTCTAAATTAGGTCCTCCAACCCCAAGCCTTCCTTGCAATTTTCAGAAAAATATTTTGAATTTTTTGTAAATTGTTTCGATTGTCAAAACTATTTTCAAAATCTCTATGTTAGTAGTTATTTTTTCATTTATTTTCTTAATATTACTTTTACATATTCACTTTGGTGAAATAAATAAAATGGCCACTAAGGCACTTCATCCCTCTCATCCTATATATCAATTTATAAATTTTCTCATAATTATGACAATGAATGGACACATTTGCAAAATTGCACATTAGCTAAAAATGTGGAAAATGATTTCAATTACAATGAAGATAATTACTATTATTGTAATGAAGAATATGATGATACATGTGAAAGTGATAGTGAAAATAAAGTAGATGCATCTTCTTCTCTCAAACCTATCTTTCTTAATCCTTCTTATATAGAAAATAATTTTGATAAATAGGAAAGATACTTTTCACCTTATTCTCCTATGCATAATGCACCAAATGAATAAAATTAGTCATGCACTTCCAAGTGAATCTCTCTTCCTCTTTTTCAATTTCTATGTTCAAAATATAACAATATAAATGTGATAAAATCAAATTGTCAATGCTAGTTCAACTAATGCATCCAATGCTCTCAAGAATACTTTATATCAAAATAATTTCTAAAAATTAACTCTCTTACTCTTAATTCTCATGTTAAAAATGAAAACAATACATACACTCTATCCATGGATAACATAGATGAACATAATCTTCCACAGTCACGTGATAATTTATTGCACATTATAAATGAATTAAATTCTTTTCATACACCTCTCCCTAGCAATGATGGAAGTGATAATGAGTATGATAGTGAGCATGCAAATTATATTGATTATTTATAATATTGAAATTCTAATCATGCATGGAACAATGATGATTATTATGCACATAGTGAAGAAGAAAATGCATCTCATGCCTCTAACACTTCTCTTATTTCTCCTCTCAAACATAATGCACTACCAAATATTGTTTCCACTTCTAAGAATGATTCTATTTCAAATAATGCACATGTTAGTGGTAATATCATATCTTCTTCTCAATTAGAATATGATTCACTAAAACATAAAGATACAATTGAACTTCCCAAGCTACCCCTCACTACAGTAGAACCCATCTCTCACTCTTCACATAAAGAGAATGATAGTACACATCCCTCTAGTAAGGTTTAAGTTACCATTACTCCCTAGGTTATAGTGAGTACACCCCCTCTTTATGACTTAATCACTAAATTCATTATTCCCATGGGTAAACATAACAATCAAATGCAATGATTAAATTAACCACTTCAAGATACTAATGTACCATCTCAAGAGATTATCTCTTTGATGCATACAGTTGGTGAATTACAAACCAAGTACATCTCCTAACCTTACAAAGAAAGGCTTATAAATATGGGATGGATTTTAATGATTTACATGGTAATCCCCTTCTAAAGAAATTCATAAAAGATTCATTGTCTAACCATTTCTAGATAGCATCATTTCCTAAATTTTATGGAAGTATAGATCCATTCACATACCTTCAAGACGTTTAGAAGGCATTGTCATCTCATGTGAGTCCTTTCATTCTACTAAAGTTATTCCATTAGACATTATCAAGGGAATCATAGAATCATTTTTTTCATCTACTCCTAATTGGCTCCTTTCACACATATGAAGACTTAGAGGGGGTATTTCTTAGATATTACATAGAAAACATGGGTCCTTTTGTTACATATGAGAAACTTGCCATATTACATAAAAAATATTTAGAGCTAGTTAGTGAGTATATCTTACAATTCAAGACTCACATGCTAAGATTGATATACAAATCAATAAATTTAAAGATTCAATAAACCTTTATTAAGGAGCTTTGCCAACCTCTAATAAAGCATCTACTATATCAAATAGAGTCCTCTTTCAAACACTTATGCTATAAGTTATAGCTTTGGAAAATAAATTGGGATTGATTGAGTTAAATTCAATAGATTAGATCACCCTAGATTTCATAACAATACATATGGCTCCTATAATCCAACATCCACCATGTTTTAAAGAAGAATAGGAGACCACAACTAGTTAAGAATAGAGATCTAGTTTCCAAAGCATAACCCACTATATGCAATATAAAAAATATCAACAAAGCACCACTATAATTTGATTTAAAATGGGATAGTCCATGTTTCATATTAATAGCATTATTAGATAGGAGGTTAATCGCATTGAATTATACTCATTGATGATAACCACATCTCCTAAAATAATAACCACAACATCCCTTTTTTAACTACCATCAGATATGTGGACAAAGATAGTGATTGTTATGGATTTAGAGATTGCATTAATATATGTGTTGATAATGGCATCATAGAATCTACATATATGGTACTGAGATCTCCTCCACCGTGGAACCTTAGACCTCATTCTTCCATGACTGAGTCATTCTAGAACATTCCTTTATATGAATCGTGAATCAGTCACCGTGAGAGTAATGTAGGTTCTAAGATAGAACCTCACAAGAGATCTCCTATTACACCTATTCAGTAGGTCTAAAAACCAATCTAATGAGAATAGCCTACATATAGCACTATAGTCTAAGGAGTATATAGTGTAGTTCTATATACATATCTAGTAGAGTCATAGGCACCATAACATAGTACTACTCAAGAGAAATATTCACTACAAATAGATTTTTTGGGTTTTATCTCACATCACAATCCACTATAGTTAAGATTAAATGAACCCACCTCATAGATTACTACTCAAGAGAGATATTCACTTTGGCCCAATTTTTAGGGACCTATTTCATGTAGCAACCCATTATGATTGAGACTAAATTATCCCCCATCATAGGTTTTAGCTCCATCTTGATATATGGATTATTCATACACATCACAATAGAGGCCACATGACATATGATTATGGAAAAATTAGCCTTCGTCATAGCACATAGTTTCCATAAAACATCCAATAAAATTACATTTTTTAGAATTTCCATGTACAACTATAGTTAGTACACAGTATATAATATCAAATATAGAGCATGTTTCTAAATAGCATGAGTATTATGGGCACTTGTTTAGTTTTTCATCAAGGTTTAGATAGTGATAAAACATAGATAAATATGACACATATTCATAACAACATTAGTTCATAGCTTCACTTAGTAGGTCAATGATGAAGCCAAAGGTTTAGCTAGCCTTTGTATTCTTGAGCCACTTTTAGGAAAGTAATATGCACAATGTGCTATCTTACATCCCCATATACTAAAAAATAACATTACTAATTACCAATAACTATCTATAGATAAAACTAACCTATCAAAATCTAGATCTTACCAAATCATATTTTTACCAACATTAAACCAGCTTAGTTTATCCAAATAATTTACCGATTACAAAACCAGCAACTTTATTGCTCATATCTGATTAAAAATCAAATCTACCATCACACTTATCAACATATCATGAATAATCAAATCATATATCCCAATTACAATTTTTCCAAACATATACAATCTTTAACATTAATACTAGATCAAATATTTTTAAATCAACAAATTACAATACCAATCTATTCCATAATTCAGAACACAATATCCCTGAATCAAAATCAACCCAATATCCATATTTATATAAAGTGATTTTTTCATAACATATAAATCATATCAAGATATAATCAATCATGAATTGGCATCATTCTCTCACTCTCACTCTCACTCTCTCCTCCACTATTAGTCCCATAATCCAACCTAGCACTCGATGACCCTGCACCTCCTCAAGATCTTGAATGCCACCTGTGATGAATATCTCACTCTAGTAACTACCCATGCTCCTCATACAAGTTTGCATACCACATATGAATATCCATGTACTCACCTATAATCTATATACTCATCGATCCATAATTAGGTGGAGGCATCTTATGCCTATCTAGCTCAACTCTCAAATTATCTCTCTCTTCTACTACCCTAACATATGCGACTATAGATATATCATCCCTATCAAATAAATGACCTAAATACCTAGTGTAACTATCAATCACTCTATCAAACACTTATCTATAGTATTATTAGGTACATGTTATGTAAGCTCATAGAGTGTAGACTCAATGATAGTCTCCCAGTTTTAATCATCTCCCACCTCCTCCCATAATAGCTATTTCATCCTAAGCACCTCCCACTACACCTACATGTAAAAAATAAAATACTATGATAGTCATACATTTTCAAAAAAATCACAAACTTGTACATAATTCAAATATAATCAATACTTACCTCCCATCATCTAGATGAAAGTAGGATCCTCATACTCGAGGGAATCCCACTAATCAATAAGATATAATGGAGCCCATCGATGTCTAGCCCACAATGTGGTATATGCCTCTATGCATCTGACATCATCTACATCAAGAATATTTATATCCACATCCCATGAATTCAAAGGTAATGGTGCTAACTTAGCCTCAATATACCTCTCATGATCTCTTACCATTGTTGATGCTTGTGCATTCCTCACCCACACCCATGTTATTGGGGGTATAGCTTGCAATACCCCAAAATGTCTAGTCACTCACTCATAATGAAAATGGTCATATAATCCAACATTAGTAATCATGTAACTAACAAACTGACCCTTATATACTATAACTTCACTCCATCCTCAGGTTACTAAGGGAATACTCTATAGGGCATCCATATGATATCTTGAGCCACTAATCTATCTAAAAATCATCGATAGTGATTTATCCTAGGAGACTAGATAGCCAATGTACTCATCCACCACTCCCTTAGTAATCCTCTCACAACTACACAACCACTATGTGGTCATAAGCCCAATAATAAATTAAAAGAGATGTATTCACACCTCAATTGAATGCCTCTTGAGTAAACATGTAAAGATCCCTATATAAGTGGGAAAGCATAGTCCTACCCCATGAGAACATAGAACCATACACTTTTATACTACACATGATCTTATGCATTCTATATGCAATCAACACCCCACTCCCATCCACAATAATAAAATGAAGCAAATAGTATGGCCAACCATTTTTGCAGATGTAGAACACTCAACTACATAATAACTACCAATAATACATCACTATCATTGTCTCTTTGATGTATGCCTAAAGACACACCACTGAAATACAAGGATGCATGATCAATAACATTAGCACCCATGTCATCATGTAAAGTCACACATTGTCCACTAACTAGAAAATGCAAAATATGGTACACATCCTCCATAGTATTTGTAGTCTCTCTAGTACGAAGTTAGGAAGTAAATGTGTATGCATTCCACCTCTCACATAAGGTGGTAATTAGATGCATATGCAACTTCAAAATGATTAAGTCACACATATGACCCAACCTTACAATATCCATCATAGCTCTCTCATAAGTTGACAAAGGTAACAATCTCAATTTTTCCATCACCTAGCCTCTATAGAACTCCCTCATCTATACCTTACCCTACAAAATCACCAACAAATAACATATATGTAAGTCAACAATTACAATTAAAATAGTCAAGCTACATAAAAATAGGTAACAATTAAAAAATTCATAAATCTAGACCCAATGGACAACATTGTTGTAGAAAGGACTCCAATGCTAAAACAACAGTGTCAAAACCTAGACACTAGCACTGAGCACTAGACATGAGTGCTGAATCCTAGACAAGAGTGTTGAAAATAGTAAAAAATTTCCTAGGCTACTTAGAATAGCTCAAAAATGTGAAAAATAGGCTTCCATAGAGGTAAAAATCAAGTATTAATGTTACTTAACAAGGTAACATCACCGACCAGCCTCCACCTAGGTTGTCAACTACTCAAAATGGGTCACAAAATGTGCTCATCTCTTTGGCATATCTCTCACTTCCAAAGTTCTAAATTCTAATTTAGTAAATGCACAAATGAATCAAGAATTAATCCAATTTCCTAAATCAAACAACTTTCCCATATATAACAAAATACTATTTTTCCCATAACTAGAACCCCGTAGCTCTATTTTGCAAACCATTTTGTTCCATAGAATAGTGATAATGATAATTTCGACATCATGCAAGCCTTTCTCTCTTAATACATAGTCTACATACTATGGCACACACATGTATATACCTATTTTATATCCAAAACATACAACGTGGTCTTAACTAATAAAAAATCTCAATCAACTTTCAAATAACTAAAACCAAATCAATCAAACACAAACTTTCAATCTCCTCACAACAAGCCAACCTTATTTCTACTTACATCACTAGTTATCACTTTTGGCTCAATATTCTCTATCATAGATCTTATCCCTCTCTCACAAAAAGGAGCATCATTCCTACTATTCTTATTCCTACACTTAGCCAATATTCCTATCCACTCTTATAAGTGGATACACCATAGTTTATACACCTATAATCATCATTTTCTTAGATTTAACTCAAATTTGTCAAGATATACAATGATTCATGGGTCATTTGACATTACTTAAGACATTTAGAGGGATACACCTTTAGTTTATAGATACACCATGATTCTTACACATCTAGCCATCAGATTATTAAATTCAACTCAAATCAGTCAAGATATATATTGATTCAAATTACAGGGGTCATTCAACATTACTCAAGACATTCAGAAGGACATACCTTTAGTTCACAGATACATATACTATTTAGATATAGTGCTTTAGATTATATGGATTCATATCAACTTTTATATAGATTTAGACTCAAATAGTAGATTTGGGGGCATGTACATATTACATGTCTCACACATAATAACTTCATATAGCATGACACAACTATAGGACCAAATAATAAAATTATAGGCATAGTGTAGAGCACAGTGCTTTGATCTCTAGTTTTGCATATGGGTCATGGCATGATATTCCCATTTCAAATTTGGTTATAAATATTTTTAGACTATATAAATGCATCACTCACATACTAGATTTATGGACATGACATAGATGATCATGTTCTTCATCATCCAAGATTATACAGATTGAATGGCAAGACATGACATTCTCTCCTTACACATTGACCATATTTTTTGATTACACCCAATTTTACCCAAGTTGGACCATATGTCCATCCACAATGGCTGGTCAATAACATTACCTAGACCTAGATTATACAAGTTTATGTGAGATAAAGGGAAGACATTGGTTTTAGGCCTCCAAGCACTTCTTAGTTACTAATTCATATATTCAAAGTGGGGTTATGATAGATTTTACTCTTCAAAGTATACATATTCTATGCACACATTCCATATTACATGAGTTTATGTGGGACAAAGGGAAAACATTAGTTATTGGGTTTTGAGCATTTCTCATTTTTAGCCAGATTCAGCACAGGGGATAAGCATTACGCCTTCATGTTACATAGATTTAGCTTCAAAATTAAGTATATTGGGTATCTATTTTTATGGATTATTTTCCTTCTCTAGGCACTATTTAGATATCCATCT
>JARHVA010008331.1:0-75000 GCA_037957365.1 Torreya grandis
AAAGCATGAACCCACTATATATGGAGAAATATTAAACTGATATAAGTACCGATGTGGAAGACATATTTCCAAACATGCCCCCATTGTAAATTATAGATGCTTAATACTAATTAAGTGTGTATAAGATGCTTCCAAAGTATGCCCCCCACTAAATCTAAAAACTATCAATGTGTGTAATCTATGTCCATATGACATGCCCCCATAGAATCTACAAATAGATAAGAGTACCAAATACTAAATAAATGTGTATAAAATGATTCCAAAGTATGAACCTAATTTTTATTGGAAATTATGAATGTCTGGAAGCCATGTCCAAATGGCATGCCCCCACTAAATCTATAAACTAGTGTAAGTATCAAATATTGACAAAATGTGGAGAACATGCTTGCAAAGCATACCCACACTAAATTTAAAAACCATGAATGTGTGTTAAGAACATCCTTCCCAAGCATGCCCCCAATAATATGTCCCAATTTTAAGTGAGGAAAAAATAGTACCTAAAAGTTACCTCATCTAAAAAGGGTAAAACAATTGTAACATTTGTGAATGTGACCATGTAGCATATATAAATAAATATGTCTATGTAAATGTATCATTGAAGCACATAGAACAAAGGTGATCACATGTAGGCCTAAGATTAATAATTAATATCATGTAAAAATCTATATAGTAATAATATAAGTCTAACAAACAATAAAACACACACACAAGATCAATCAAATGCAAGTCCAAAGGCAATGGTCCAAGGAGACCACAAATAAGGGGCATGTTGAAATGCCACAAAATCAAATGGACATGCCTTAGTAAAATTTCCACAAATAAAGGAGTGACATATTCAAATTTACAATAAGGAAAACATATGCACAAGGGTCACATACAATAGATCATATTTGAATATTCTAATAAGCAAGATAATAGTAAGACAAAACACTCAAGGAAGGGTATAAAAGAAAATCATAAACAACCAACATAAACATGTCATAATGGACCATGTATCAAATGTGTTAGAAAAAACATAAAATACATATAATATCAAATACAACATGATATATATAATCTTGTATAATAGGTACATGTAAGTACATATATAATCTCAAATATGATAAAATAGATTGACCATCAAATCATATAACATGTGTGTATCAATATTATAGAATATAGATGCCCCATAAGTCCTGGTGATGTGAGTAAAGGGAAGACCCAACACCCATATGTATCATGTATATGTGTATGACTATATATGTGTATTTATTAATAATTGATATGATAGTCCTCAACATGGAACCATAGATGCTAAGGAGCCAATAGAACATGCAGGTGCCAAAAATGTTTTTGGATTTTTGCCTATTTTTTATTTTTTGGGTATTTTTGGAATTTTTTATGATGAGGAAAGATCATCATATAATGCCATCAAATGGATGGTCATAGATATTTCTGCCCACTGTGACCCTTACAACCTTAATTTGTATCTTTTAAATTATTTGCATCCTGATTGGCTAGGTTGAAAAGGTACATAACATATTCCTCCTCATGTTTTGATAAGATTTAATGTTTTCATTTTAAATACATATTAATTTTCCATCATGAGAAAAGGAGATGCCTTGTTTATTTAAGACATTATTTTCTTGCATTTTGTATCTACAAAGAGTTATGAGCATAAATTTATACAAATATGTGGTAGGCATAACCCAAACCTATGCTTGAATCACTTTAGGACCAAAATAAATTGGTATCGCTATGTTTCCTAAGGATTCCTTCAAAGTGACCTTATTTTTCAAGTATTTTAATTTAAAATCAAGATCTTGAAAATTCTTTATACTAAAATTTGTTTTTTTTTGTGTAGGATCAATATGGTTACACCAACAATAAGTACCACCGATGTATAAATAAGATAAATGTTAAATCTTGGTGATGTGTATTTTTTTTTGTGAGGCTAATTACTTTGGAGGATCATCAAATTAAATATGTTTATCATAAATAATATCTTAGATCTTTTTATTGAAGGTAAATCAATGGTTCATATAATTCCTAGGTCCTTAATGATATCATAATAAGCATTTTCATCATATCCTTTGGGTAGAAATCAACTCATGTCCAGCTTAATAAAATGAGGGAGAAATATAAGCTGACACTCTAGTAAACATAAGAGTAATGAATATGGGGACTCATTTAAACATGTAAATTGACTCCTTGGTACCTTAGATAAGATAATATACTTAGGTTTTTTTAATGGAATATTCTAATTTTGTAATAAAGTGATCATTGAGTATAAATACTAATTTTTATTTTGTAACTCATGTAATAGCTTGGTCACATTTTTTAATGGAGATTTTAGGGTTTCACAAGTAAAAACCCTAATTATTTTATATTGAACATTCATACATGTACCATCAAGGGATGTTAGAAAGGTTTTATGATTATCTAATTTTTTTATAATAATATGATCCATTTCACCCTTTGAAGAGTAGATAACATGAACCTAGTGAGAGGGGTGAAAGTTGTCATTCTCCTTTTAATTTTAAAGTGGAATAAAATAATTTATACTTTTGAAATGTTCTAAATATTGAAATGAGGATTGGATAGAAGATTCATACAAACTCTAGGGAACAATCCATGTTGTACATATTTTATGATAATGAGGGATCAACAATAGAGAAAAGAAATAAAAAAATCCCAACTGACCTAGGGTTTCATGTTCAAAGATCATCCTCACCAAATATTTAACCATAATATGGATTAGGATCCTACTTATGTAGATAAAGATAATGATATAGAAGTGATAAGGTACAAGGGTGAATATTATATCTAAAGAATACCAATTAATGTGTTAAACTTAGATGTACCATATACTAAACTTATTAAACTAAGATAAGTTATAAATGTAAAGTATAGCTAGTATAAATATATAAATGACATAAAATAAGGTACTTAGTTGGTTTTTATACTAATGCAAATCTAGATTTGGTACAGGTAGGAAGTAAATTCTATACAATCATTAAATTTTAGATCTAGTGCATCTAGCTCTCTAGATAATTATACTAGCCTAGGATGGTTGTGTTGATGCTACTCTCTAGGTTTAACACTAGTGTAATATACATAATATTAGATAAAACAAGATGCAACTACTTGGATGTTTTTGGGTTTGGATTCAACTTTGCTCTGGTGCATTCAAATTTGGATCATGGACTGTCACTCCTGATGAAATGGTAAAACCCTCAATTTACATATTCAATGTGTCCTTAGGTAAATATTAGTTAATGTACACATAGTGTCGATCTTACATGTAATGAACCCATTATCAAAGGGTGCTATCTACATATCTAATACTCCAAAATAGGGCTTCAAACTCATGTAACTCCCCCATACACATTGGCTTGTGTGTGAATTATATAATGTATGTAAATTAATTAAAACAATGATCTATCTTATAACTTATTAAATATGACCGTATGACTTCTCATTTAGTACTTCAAACCTATATCTAGGTTATTCCTTTGAATGAAATCTAAAGGGTAAAATATGAAATATTTTGGTAACTTGAGTGCTTCTTGAATGTTATTTATGTTATAATTTATAGGTGAATAATGAATGAGGATTTATATTATATTTATACCAATCATATCAAGAGATATATCACATAAATTAACTTAGGATAACCATTGTAATAAATTTCATTTGTAAATTGGATGAATTTAGGGCATTAGACACTTATGTGAGGGCATGATAATAACTTCAATGCTACTATCTATCTTAGACATTAGTGTCCATAGATTAGGAGAGTAGGTAGAGTATAAAACTTCCAAAGTTGTAACATAAGTACATTTTAAGTATTTTAAGCAAGATGAGATGTCTGTGTCATTAAAATAAGGCTAGTTAGACTATGACATAGGCCAAAGGGCAAAAGATAGAGTAGATACAAATCTTAAATAAGTAAGGCATGCATATGAATAATAAGAATAGCTAAGTTTTGAGTTCTCTAAGTTTATAAGACTAAGGTGATACATAATCAAAAAATATTACACTAAGATACTACACTTATAACTATGCAAAATCACAATTTCCTAAGTTGTTATATAAATAATTATTTCTTAAATCTTACATAATTTAACACATATAATCCTCATGCTCCTCCTCATTCCATGACAAAATAAATATGTATTCAAGAATTATCAACATGAAAAAATATATAAAGGTATATAAAACTCCATTCATGAGGCTTATAAACACTAATAAGGCATTTGTCAACTAAAAAGGTACAAATATAAACTCATAATTCTCATATCGCATTTGAAATGTGGTCTTGTGAATATTTTCTTTTATAATGTATAGATGATGATATAAAAAATTTAGATCTATCTTTGAGAACACTCTACATCCATATATTTGATCAAAAAATTCATCAATCATAGCTAATGGGTAATGATTTTTTATCATTACTTTGATCAGGTAGTGGTAATCAACAAAATGTTGAAGGGTTATGTCTTCCTTCATGAAGATAACAAGTACTCCCCATGGAAAATATTAAGATGAAAAAGTATCTTCTACATATATTTTATATGGCTATAACTTAAGCTCATAAAGCTTAGGTGTGGTCATCCAATCTAGTCTTATGGATATCGACTCAACCCTTGTACAAGATGTATATTGAAATCAATCACTTAAGGTGGGGAATACCAATAAATTCAATTTTTTTCTAAAAACTCCTAGAGGATGGGATGGCCATCTAAAAAATATATCTCTATATCCTCCTCTAATATATCACTCAATATAAGAAAAAAAAAACAACATCCATATCATATACTCTATTTGAGATACATCATGAAAACCATTTAAAAGAAGATGGGTATTTATACCTCTATGATAATAAACTAGTCCTAATGTCATTGACACACTCATTAACCTTATTATGACATTTCATATTAGATCTATGAGAACTAAGACAATCCATTCTAAAAATTACCTCATAAGGCCCAAAGGGTATAATATGTAAGTGAATGGTGGTGAGAAATACAACCAAATATAAGATACAAAATCTCACCAATCATATAATAGACATCTTGTCCCTAGTGTCCAATTTAACTTCCCAACACTCTCATTGTCTAGAAGCCATTAGCCTAAAATAGTCCATGACTAAAGGGATATGAAGGATTCAAAGGCTAAAATATAAAAAATAATAGTAACATATACATCACATATCATACTTGTGGTCTCAATGACCATTTTCTAGTGTTATGTTTGGTGGGTTTTCACTACTACATACATCATGTGACACTGATCCACATCACTTATTATCTACTTAGACATTGGAGCCTTATACCTTAGTAGCTGATGTTATCTATGAGAATTATTATGTATAGTTTCATGATGATACAAAAGTGTATAAAATAACTCTAATATCCTCTTATCCTAATGGGGATCTAATAGTCTTTTTTTAAACTATAGATATGTACCCTCAAGGTCATGCATGCATATACTACCAAGTTTGTACCAGCCTAATATATTGTCTATCCTACCTCCTCTCACTATTTTCGCCCTTCAAATTATAAACCCTCCTAAATACATACATAATTTTATTCAATAAGGTTACTACATTATTGTTAATGAAAGGGTCTAAAAGATGATCGGGTAGGTCTCTAACCTCCCCTAGATTCAAGTTTTGTACCATGTAACTTGGAATCATGTCAGGACTCTAACATAACTTAAAAACTCTCGTGATATTTTTAGGACTTCTCTAAAGTCTCTTTTGTAATGTAAAGATTCTCCACCATTGATACTAATGTTACTAGGGAGAGTATGCATACTACACTAGCCAAGTCTACATTTAAACCTCTAATAAAATGGTTTACATGAATAGATTTATCCATCACATATCCCATATACTATAATATTTCAAGGAAATCAAACTCATACTATGTCACTATACTAAATCTATGACAAATTTTATGGAACTAATCCACCTTCTAATATATGCATCTTAGTGAAATATAATGGTCTTTAAATAACTCCTTACTTAAAATCTTGGCAGTAGTGGTTGGATTCAAATGGATATTTTAATCTTTATACGTCAACCAAATCTTCCATGTGCCTCTCAAAAGGTGAGTATCTAGATAGGATCTTCCATTGGAGTCAAAATCATATAGGGTAAAACATCCTCATATAATTACTAGCCATGCCTCAACTACACATCCCTCATAGACACCATGAAATCATAGTGGATGGATTCAGATAAAGTTATTAGATAGATTTCTTAGGGTTGGCCTAGGAATATGGTCATAACCTCACCTCTCTTAACATTGCTCTATATATTGAGTATGCACTTTTATCCCGTTACATGCTATTGGGAGGGGCTATGGGGTGAAATACTATTTATATCCCTCTATCATATAATGTGTTAGGTTTTGGGTCACCTTCCTCTCTTCATTTACTAACCTTTATCCACTTGTGAAGGTTATGGATAATGTGTCTTAAAAGCCTCTTATACAACTAGTAACCTCTCTTATACTATTCTAAACATATGCTACACCACCTTAATTATTTGGGGTCCAAATTCTAGTGGCCTCTAGATAATTATAGGTGGTGTAATAGGATCATCAATATAGTTCCATAATAAACTTCATTCATCATGTTCCATAATTAAAAAGAAAATGTCAAGTGTTATATCAATGCAGAAGTATCAAACCAAAAAAAATAAGTTATCAAGAGATCTTGGTGTTCAAATTGGGCTTTGATAAAAATTTATGTAAAAAATGTAGCATGAAATAAACCACAGATAAATCAGAAATTATATTTGAGAATGTATAATGCACATTATACACATTTACATCACCTAAAGATTATCCACCTTCATGAAACAAAATCTACAACATGAAAAAAAAATTACACATGCCTAACCAACATAAAATATGATGCACAAGTGGATGCATGGTTGTTAGGAAGCCATGTCAATCCCACTTAATCAAAGTAGACTACATTCCCTCCATGAAACTTTGAATATTCCATATATTACATGGATGTTTAGGATGAACACTTCTTTAGTGACCATAGCTGGTCACCTTTAGTTATTTGAAGCTAAAGGTAAATATGGGTGAAATCAAAAATTTCGAAATGTTTGGAGAAGTTTGGGGTATCCTAGGTACCTAACTCTACCTTACAAATTTTATTATTATGGAGTTAATTTTTCAATAAAAATATATGGTAGATGACACTACTTCTCAGAGTTTAAACACAAGGTAGATGAAATCCATGTTCTGATCTTGTTAAACACATTAACCCTTATTCTAATGTTTATAGGATAAAAAATTAAGTGGGTTATCTTAATGGTCTCCCTACCTCTGGGGTCCCTAGGGTCCCTAAACATTCCATTTATTCCCAAAAGGGCTTACTTCAAGAAATGTTAAAATTTTGAATAGTTTTGCATTTGGTTCTATGATTTCTCTTTCATATGGAAGAGCAAACGGAACTATCAGGTGATTTTTGGTTACCCCATTCTAAGGCCTCTAAAAATTTCCTAAATAGGTTCAAAATATTTTTATAATTATTAACACATCATAAACCACATGACTTTCACCCAAATAAATGACTCTTATTCACCATTAATTTAAGAAATTTATCTATAAGTGGGCTCAACCCTCTATTTATTATCACTAATACACAAAACTTTCTAATTCAAATGCTCAAAATACCTTATACTAACCTTAGAATATCTCTAGATAAGGATAATTATCCTTTATTCTTGTGATAGGTCCACTATCATAGACCTATCCACTTGGAGTAGTTATATCCTATACCAAATAACTACTAGTTTCCCAATTTAAAAATATTCTTTTGGGTCTTCTTACACATTCATAAGTTCATCTAAATGAAATCATCAAATTATTTACTATATAAGGAAATAAAAACCTCATTTCAAAGGGACTTTTTCTCAAGATTGGAATTATCTATTGATCACTTTCATACTATTACACATTGTAAAATCCTCCCTATTCCTCTAAAATTCAAGATCATTCACAAGGAGTAATCATAATCCAAGTTTAAATCATCCCAAATAAATTCAAGATTTATAATTTTCAAGTAATTAAACCATATTTATAGTCACAAACATATATTCAAGGAACATAATTGCATAATAAATCTAGGTGGGATAATCTATGTGGCTTGATTTCCCTCTTTGGAGTATTTGTATACATAGGTAGTGTTCAATCATTAAGGGGTGATTGGGGTCAACTAATGTATTTACATCCCACCTCTATTTTTTTTAGGTTTATAACTCTCATGGAGACATCTAAAATTTAAATAAAAAAATAAAAAAATAATGACATCCATGAAAAAAATTATGAATTTAATAACCTTAGCCTGATTAGTAAATGCAGACAAAGGAGGACGAATTTGATTTTTTCACAATAAATGTAGAAAATTCCATGATCAATTGAGGTAAATATCTTTCACTATTGTCTATGGAGCACTATCTTATTCAAAAACATCTTAAAATTTTATTCTTGATCCTATATTATAACAAATTTTCTTTTCTTTATCTCTACTATCAGTCATTAGTCATAATCAATTGGGACAAGTATGTACTCAATTGATATGATCAACCTACAATATCTAGGGTGTTTGATCATGTCAAGAGATAGTTTAGAATTTATCACTGATCAATCATATTCATAATCTTCTATTTTATTGGTTGACACTATTATATATCATAAACATTAAAAAAATAGAATAAATAAAACCCTAGGATATTTATTCTTTACTTTTTTCTAAAAAGCAATTTCTTATATTAGCATGTTTCAAATCCTAATTATTAATTATTGTATATATTTAAAATTTGCATTATTTATCTAATTTTACACCATATTAATTATTAAATAAAAAATAGGGTAAAATTTTTATGAACTGGTGCATTTTTTATAATTAATTTTCTAATTTTTATCCTATGGTTTTACATTAATTTTTGTTTCTAGACATAAAAATATTGTCTCCTGATTTGGTTTTCAATTTATTTTTATTTCTTTTCTTGATTTCCTAAAAACAATGTTTTGATAGTTTTAAAAATCATAGGATTTGTCATTTTATGCAAAGTGGTCTTCAGATTTACTTGAAACATGGTGTGATGGGTATTTCCCTAACACTCAAGCCATTATTATATATATATATATATATATATATATATATATATATATATATATATATATATATATATATATATATATATATATATATATATATATCTATATATATATATATATATATATATATATATATATATATAGTGTGTGTGTGTGTGTGTGTGTGTGTGTGTGTGGATTTTAGTTTTCATGTGCCTCATTATATTGAAAATTCCTAGGTTTTTTATTTTAATCCATAGGAATCCTTTAATCATTTATTCTTAGAGTGCATTGGTAAGTGGTTATCCATGGGAAATTAATCTCAATGTACCCTAGATGTAGAATAATAAAACTATGAGATGTGAAATCCTTTGTAGTTAGTGCCCTATAGGACTTGTTCACTATTTATGATAGGGATCACCAAATCTGAGAGCTTACAAAGTAAACACACGTTGAATAGTTACACCTATTTGAATTTTCATTTTACACATTTTCATGAGTCTTGATAAGGTTAACTCCTCTATTCATACAAGGCATAATGTTATTTTAAGTGGAATCCATATAAAGCATATTCATATTATCTTGGTCTCTTCTAAAATGGATTTTATGAACACTTTTGATTAATATCATATGCAAATTTATAAAGTTATGTACACATTGAAGATGATGTAGTGATTAACATGATAATCAATATAATGGAAGTATGCAAGATAACCTTGAGAGATTTGATAAAATTGATCCTAATGAGCTTAATAGGGTAGATTTAAAACAAGTCAAAGAGTATCCAATTTCTATTAAAGACTCTATCAATGTCCCAAATATGTGAATATTGTCTAATTACTCATAACATATGAGGTTACACATTAAGATAATATTTATTCATCACAAAAAAAACCATAAAAGGTTACTTTTAGAGTTTTTAACACTCCCAATTCAATTGTTCTAGTTATATTATTTCTTATATTGTTAAATCAACACCTATTGTTTCATATGTGACATCATCCCTAATCATGGGGCATCACATATTTTATAATAGATTTATATGTCTATCTTTACACATGCATCATACATACCTCCTTAGATTACTAATAATGGTCCACCACCATCTCTCATAATGCATATTCACTTGAGTGAACCATTATGACCTTACATGATAAAGTTTTGCAATTGGAGAAAGGTGTCTCTAGATTTTGTCATTAAATGGTTTGTCATAGTTTTTTATTTAATCCTTTGGTACCCAACATAGAATCTTACCCATTACCAACAAGCTCTATATCTCTTTATTTACCACTCTATTAAGGTAAAGATGACCTCAAACACCACATTCTATTATTGCATGCAACATTGTTGGATTACGCTTAAAATGAAAAATTACTAATAAAGTTATTCCTACAAATCCTAAAAGATAATGATTTATGATGGTTCTATGATTTCACACTACACTCAGTTAAAGTATTAAACCTTTTAGCAGATCAATTTCTAGCACACTTAGCTATCAACATTGGTGAAAAGATATCTTACGTAAAATTGTTAAAACTCAATCAATGGTCAAATGAGCCAATCGATGAACATGTTATTTGAAACAAAACTATGATATATAAGATGAAAAATTTAATTATAGATAATGAACTACAATATATATTCACACAAAGTTTGATAACACCACTCCATGAGTCTACAATGTTAAAAAAATAGATATTTTGTTGATTTATGCCATAGAGTCAAAGAAAGAGAAGTCAAGCTCATAAATTTGAACAAGGTAGCCAATGTACCAACTTCTTCATCTACTTCAAATATTAAGTTTCAAACCAAACCAAACTACAAGGTCAAATCTAATAAAATAAATAATGAAGAAAAAGTAAAAGTCATTAGAGTAGCATGACCAATAAATAAGCTTCAATTAATAAATCCACAAAAGAGGCAATATTAAATGTAACCATAACCTCCTCATGTCTTGTTATATAAATTACTTGATTGTAATCTCATATCTCTCCCTCCACCATTAAAGGTTGGCAGACCAAGCCTCAACACAAGGGCTTTGAAAGTAACAATATTATAACTACCATAGATGTATTGGGCATTCTAAAAACATGTGTTTCAAGCTAAGGCATAAGATACAAGATGTTATCGATGATAATCCTACTAAGCTAAGCACAACCATATAAGAATATAGACCAAAAAAATGACAATGCACTGCTAAAAATCTTCACTAATTAATTTCCAAACCATGATAGAAAAAAAATATAGATAATTTAGAGGTACATCATGCATACAATGTACATTCTTCTCTTTCAACATATGGGAATCTAATATATGGTATCATTGGTACATTTATAAGCACATTATCATCATGTCCTATGATCACATTTGATGATACTCTTATTATTGATGATGGTTTAGACATACATGCACTCTTAATTGGAGATTATATCAATAAACAAACAATACACAGTCATGCTAAAAAATGGATGAAGTGAAAAATCATGTTAAATGACACTTGTCCATAGTCTTGGATACACAAATCAAGATTTACAAGATACATCAAGAATAGTCAAATCATTTAATGGACATACATAGAATACTCTTTGGCATATAATGTTACTTATTCTCTTTGGTTCAATAACATTAGAAGCTCTATTTCTAGTCTTAATAATCACATGGGTATTTAATATGTTACTAGGGTTCCCTTAGATATATAAGCTTTTGTGAAATATCAGCAATAATACATCAATGTCTTAAATATATAAATTATAATCAAGTAAAATAATTTATAGGAATTCAATATGAATACCCTATGTAATCATTGGTATATCCTCCTCCTCCTCCTACACCACAATAGTTGGTTATGGTCACTATTCAAGAGTAAAGTATAGACAAAATTATTTTATTTTATTTAAGAACATAATTTAGAGTTAGTTGTGGCACTGATACAAACTATATCTATATAGTTAGTTCAAAGGAGAGTGGTGCACCCTCTTAGATAACAAGTTTCACATCAAAATTCAAGGTACAAATAACTCTAAATATTCTAAAATGCATCCTAAGGTATTACTTAATATAGATCAACATTTTCCATGTAAAACATAGGTAATGAGACCTTATATTATTATACAATAGAGTCCACCAAGTCCTATAAGTTATTGAGTTATATATCCTACAAAATATCTATTGAGTAACAATCAAGACATTTAAATTACAACACCTTATGACTTTTTAGATTTAGATTCATCTACACAATAATTTTCATCCATGAAAATTCATATTTAAAATACGTGATACAAGAACACACTATGGTGCTCTCATCAATGGGATCATAAGCTAGTTCCCTTTCAAAAAAGTGTAAAATATAAAAAAATTCAAAAATGCAAAAAATGCAAAAAAATAAAATAAAAATGTTAAAAATACACAAATAATTAAAATACTATCAAAAATAAAAAATAAAGGCCCAATCATGACATGCATTTCAAGTTTACTTATTTTCATATGTTATTTATCACACTTTTATTAGATATCATATTATTTTTCAAACACATGCATTTCATAAGGTATATGAGTGTGATGTAGGATGTACATACTATACATGGATTTTTTATATGTTAGATTCCCTTCTACCTAGTAGCCATGAATATGATAGGTGAATCTCAATCTATAAGTTACATTATCATAAGTTATTTATATCTATGACCTCAATTTCTATGTTGAGATACACATCTTAAAAATATATTACTAATTACTCATATTTTATATTATGCTATATAAATATGCTACTTTGATATAATATGACATTGATACATATGGATAGTTTAGATTAATTTTCACTTAATTGAGTAACAATCAAGACATTTAAATTACAACACCTTATGGCTTTTTAGATTTAGATTCATCTACACAATAATTTTCATACATGAAAATTCATATTTAAAATACGTGATACAATAACACACTATGGTGATCTCATCAATGGGATCATAGGCTAGTTCCCTTTCAAAAAAGTGTAAAATATAAAAAAATTCAAAAATGCAAAAAATTCAAAAAAATAAAAAAAATGTTAAAAATACACAAATAATTAAAATACTATCAAAAATAAAAAATAAAGGCCCAATCATGACATGCATTTCAAGTTTACTTATTTTCATATGTTATTTATCACACTTTTATTAGATATCATATTATTTTTCAAACACATGCATTTCATAAGGTATATGAGTGTGATGCAGGATGTACATACTATACATGGATTTTTTATATGTTAGATTCCCTTCTACCCAGTAGCCATGACTATGATAGGTGAATCTCAATCTATAAGTTACATTATCATAAGTTATTTATATCTATGACCTCAATTTCTATGTTGAGATACACATCTTACAAATATATTACTAATTACTCATATTTTATATTATGCTATATAAATATGCTACTTTGATATAATATGACATTGATACATATGGATAGTTTAGATTAATTTTCACTTATTTTGTGTTCCTTTGATTTTATTTAATTTCTTTCATGATAGGATAGTGTATTTAGTAAAGTTAAAAATTAATGTGAAAAAATGCACTTATGACCACTCATACACACTTAGCCTATTCTAAATTCCATGGTTCAAAGTTATTAATCCTTTAATTTTATGTGGAAAATCCTTATCCTTAGGCAAATATGATTCAAAATATTCATATTATTCATTTAAATTAGAATAAAATCACTATTTTATTGATTCACATTTCTTTTTTAACTATCTCTACTCTTCATATAGGGCCACTCCTTTGGAATAATACTACTCACTAACAGTGTCTAAAGTTACCAGTTTGATCCTCCCAATAAATAAACAGTAATTAGTCAAATTAAAATTCACCTAATGGGTCATCCCACACATTTCACAAGTCTCATTTGAGGAAATACTAAAATACCATTATATAAGAACATTTTAGATTCATTTTTTTACTAAATAGTTGGCAAGAGGATTCTATATTACAAACATTAGAATTATTCTAGCTGTACATTGAGAAGAAAATACCTATTCTTCCTATTTATGAGTCTATATAGCCCAAGAATCCTTGATCTATATCTAAATACACCAACAAGGTCATAATTCATTGTTAAAGCACATAATTACACCAAGATTACACCAATATAAAGAATTACACCACTATTTCACACACCGCTATAGCATGGGAGAACTACATGGAATTTGATCCATATTCATATTTTTTGTATGTAGATAATGCTAAACATAAGGAGTCTTAAGGTTAAGCACAACTTTAGCCACTAACCTCTTCTCCCATTTTATTACATTCATTCCTCTATATCATTAAGCTAGGGTTTTTAGTGAATAATAAGGGACAATAAGGTCCTATAATGAATAAAGTGAATTTGATCACACACCTAGACCTATAAGTGAAAATAATGATTTAGTTTCACATATAGGGAAAAATTACTACCAGACACTAATGCACACTATAAATGATATCACATGCCAACCTTGTCTAAATACCATATCCTTGTACTTAATTCAAATGAATCTCTATTCTTGATTCATAATGACCTCACATATCCACCAAAGTTGATCACATAATCTTTGTTGTAGTCCATCAAATATAAATTCTAGCTATGTTATTTCTATTTAGTACTTCCCCTTTTATCATGTTTCTATAAATAGTTAGTTACAAATTAGACTTAGAAATTTATTTCATATTTAATACATTCTAATTATACTTAGTAATTTTTCATAATTAACATTTTCTTAATCACTAATTTTGATAAAACATATTGGTGAACCTATTTATTATTGAAAATTACAAACCCTAGTTTGTCCTAGGATTTTTCCTTCTATCATTTTTAGCACTATTGTTACGCTTTAAGATTTATGATTTTCTAATTTTTATAATAATCATGATCACAATGACTCAATATATCTATTATTTCTTGATCCAAAATTTTTAAGTCTCATTTACATGTTTTTTTGCCTATAATACATAAAATATTTCAATTACATGTAAGTCTATGGATATGTAACTTAAAATAAAATATAAAATTCCATATCAATTAAAATCTTAATGATGAACAATTCTATAATGTTGATTGTTGCATGACTCATTTTGAGTTTCCACCTATCACTCATAGACATCAGAGGGCATAAATGTCTCCTTTTGTTCCTCCTACCCCTTTACCTCTCAACTATCTTATCTCATATCCCACCTCTACGATTTTGCCTAGGATTATAATAGTCCAATGATTGAAGCTATGATCACTAAATGAGGTCAAGTTCCCCATCAAATAAGATAGGAGGAAAAAACTTAAGAAATCCCTCTACACCCTCAACCAAATATAATGGATATAAAGGATGTGATATTGTTGATCAGTTAAGAATAAGCCAACTAAATTATTTTGTTATAATTACTTCAAAATGCTAATATTTTCAAGGAGATTTCATATCAAACATGAATTAAACACATGTGCCTTATGACACACAAACTTCTTATTTTACATTTTTTATAAATTCTTTTAAGGATATTGAAGATGTTATATTTTTTAAAAATGAAGTTTTTCCTACCTATACTACTATTTATTAGAATCTTCCTTTGTTTATATATGGAACCTTCAACACAAACTAAGAAATAAAGAATCATTAAAGAAAAAGAAAAATAAAGGTTATTCAAGATCTAAGTTAAAAAATTTACCAAAGGTCTAGTCTCTCTTAAAGAAAGTTTTTATAAACATGACATATTTACCCAAAAAAATATTCTCCCAACTCATCTAATTATGAAAAAGTAAATATTAGATCTAAATAAAAACCAAGGTTGGTAAACATTAGAAAATGTTGTTCACTTGTAGAATGAAGAAATTTTATCACACTTATTTGAAAATACATTAATATTATTTCATGTTCATATGCTTATCTCAAATATTTTTAGCCTAAAGAGATGCTTCATATAGTCCCCCTCAATTTTGATACAAAGCCTTTCAAGAAAAAAATCTAATATAACTTGAAGATAGATAGGACTATTTTATAATAAATTAAGAAAAAGTTGAATGCAAGAATCATTTTACCTATTAATCAATACATATGGGCTAAAACTATAGTATTGATTTACAATAAAATTAGGGAAATTATAATATGGATTGATTTTTTCATTCCAAATCAATAATTTTTAAAAGATAACTATAATTTTCCCATCATGTAACATGTGATTATATATTCACAAGGTTAGAAATCATTTATATGTTAGATTGATTTTTAGGGTATAATCAAATAGAAGTGCTAGAGAAGATTAACACAAAACTACTTTCACCATTTTTGGTGGTATACTTTTCACTTTGAATATTGTCATTTGGTCTCATAAATATAAGAGTGATATTTAAAAGATTCGTGGATATCACATTTAGTGATCTAAAAATAAAATAATTTTGGTTTATTTAGATGACCTAACAACATTTTCAAAGAAAAGGGAAGACCATTATGAACATTTTAAAAAGGTGTTTGAAAATTTTCATCTTTATGGTATTTATTTTAACCTTAATAAATCTATTTTTTGAGTGATCGAATGAAATATTATTGGACATATCATCCTAAAATAGGGAATCAAAATAGACTCTTAAAGAGTGGAAACAATTTAGAAATGATCTTTTTTAACCAACAAAAATGGAGTACATTCATTTTTTGGTAAATTACATTATTTAAGAAGATTTGTGTCTGATTTTGAAAAAATAATTTCATTTATTTCTAAAATGATGAGAGAAAAACCCTCCTTCAAATGTAATAATGAAGGAAAGGAAGCATTTGAAAAGATAAACATTGTCATTTCACATGTACCTACTCTAGTCTACTAATTTCAAACAAAAATTTATTATTTAATGTTATTTCTTAGACACTTCTCTTTTAGCCATTCTAATTATAAATAATAATGAAGGGATTGAGTCACTAATCACCTCAATGAGTTACAGTCTCAAGGATTATGACTTGAAATATTATCTAGTATAAAAACATGCCTATGTTTTAGATTATGGAAAAAGCAGGTTTTGAAGGGGCCCCGAAACCCTAGTACAAGGAAAGAAAGAAAGATCATCCAAAACCACAGGCAAAGCCTAAAAAACTACAACAAGGAAGTAGCAAAAAAAGGTTTTTAATGGACCTGAAACCACCAGAAAGACTACCGGTCAAAACCCAGATTTAACAGAGATCTGGTTACACCAAAGGCAAAGGATTACAAAAAGAAAGCAAAGAACAGGACTAGTTTCATAACCAACAAGAGGAACCAGATTATTCATCCAATTCCAATATCATTTTCATAGTTTCTTTTCCTTTCATAACAGTATCCTAGGTAGTGGTTGCCGCCATCATGGCTCCTTTTTGTGTCACCTTCTTTCTTGAACTTTGTCTCATCCTTTTGCTAGGTCCCTCTAAGGCTTTGCTCTCCTCATTGGCTCTTTTCCCAATATTGACAACAGCAGCACAAATATTGGACGTAACTTCCTCCATTTTCATTATGTTGTCCTTAATAAGTTCCCAGAGGTTATTCTCATAGGCTTTGAGCTTGACTGGGATCTCTCTTATCTGATTTTCCATATTGTTAATTTTGTTCCATATAGCTTTTAGGGTATCTTCCATAGTTTCCACTTTCCTTTTGAGATCCATAATCTCCCTACACGTCCAAGAATCAAATTGGGAAGATGCCTCTGCTTTGAAATTAACCCAGGTCATTGGTGTGTGTGTTTCATCATTATGTTTCTTCCCTCTCCATTCCTCAGAATTTTTATTGGGACTGTTCCTAGCTTCCTCAAAGATATCCTCTAGACCCTCTTGTTCCCGCTCTTTAATTCTAGTTTGAATTTCCATATCCATATCTTGATTATCATCCTAACCTGTAGTTTCCTTTTCGTTCTTTGAAGCTGGGTCCTCAACAGGGCCATCCTGGACAAATTCATCCTCTGACACTTTCTGATTTTCCTTCGTATCTTCAGTTCTGTTTGCAGAATCCTCCTCTGTGTTGACATCATCTTTTTCATTATTCTTAAGACATTCTTCATCTCATTGGAGTTTGTATCCCAGCTTTCAGTTCCTTCTTCTTCCTCCAAGTTTTCCTCCCTGGGTTTTTCAATTCTCTCCCGTTCCGTATCTTCTTCTACATTCTACTTTTTAGCACTAGGGAGCTTGATTTTGCCTTTCCCATTTACACTTTCACTCTTTCTATTCCCTGACTCCTTGTTTTATGTTTTTTTAATGCTATCAAATATTTTAGGTACTATATTATTTATTCACATTCCATTGTGATGGTACTTAATAAAAGAGTAAATTAAATATTGACTCAATAATAACCATGCTAGAAAATAGGTAATTGGATCACTAAATTTTAGGAATATGATCTCAAGATCAAACCTACCAAATTGGTGTAAGGTAATGGTTTGTGTCAACCCATGGAAGAACATACTGATACTCCATTTGTTCCTAACTCAACACTAAAAGTGAAAAATAAAAATAAAAACCACCTTTGGTTATATTTATGGATTCTATAAAATAATGGTTTTTAGACATTTTATTTTTATTAACATATGGTGAGTGCCCACCACATCTAGATGATAAAAATTTGAGAATATTAAAATTTAATGTTAATAAATGTGTAATTTGGTATGGTAATTTATTTAAGAAAAACATTGATGGTTTCTTTTTAATATGCATTGATGAAGAGGGAAAAAATATATTTAGGAATAATTCCATAATAAAACTTGTGGTGTACATTTATCTATGCCAATAAAAACATACAAATATTGATAGCCCATTACTATTGGCCATCACTATTCATAGATGATTATGAATGGGAAAGAAAATGAAAATCTTGTCAACAAATTATTGCATAGTAAAAACTCATAGATTTTCATTTAAACCTATGTTTATATAAGAACCTTATCATAATTGTGGATTAAATTTCATTAGGATAATGAATCCTCATTTAAGTACCGATCATACTCATGTTCTTACATCTACAAATTACTTTAACAAATGGGTGGAAGTAATTCCAATCAAACAAATGACTTCAAAAGTAGTTTGTAACTTGATGAAAGAAAATATTATGGTAAGATATGGAATTACATATAAAATTATGATGGACAATGTATCCAATTTTTATTCAATTATATTGGTTGGATTTTGTTATAGCTATGGAATTTCTTTGTCTAATTTTTCTAATTATTACCTTTAGTGAAATGATAACAAAAAATATAATGATAAGAATCTTGTTAATATCATCCATAAGTTGGTGGATGAAGATTAGATAAATTATAATAAGGAATTATATGATGTATTGTGTGTAGATAAATACAATTCCAATTAATTTACACCTAAGAAATCTATTGAAATGTCTACATTCCAATTGATGTATTAAATTTATGTAGTAATTACTATGATACTTGAATTGCCTACATTAAAAATAGAAAGAGAAATTAAAAGTCAATTTTTTTGAAGTCCACTATAAAATTAGATTGTGTATTTAAACAAACTTGAATAATAAAGGACACATGTTATTTATATAATTATAGAACACTAGGCTTAGGTTAAAAATCTCTCCAACAAAAAGGTAAAGAAAATAACTTTTTAAGTAGGAGATATTATACTCTTATGGGATAAGAAAAGAGAAACCAAAGGAAGTCATTGTAAATTATATTCCCTACAGATGGGCCTAATGATATTCAAACATTTATATATAGATAATACTTTCTATTTGGCATATTGATATGGTACATATCTCCCTTTATCCTACAATGGAAAATATTTGAAACACTATTTCAAATGAAAGTAGGTTATCCCTTGCATGTAAATAGGTTAATATAGGGTTTTGATTGTATTTCTTACCATTTGACTCATTTTGGTTGTGTTATCTCATTTTATTTCTATTTGTTTCTTTTGTTTTGGCTTGTTTTATCTACTCTATTTTGTTGAATCTCTTGTTTAGTACTTGAGCCTAAAATTAATATATCACCCAATAGAGAAGATAAATGTTTTTAAAAATAGAGTCTAGGATTATTCATTAATATCTTATAATTTAAAGTTCCCTAATTAAATCTAGTTGTTATACTCAAGATTGAGCATGTGTAAAACTTTGGTCCCCTAAGTCAACTTGATTAAAATCGGTCAATTTTAGTCTAATTAGTTATCAAAAATATGCTGAAAATATTAAGTGTGTCTTTTTAATATACTTACTAAGTATCCATGAGAAACATTTGTGAAAATCCAAGTAATTTCAAACTTCAGTGGGTTTTAAACCCTTGTTAAGCATGTATCAAGTTTTCACTACCTAATTTACACTACTTAGAAGTTTGACTCTTTATTTACATCACCAAAAAATCTCAATTCTTATTTATCATGGGTAATATATATGATTTTTGTCTAACATGCATAGGATTTAAAACCTTAATTTACACCTATCAAGATTCAAATACCTAGATACACACATCAAAGTTATGACCCCTCCTCTATACTAATCATAAGTTTGATGACTTACATGCATGGCTAGTAGAATATAAGCCTTGACTAATCACCCTAACATTTATTCCATTAAATCAATGATTAACCACATAGTTTGATGTATTTGAAACATATTATAACTATCTCCCTCATTTAGTTATTCCCACCTCACCTTCTTTCCCACTCTCCACCTCTACCCCTCAAATCCTAGCCACTATTTTCACTCTATTTATTTCATGTGATCCATTCGACTCTATTGTAAGTTATTGAAAGAGGTGTTAGGTTTTTATTCTTGATATTTTTTTAATTTTAATTTAATTTTTAGGGTTTTGTTTTCTATATTTTAAAATGCACTATCATATATAATGATTTTCAAGCGCTAAGTATTCTCTTCATCTTTCCAAATCATGTTTAACACCTCATAGATTTCCATGCCTACTTAATCAAATATCAGGTTTATAATTTTTGTATAAGACAACATAAACCCCCAAGATCTACATCACATATTTTATATTCCTAATACCCATTAAAAAAACCTTAGAAATATGATCTTTTTATGACATATAGCTAGATTCTAAGATATTTACAAACATTAATAAAAACCTAAGCCTTGCTTAACTCAACGTGGAATTCTTATCCTTACTAATCACTTTATGGATATATGACATTTTATAGACACACAACATGTTTTTGAATACTATAAAACATATGGTAGAAACTGTCTCACTCTCAACACTCTTGGGAACTATGTCTTGATCAAGCATAATCCTAATTCTACCTCTTCTTACTAAATATATCTTAAAGATTCATTATTCTCTCAAATATGATCATCTCATCAAGCATATTCATCATAGACTCCAACAAATAATAATAACACATAAATGAAGTATTGATTAAAAGGTTTTTTCCCCCTTCAAATCTATATTAAAACATCAACAAGATCACATATATGAACTTGGGGCACATAGATATCACATATTTTTGGCAAAGAATAAATGCATTTCAAAAATAATATTAGGGTTAAAGCATTCATGATAGTATCCTAGTTCAAGTTGAATCTTTCAAAACATTATTATAATATCTAGAGTGGGTGCTAACTATGGAATATTACTATGACCAAGAAAGAAGATAATTCAAAAACTTAAAAGGAGATTATGTTATATGCATCCATACAAAATACATCAATGACATGCTCAAATAGTATGATCAAGAGTCATATGTCTATATTTATCAAAAATTTCCTCATCAATTCTAGGATTTAAAAATAGTCTCATGTTCCAAAATGGTCAACAAATAATGGATAATAAATCCAAATATTAAGCACTTGTGTTTCCCAAAACTCTCTCATTGTTTAAATTCATGAATGAAATCAATTATATCATTACTTTGTTAAATAGAGTTTTTGGCAATCCTACTACTAAAGAGTTTTATACATGGATGGAAATATACATTTAGATAATTCATGAAAATAAGAAATAATTTAATTAGGATGAAATAATTAGGACATCCCTTCATAAAAAACTGACATAGGTGACTAAAACATCAAAATTCCACATGATTTCGTATCTAGTATACATAGTTACATGTAAGAGGATCTATAGTGGATTGAACATAGTGGATGATTTGGCCTCTTCCAAAATATAGGAATTATATCCTTAACATAATTTAAAGGATATCTCACATCATTTCCTTAGGTTCAATGATGCATTCCTATAATATGTTATTCATATGTTTGAGTCTACTTCTTATAATATCATAATATCAGTTGAAACATATATTAAAATAACAATATGGGGAGCTTGGTTCATAAAATTTATAGATTTATCATCCCTTGGATATATTAGTGTGAAATATATCCATACATGCTTCTAAAGTATGTATATGAAAAATGGGATCAAATGGAACTAGTGAGACAACTTATTGAAACTCATAAGTTTATATCTAGTAAACACAAAGAATGAATACACTTCCTAATCTCAAATATGCACTTTTGATTCATTATCCAATGTAAAGGATATTTATGGTGAAATTAATTGATCCAATATTCAATATTTTAATAATAGGCATTACTTTGATATCAGAGTTATGATCAAGAATGATATTATAGCTACACATCAACATGTTCTTTATGCTGAAGATTTTTGGATGGATTGTGATGATAGTGAATAAGTCAAAATTCAATACTACTCTTGACTTATATTGTATCAAGTTATCGAGTTTAAGATATAAAATATTTTAAAGGAATTTGAATATGATGAAGATGTTGTATATCATATCTATGAAGAAAAATGGATTGAATCAAAACCTCTTCAATAGATTGACTAGAATAGAGTTGAATCTACATATTTGGAGAATATAACTCAAATAATGTTGGATATAAAACTTATATGACTCAATATAAAAGGAATTAATTTAGATAAATTAGGATTCCCTCCATTAACAAAAGATATTTATGTGGGTAGTTCTCATTAATAATAATTAGTACCAAGTCCCTCTTTTATAGGATAAACTAGTGAGACCATAATTCAAACTTATAAATAGAAAGAAGATATATTTTATGAAGTTACACAAGTTCAAAAATTTATTAAACTAAAAAATAGAGGCTATAATAATGATATACAGGTAATTTTGATATTTATGTAGCCTTAGATACTTCTATGAATATTTCTCTTTCTCAAAGCTTAATAATTAATACCACTCAATCATTTATAGCTTTAGATACTTATATGATACTTCATGCCAATATTTATACCAAAGTTGATAGTCCATAATATTTGAATTCATCCCAATATGTAAGTCTTCTCCTAATCTCAACTCCTAAAGATATATCTGAATCACCCAAATTATATTTAGGTGATATATTATCTACATTCACTCAAGCTTTAGAATTAACTCAGATAGGACAAGATAGCATCCAACATACATAAAATACTTAGATTATAAATTGTGTAAATGAGATATTAAATAATTATAAAATATATTATAAACTCAAGAAATTGATTTTAGAGCATTAACTACTCCTCATATGGTAAATAAACCTAAAATGATTTATAAAATATTTATAGATGATCAAGGAGAAACATATGCTAAGATGGCAGTTTTACCTCTAGAAAAACAAAGATAATTTCAATCTTTTATATTGCCAAATATAAAAGATACATCTTGGTAAAGCTACTAGATAATGAGTTAAAAAAAAATGTGCAATCTAAAATTGGTACACTTCCTGAAAATATGTACCAATATAAGGCCACTAAAGAGCAATTGAAAGAAAAGGTCAAATAACTCACCTTAGTTTTTAAAAAATTGGTAAAACCAATTAAAGCTTACTCATATGATATTCATACTCATATTTTAGATGTAGAGATGTTAAATGTGGTTGAAGAAATATGACACACAAACTAAATATTGGTATGAGAAATTGATTCAATAAGGAACTAAAATAATAAGTGAAGCCATGAATATTTATACTAAAGTTCAATCTAAAAAAGACCTTACAAAATAGGCTAAAGATAAATATGAAATTTAAGCTAATAAATGGAAATAAATGATATCAAAAATTGAATATTTTTATAACTCTAATCAAAATGCTCTTCTCATAGGATTAATAAAACTGGAAGATATTGGAGATATCACAAAACTCCTTAGGTTCTACCAAATTTTGAATTTATATTATTGAAAAATGTGAGAATAAATTCAAAAAATCTCAGTTGATAATAATTAATGTAATAAGTGATATACAAGGAACAATTGAAAAAATTCCTTGTTCATTTTTAGATGATACCAAAATAGTTATTACAACACAAGAAATCATAGAAGGATTCATACAATTGATAAGAAAGGAAATGTTTCTTAAATTAACATTAAATTATAAGTCCATCTAGAGACTAATCAAATATCGAGTCTATCTTGATAATTTTGATAAATATCTGAAGAAGCTTCAATGGGTTTCATATAAAATGATTAAAAATCATTGTGATGTATAAATTAATTTTACGCATTTAGAAGGACCTGATGAAAACAAAGTCAAGGAAATTATGAATAATTCTGATGAATACATGAAAAATATGTAATACAACAAGCATTAAAAATAAAAGGTCTAGATTGTGGTCGATGAAGAAGATGAGTAAACTGCATAAATAATTTACCAATTCTAAAACTTGTAATTTTTCAATGTATGTTTTTTAATTTTCAAGTTGCATGTTTTTATAATAACACCTTTTTAGGTTTTAAGTTGTGCAAATTGTCAAGTTGTGTATTTTTATAATTTTCAATGCACTTTTGTAACTTTAAAGCTTTATTTTTATGAAAACACACTTTTTTAGGAGTCCTAAATATATAAAAGGTGTTTATGCCCCATAAATATAACTTGTATGATCATTTCAAGGGTTCTTTATAGTGATTTTTTAGGAAAAAATAGAATAAAGTTTTACATCCTAATTTTTCCCCTAGACTGATTAATCTATTTATTACTTATTTTATGGTTAGTAATTGGTTTAATTGATTTGTGAAGTAATTAGATTAGTTTTGTGCTGATTATAGATAGTGTTTGATGCTTAGGATCATAATAGTTAATTGATAGTTAGCTAGTTGTATTTTGTTATGATACATTTTAGTAATGATTCTATAATATATTTTATTATAGTAGTTTATTATGATTTTTCCATGATATGGTCTAAACACTATTTATTTATACTAAGGTGGATATAGGATGGATTCCACCCTCATGACTATGACCAAGGGAGGTTATCTTCAGAGAGGATGGTGTAGATGGAGACATATGGAGAAAGAGAGAATGAAATGGGAAACCTAGCACCCACTACATAGAGTAGAATTTGTTTGTTAATTTATAGTTGGTTAATATTGCTTGCAACATGCATTTGGTTACTAATATATTTTATAAATTTGTATGTGTTTGATTATCATGTTGTATATTGTTTTAACCTAATATTGTGTTTATATTTATGAGATTGAGATTCTTATATGTTTATGATACTCCATTGTCTGCATCTATGAACCATATGGTTCAAATAAGTGTGGCATGTGTTTTCTAAGATAAATTAAAATGTTTTACTTAAATTACTTCATGTATTTATAGTTTCCATTACTTATGCTCCAAAATCCTTGATTCATATTGTTGTGTTACAAAATTTGAGTCTGTTGTCTTGGAAGTAGTTGTAATTGCTTTTAGTAATATCTATTTTGAACATCATAATAGCATGATATGTAGGGTAGTTAATGTATTATCTATAAAATAAATTATTTTGGTAGAGGGTCTACAAATAAACCTTAAGACATGCTTGAGTTGGTTGAATTCATTGTTATAATTAGACAGGTTTGAGTTACCTTGTTGATTATATAGTATTAATATTATATTGTATATGATTATTGTATGGTCAGTAATTATACTTGGAGTAAGTTATATTAACAAAGGTATTGGATATTTAATCAAGTCTTATTGGTTGAGGTAAATATAAGACAAGGTACACTTGTTTTATCTATAAGCATATGAGTGTTTCATGGTCAAAGGCATAGTTCAAAGTTTTGTTTAAAGGCATGCTTATAAGGAAAAATCAATAGACTTTCAAACCCCATTACTTTGCATGTTATTTGATGGCATTGCTAATTCAATGACTATAATGTAGATTATAATGTTTAAATGACTATATAATTTGGAATGTTTATGATAATTAGGGTTAAGTCATTGAGTTATAGACTCTTTGAGTCATGATATAAAACATGAAAGAATATTTGTGTTTCATGGTTTTGGCATGATGTTTTTTTAGGGCTAGTTAACTAACTCTAGAGATTTTTTGAGAAAATGATTACACTGAAAAATTTTCATGCACATTTTGCAAATTTGAAGATAAAAGGTAGATATGGATTATAGAGGAGGGCATAGTGTAAATATAGAGTAAAAATCCATCATGGGTCTAAGAGAAAATAGAGAAAAAAAGAGCTTGAGATAAGGAGAACTATAGGCAAAAGAAGCTCTTGAATTTGGTATTTTCCTAGAACTACGTTTGAGGTAGGTTTGTTTTAAATTATTTTTGGTTTTATCTATTATAATACCATCCCTTAATTATAATATGGATGTTACTAGTTAAATTTCATACGGTTTTGGAGGTTTTGTGTTTATTTGAAAAAATATATATTTGGTGGGTTATATACAGTCAACCCTATGGAAGGGCATAGCCCATCTAGAGGGACGATCATATATTAAACCCTTCCCATCTATTTGACCTTAGTTATGTGTACAATTAATTATGATGGATAATGGTAAAAAGGAAATATAGAAAACAAATTAGGGTTTCAAGAGATTTTGGGTTATGAATTGTAAATATTTTTTAAAAATGGGAAAAGTTTAGGGGTTTTTGACCCTACAGTGGATTCATTTGATTTTTAAGTAGCACCAAAATTTTTAGATGACCATGTGTATTATTTTTAAAAATCATTGTTTAAGAACCCTTCAATAGGGTTGTCCTTACCAATCAATGCACAAATGGAAATTTTGTGTTTATTTTGGTTGTGCTTTTGTGGTTCTTTTTTATTAAATAACTAAGTAAATTGGAACTATGCATTCATTTTCATAATTAGGGTTGATGTTTGAAATATTTATCTAGATCATTCATACATGACCTTGAGAACGGGTTCTACCCATCCACAAGGTCAATTATGAATAAACCACTAATTAAATAACTAGTGATGGGGAACATTATGTCTTAGATTTTAAATGGTTTAGTCAATATCTTATTTATACTAGCTTTGCTTTCAATCAATACATAGATTCATGGAAATTTGAGGTAGATGTATATTGGTGGTATAAATATGTTTAACTATATAGTTTTGAACAAGAGTTTTTGTATTAGTTGATTCAAGGATAAATATTGTATATTTGTATAGGAGTTAGTGAAATATACATTGATTATAATATCCTTATAAACTTATAACATATAACTTGATCCATTTTATGCTTGTTAAGAGATTTGAACAAAATTTGTGTTTGTTAGTCTCTATTTCCTACCTTTTGGATTATTGAGGAATGAGTATTAGAATTAATCATATAGTTTATAAATGAATATGCAAAGAGGATTTCTTGGTTTCAATATCGGTGAATGATTAGTGTTTTTGGATAGCTAGGGGACAAATTATTAAAATTCATGGCTATAGCTTTTAGGAAAATCATGGTTATATTGGAAATGCATTTTTCATTATGATTTAGCATCGAACCAGTTATTTTTATGTGGTTTTAGCTTGAGAAAAAATAATTAATATTAAAGTCTATGTGTTATATATATATATATATATATATATATATATATATATATATATATATATACATACCTGATAGTTATATGGTATATATGTATAAATACATACATACATACATACACACACACACACACACACACATATATATACATACATACATATATATATATACATACATATATATATATATACATATATATATATATATATGTATATACATATATATATATGTATATACATATATATATATATATATATGTATATATATATATATGTATATATATGTGTATATATATATGTATATATATATATATACATATATATATACATATATATATATACATATACATATATATATACATATATATATATATGTATATACATATACATATATATATATATATGTATATATATATATATATATGTATATATATATACATACAAAAATACATACATACATACATATAGGAGTATGTAGCCAAGTCTTAAATGTGAATAAAGTGTTTGTTCATTACCAAAAGCCTATATGGATGAATATGTAAAATTATTAGCTATTATATTCTTCTTATTTGTAATACAAAACCTAAACTTTAGGGATTTTAAATTAAGCTTGAAGATTAATAGGAATCAAACGTATATTGATTCACTAAAAGGTATTAAATGATTAATTATTAGTGATTATGTTGGAATTTTATAAAAGAATTGCTAAAGGTTGAATGACTTTCATAGAGACAAGGGTTTCTTGTAAGTTTGATATTGTTATTTAAATGAACTCTGAACCTATACAAAAATGGTTTGTATGTAATTGGCCACTAAATTATGATTGTGTCATAAAAATTACTATTATTGTTTATGTTTAAATGGTTTAAATTGTATGATTTAAAGAGGGTCAATTAATGGTTATTATATGATTTTTACATTTAGATGTTCATAATGAATTATCAGAATGATCGTAATGTCCCTATATTTATACATGCTATGGCATTCATTATGTAATCTTTATGTATTTAAAATCTATGGATTTTGCTATTAATATAATTATCTAATATTATTGACATTAAATAAGTAGGTGTAATATATTTCATGTAATTAATTAATGCCGTTAATAGGTATATTTGAGTTACTCAAATGAGTTGTGTGTGTGAATTTGAATGATCTTGAGATCTATAAAACTATATTAAAACTTTATCCAAAGTAATGTTTATAGTTTGAAAATTGTCATTCAATTTACATGTATTTCATGATATCATGTTATAATGTATTTATTTATGATATGTTGTATGTGATAGTTATCTTACAATAAACGAGTTTCTAGTTGACTTTATTTACTTCAGCATATCACTATCTACCCATACAGGAAGGGAGGGACACTCCCTTGTTGGGAGATTGTGTATGGGATCAATGCTCTATAGTTTTGGATGAAAATAAATTGGGTGATACTTTCCCTACCTTTATATCAATCAATTGATAGAGGATTTACTCATAATTATTATTAGATATTAACAAATTCTTTAAGACTCATATGTTCTATAGAACATTGTATAATTGTAATTGGTTATTTAGATATTTATTATTATATAGATGTACTATCTATTATAAATTATAAACAATAAAAACATGCTATCATATATTTACACTTGTTTTACTATTTACTCAGTACTAGTTGAATTATAATCTTGGATTATTATTTTAATTTATATTATTGAAATTATGAAAGAAAATCAACATGTGTTATGTTGATCACTAGCTAAATGAGTCAAACTTAACCTTATGGATAATACAATAGTTATCTCATTTGATAAATTTAGTTAGGGATCATTGATGTTGTATTAATTTTGAAGTTGAGTTATTTTTTTAAACTTAACTCTAGTTAACCCTAACATGTTGTTACAAGAAGAGTGTGTTTTTCACTCTGTAAAAAATCAATACAAAGTGAATTTTGTGAAATTTGTGCTAGAATTCTTTCAAATGGATAATGTATGTATGTATATTGTTATTTTTGACTTTTATTGTTAATATATTACTAAATTTCATTGTTAGATAGCCATTAAATACAAAAAATTCACTATAGAATTTCTTTCAAATTTGTATTAGAAATTTTTGTTATTGTGAAACCTTGGTGAAATAAAAAATAGAGTTTCTATCTATTTTCATTGGAAAATACAAGATTTGTGTTTTTTACTTTTTTATTTTAAGACATTAAACCTCCTTGATACATGTATTTTACTCATATGTGTCAAATATGTCTTTCTCATCTTACTTCCATGATAAATGTTTCTTTTTCTAAAATTTTTACTCTTAATTATTCTTGTAAGTTTCTATGTTTTGCCATCTAGAGTCATCCTTTTACTCCCCATTTTCCTCCCTATTTTTCTTTGCCACCATTACTTAAATTTATCATTTCTATTAATTTTCTATAATTTTATGTTAAAATTACTATCCCCCATATATAATTTTTTTTTATTGCAAATAGTTTACTTTTTGCATCCTTTTTAGTTTCATTAAAGGTAGCTCCACCCTAAAATAGGATAGGGACTTTCCACACATGCTATTGAATGAAATTACCTATTTTCCCCCATAACACATTTTTAAACCAATAAATTCCTATTATTCATGATGGTATTGATGATAATAACAAGTTAAAAATGACAAAAAAAATTAAAATTTTCCCTCTAAAATAACATACAAAACTTCCTACATAATAAATAAACATGTTATATGCATGCATAAGATTAAAAAAATGTGAAAGGAAAAGCTAAATATACATAAAATGAGTGGTATGATGATCATAATGATAATGACATATGGGAATTTGACAAGGTCCAGTATCTAAAAGTCAATAATCTTGAAACAGATCTACTATTTAATTATCCACATCCCTTAGATGTTTTTTTATATTTTAACTATAATTTTTAAAATATATCTATAAAAATGTAATATTATAAAAATTATAAAAATAAAGATTTATGCATGATATGTGTAGTTTTTTTACATTATTTTATTTGTGCATAGTATATGTAGTACTTATATATACTAGTTTTAGATCAAATAAGCTTTATAAGTGTATTTTAGTGAGTTTTAGAACATATATGTTGTCAATTTTAGATGTATTTTTAAGTCATGATACTATGTTAGACCAAGAAAATTAACACAAACAAAAACCTTCTCTTCTAGATAATCATGCACTACACTCATGTGTGATTACAATGGACTTGTCCCAATAAACATATGCTCTAGTTTTTTAGATCCAAAATAGTCACATGCCTTATAAAAATTATATACATCACAAAAATTTCAAAATATTTCTATATTTTTTGAGTTACTTTCACATTTTTATTTAATATAATTATTATCAAGAGCATATTAATAAATTTAAGGGAAAGATAAAATTGATTCACTATTACCTTGACAAATAATCAATCTAGAAATTTGAAACAATATGTGATAAGTGGGGGAATTGTAAAATGGATAGAAACACCATAATATTATTATATTCCTTGTTAATAATTCAAATCCAAGTACATAAAAATAATAATCTAAGAGATATATAAAAATGTCCTTAACCAAAAGAACATCATAAAAATACAAAGGAAAGTCAAGAAGTGACTATATTAAAAGAGAGGAGGAGAGGACTCTTTAAATAGATAAACAAGAAAGATGAGGAAGTTATAATAATCCCATCATCACCTTACAAGTCTTACTTAGTGTGTGACACATGTCATATTAACAAAATAGGGGGGGATGTGTAAATTTTGGGGGAAAGAGTTACTTGTGAAAGTAACTTTCAAATCCAACAAATGAACAAGAGAGGTGAGACCCACCTCATAAATATAGGAAAAAGTATATTTATAATAATTATTATTATAATTGCACACCTAAAATAGACTTAAGATAAGCCTAAATATCCTAAATGAATCCAAATAATATTAATATCTAACACCATTATACCCTTAACCTATAGTGTGTGCATCTACGGATATGTGTGGTTGACTTATGGCTTACATACCTTCATATTATTTTATTGCATTTATTAATGTTATTAGTATGGTCATCCTATGAAATAACCATGTATAAATAAAATATATATAGGAGGTAGTTGTTATTATTTTATCATCATATTGTGAATTATGTTCTTATTTTATTATTATGGAGGTTTCCCCTCGAAGTGGCTTATTCATAATATTCAAATAAAATAGTTTTTAAAAATCTATTTTATGGGCCTAATTATTCTATTCTTAATTGTGTGATATATAAATCTATTATTGTGAATCATGTAAGTAATTTCATTTAAGTCGTATCATATCTTTGATTTGTACAAGTTTATATGGTATAAGTTTTTCAAATCTAACATGTTAAGCACTAGAAGGTCAAAAAACAACTTGTGATCTAAGATGAATTGAATTTTTTGTCACCATAGTTTGATTTTTGATGTTTTTTACAAAAACAATTCTAGTAAAAATAATTATATGTTATTTTTTACCTTGTACAAATAATTAGTCATTAGATTCATCTTTACGAGATGATTGTAATAGTATATTCTATTGGTACACTTTTTTGGGTTGAAAATTTTCACCCTTGTATATGTTAACAATCATTGAATTCATCTTAGTGAGGTGATTTCAATGGTATCATATATTGATACATTTTTAATGTTGAAAACCTCCTAGGGTTTGTTCATGGTGAGGCCTAACACTTGTGGTTATCGGAAAGGGAAATGAATGCCTAAAATACACACAAGGATGACATGGAGTTAAAAAATTATAATCTAAGTAATTCAAAGGTATTTCAATAACTTAAGCCAAATTTTAATAGCATGGTGTATAAGGATGATCTTCATGTATTTAAATGGGACCTCATGTGGTTAAGAGAGGATCTAAATGGTTTGTAAGATCAATTACAACAAATCACTAGGTAATTATCCAAAAGTTTATCCTAGAAATTGTAAAATAACTATCCACCACTCACTTTTGGTTATCCTCCTCCAAAAAATCACAATTAAAACCATGGTATGAATTAATTTTTGTAAAAAGTGGAATTATGAAATTTTAATGGTCATGATCTACTCACATGGATTACTCAAATTAAAAACTCATTTGATCTACATCAGACTCCCTATTCATAAAAATTGGTTATAACCTCTTTGTATCTAGAACCTAATTAGTTCATTTGGTATCACTGGTTATGTAATCAAAATAAATATAAGGATGTCCCATTTTTATGGATAATATTGTTTGAGGATTTACAACTTCACTATCATAACAATGTCTCTGAAAACTACTTCAACCAGCTAGCCAAGTTGCACCAAACTAGGATTGTAAAGGATTACATTCATCAATTTCAAAATATTTCCTTACATGTGATAGACAATAGTGAAAAAATTATGAATAACCTATTTTTGGGTGGTGTCAAATATAGAATATAAGTTGAGGTTCACATGTTTCATCCTATTAGATTATCTAAATCAATACCAAGGGCATGCCTAGCTAGGAAAAAAGAGTTGATGAAACACATACATCTCACTAATGTTTATTAATGCACCTTCCCATCACCATCATTTATGTAGCCTAATTGATTCACACCTCAAAAAAATTAATAAAATCATGTAAAAGGTTTGTGTTTTCTCTACAATAAGAAATGCAGAAAAGGTCATCGATGTGTTGAAATGTTGTTTCACATTAAAGGTACCAATGAGGAATAATAAGATGATGAGGATTCATGCGTAGGTTTGGAAGAACCCAAGGATAAATATAAATATTCTCAACCTACTATTTATTATCATGTAATTTTAGGAATTAGTGCTCCTCAAACTCTTAATGTGGTGGATTTCCTTAAGAAATAGAAGGTGACTATGTTAATTTACTCTGGAAGTATATAAACTTCATCAACAATAATTTGGTGACTCATTTTAACTATTTTAGTTACCTACATCAATAAATTTAGGTCATGATTGTAGATGATGGTACCATCAACTATTATAAAAAATGTCATAGCATTAATATTTCTATGGGAGACTATTTGTTATATTCCCCTATATTTTCTATTATTATAGGAAGAGTTGACATTATTTTGGGAGTGTAGCATCTTGCTACTTTGGAAACTATTGAGATGAATTTATAGGAACTATTTATGAGGTTCCATTTAGAAGGCATGGATTTTGAACTACATGGATTATATTCTAAATATCCATAACTAATTAGTTCCCATTAGATGATGAAGATTCTAAGAAAATATGCTAAGGTATGTTTTGCACACTTATTTTCCATAGATGTTCAACCAATTAAGGAGCCTAAAAATCCTAATTTACAAAGGATAATAGATGGCCATTATGTTATTTTTTGTGATATGACAAAAGGACTTCCTCTAAGATGTGTGCATGATCATGCCATCATTATCATCTTAGAAAGTACACCACCCAACATCAGACCCTACATGTATCCCTATGCCTAAAAAAGTGAAATTAAAAATATGATACATGATATGTTGAAGGTAGGAATCATCCAACATAGTCAAAGTGAATATTCATCCATTGTGGTTATGGTTTAAAATAAGGATGAAACTTGGAAGATGTGCCCAAACTACAAACAATACAACAAGTACACCATCAAAAATAAGTTTCATATCCCAATAATTTACGATTATCTAGATGAATTGCATGGTTCTATTTAGTTTTCCAAGTTAGACCTTCATTTTGGTTATCATCATATTTAAATTTATGATGAGGACATACTAAAAATAGATTTTAGAACTCATGAAGGATATTATGAATTTATGGTCATGTATTTTACCCTAACAAATGCACCTACATTTTAGATTTTGATTAATACTATTTTTAGGCCATTTTTGAGAAAGTTTATATTTGTGGATTTTGATGATATCCTCATCTACAACAAAAATTGGGAAGTCATTTTGAAGCATGTAAAATATGTACTTTTAATTTTAGAACAACATCAACTTTATAACAATCCTTTTTAATGTGATTTTTTTTCCATGAGTTGGAGTACTTGGGTCATATTGTTTCACATGAAGGAGTGAATGTTGATCCTCAAAAAATTCAAGCGATGATATAGTGGTAGGTTCACAATACCCTTAATAACCTTCACGGATTTTTGGGAATAACTAGTTACTCTCATATGTTTGTCAAAAATTATGGTAGAATTATAGCCCCACTCACCTATTTTTTGAATAAAGACTCCTTCTATTGGACTAATTTATTCAATAAGGCATTTGAATAGTTGAAAATGGATATGTATACAACTCTAGTTCTAGCTACTCTATATTTTTAATTTTTTTTGTAGAGTGTGATTCATCAAGATATGGCATAGAAGATATACTCATACAAGAAATCATAACACTAACATTTGAAAGTCACTAATTAAATGGAAAAAATAAGCTCAAACTAATTTATGAGAAAGAGATGATTCCTATTTTACATATAGTCTAGCAATGGAGACCTTATTTGATGGCTCATCACTTTCAGGTAAAAACTGATCATGATAGCCTCATTTTTTTTTAAATAATGATTTTCAATTGAAAAACAAAAACAATAGGATGATAAAATGTTAGGCTATGATTTTGAAATAGTCTATAATAAATAAAAAGATAATGTGGTGTCAAATGCACTATCTTGAAGGGATGAATTAGTTGAAGCATTGTTATGTGCAATGACTATTTGGAAGGAAGATTGGATAGAGAAAATAACATCAAATTGTGATAATGATAGTGATACCCATGTTTTGATTCAAAATATTTAGTATGGTTTTATTTAAGCTTAAAAATTTACATGGAATGGGAATACATCATGGTATGTAGACAAATTATACCTTTATAAGCATTCTCTCAAAAATAAAATCCTTCATAAACTTTATGCATCTCCACTAGGAGGTCACTCATGATTTTTAAAAACATATCATAGAATCAAACAATATATTTTTAGCAAGTACTCAAGGGGGATGTCTAAAAATATGTGGTTGAATGCATGGTATGTTAATAAAATGAAGGTAAAACCATTAAGACCTAGGTCTTTTGCAACATTTATCCATCCCTATCAAACATTAGGTGGAGGTTTCCATGGATTTCATTACTATATTACCATAGTCTAAGGGTAAAAATGTTTTCATGGTAGTTATGTATCAACTTGCCAACTATGCTCATTTTTGTTCCTTATCATAGCCATATGTTGTTAGTAAAATATAGTTTGATTTTCTCAATATAATTAAGAAATTGCATGGTACTCTAAATATCATTGTAAGTGACCAAGATCCCATATTCACTAGTAATTTCTAGACTAAATTATTTGAAAATTTGGACATCCATTTTCTCATAGCTCATCCTATCGTCCTTAATCTGATAGATAAATAGACGTAGTAAATAGAAGTTTATAAGGATATATTCATTATTTTGTTTTTGAAAAACATGATAAATATGTTCATTGGATACCACTTACTGAATGGTGGTATAACACTTATTTTCACACTTATTCCAAAATGTCTCTGTTTATGTCATTATCTGGGTATCAAACACCATCCATCACTTCCTCATTCATGGTTCACCCCAAAGTTATATCTATTTAGGAAGACATTCACCATAATATATGGGATACAAGTGAGTTTGTGATAAAATTTCGCAATGACACAAAATAGAATGAAACAAGTAGATCAAAATCATAGTGAGAGGCATTTTGACATAGGTGATTAGGTATTTATGAATTTGAAATGATATATATATATAAAATAATTTATCCTCTAAGTATTATTTCCCTTATCAAATCTTGTATAAAATTGGTAGTATGGCTTACAAACTAGAATTACCCCATCCACTTGCATAGATCTAGTTTTTCATGTATCTTTCCTAAATAAGATAATTGGACATAGAGCTTATACTCAATTTGAGTTATCATAATTGAATGAATACAAAAAATAATAGAGCCTAAAAATGTCCTTCACATATGAACTAAGCAATTGTAGACTCCTTACATGCACTAAGTGAATATGAACTAGAGAGATTAAGGATTATTTGATCAAATGGAAGAACCTGCACTCTAAAGATGCAACATGGGAGGATGATTTTTTTCAATATAAACATCTTGGTTTGATTCAATTTTATGGACAACATTGTTCTAAAATGGAAGGTCATGCTACACCTTTAACCTATAATATATCTAGGGATATGTGTGGCTAATTTGTGGTTTACATACCTTCATATTATCTTATTACATTTTTTAATGTTCTTATTTTGGTTGGCTTATGGAATAACCATGGATAATTAGAGTATATATAGGAGGTAGTGGTTAGTATTTTATCATAATATTTTGAATTCTATTCTTATTATATTATTGTAGAGGTTTCCCCTTCAAAGTGGTTCAGTCATAATATTCAAGTATTCTACTCTTTTGTCAATTTTTTTTGTGGATTTGATTTTTTTTTATTAATTATATGATATATAATTCTATTTTTAGAAATCATCTTAGTGATTTCATTAAAAATACTCACTTTAAGATTAAATTGGAGTTAAAAAGGTGGAAACTACCTTTTAAAAATAAGGAAGGTAGATGGAATTACATAATATCCCCTTAATATAAACATCCCTCAAGAGTAATTCGAATAGTTTTAGAAATAAAAAAGAAGAGAAGATGTTTCCAAAACTAGAAAGGATGAAGATGATCATAAATAATCTCCAAGAATCCTCTTTGGACAATGTGATCATCACAAAATGGAACAAGGACCAATAAAAAGGAGAAATGATCCATTAAATCTTAAAAAATAAATAAGTTAACATCTATATTTCAAGTTAAGTAAATAATATGTTATAAAATTGATATAAATAAAAATATTGTACTAAAATTAGATATAATAAATGAAAATTGAGCTAAATAAAACATCCATCACAATGTGTGAAATCCTACACAAAAGTAAGTTAGTTAAAAAATAATCTCTAACAAAGCATATTTCCTTTTGGACAAAATTGAAGAATGCATAAAAAGACCGAGTTTGTCAAATGGGAGACAAATAAGATCTGTAACTTATAAAAGATATTCAATGTGAAGCAATAGAATAATTATCACAAGAATACATATCAAAGTCTTTAGAAGATCTATTATTTTTAGGAATCCTAATTATTTTAACCTTATAATCAAGTGTTTTAGTATTTTTTCAACAATAAAAAGTGTTATGAGTCAATCTACCACAAGATTTGCATGTATTTGATTTATAATATTTATAGATAGGATGCCCATGTTCTCCATAATACACATAATTTTTATTGTTTTAACCAAATAATATGTATGCCAAGAATTATAATCAAAATAAGTTTCATAATAAGTCCTTTGGTACAGAGGATAATATGATTTCAAATTTGAATTAAAATCAGATGAATCATTATAACTGACACCTTTACAAATTGCATTATGTTTAAGAAAACTAGGTTCAATAATACTGGTTTTATTTCCACCAAGACCACCACCTAAATACCCCATACAAAGTACTATTTTTAATATGGGGTTAAGATAAGAAGTATCAATGTTCAAAGAGTGCAAGATTATCTAGAATCATAATTAATGTTGTCAATAGAGACATTATCATGTACAAAAGACTAAAATTGAGCATTTAGAGTGTCAATAGAAGTTTGCATAACTACCATTTTCTCATTAAAAATGCATTATAGAGAATTAAGAGTGTCATTTCGACATGTAATTTTATGCTTAAGAGTATCTATCTCATCATTTTTATAATTAATTCAATTCATAAACTTCTTAAATGTTAGGAAATTAAATGGTTAAAATCCATTTTAAGATATTTATGAAAGCTATAATTTTACAATAAAGATGATTAACTAGGCATAAAATAAGCCAAAAAGATTCTTACACTAATATTGCTTGTAAATAAAAACAATTTATTGTAATATTAAATCAAATTTACAAAATATTAGTGAATTTAGATCAATGCATAAATAATGATGTATGAAGGTAAAACAAACACCCATTAGCTAATCATATGAATGTCAAATCCGCAACTTCAATTTTTATTGAAAGAGAGCCAAATTAAATGGAGTAAAAATAAATTGGATTGATGTTTATTTAAAGATTGAAAACAAAACTTCAATTGTTTTTATGTTTTGAAACACAAACCAGAATGGTATAAAATTTGGATTAAAAAAGCTAACCAATTTAATCAATTAATTTATAAGTTAACCAAGTAGATTATGAGGTATATCATACTTGAAGGTATATATATGGTGGTTTATTACTATCAATTTTCCTTCTACAAATATTTTAGGCACCATATTCCTACCAATCTTCTGTTTTACATCTTGCACTCCTTGGAGTCTTCTATTTTAGATTTTATTAAAGGCAAGAATAAATTACCCCTTCACTAGGTGGTAGTATATCTAATTTATAAACATAGTCATAACTCCATTAGAGGACCTTTACATTCCCTAAGATATCTAATTATCAATAATCATGGTGTCTACAACAAAATCATTAGGAACTTGTCTAAGGGTAACTATGTGGATAAGGAGGTAGGTAGGTATGAGGACCAACACAATGATTATAGTTAGATAGGGATAAAAATATAGGTGCTTTGGAATCCAACTATGGAACCTAATGAAAATATTCAAGCAGAGGGATTTCATCTTTTCAAGAAGGGAAATGAGGAGGAGTTGAGGAATCCCATCAATGAAACTCAAAAAAAATTTAAGGGAAATATTGGATATAGACTCAAAGAAATTGTGGACTAGATTAATGAATATAACAAGATGGAAGAGGTGTCTAAGGATATAAATTTACATAATGTGTTCTTAAGCTAGTTTATGAAAGACTACATTAGGTTAAATATTATATAAAAAATATTGGTCAGGAAGGAGGAATTCTATGTTATAAAGCGGAAATGGAAGAGGTAAATACCCAAGAGAAAATAATAAAAGATAGAGTTAATAGGTTAGAGAAGGAAATTGAAATTATTAAATAAACTTTTGGCATTCTTGTGGAGTATAGAAAAGTGGTAATACAAAACTACATGACCAGAATGTATGACCTCAAGCTTCTTATTAAATAGAAACATGAGGAGGATGGACCTAGTAATGTAATGAAGAAGGCCAAAGGAGTGATGAAGGAAAAAGAAATAGATCCCCAATCTCAAGGGCTTTCCCATATGGAAAAAACTAATAAGAGGATGATTCATAGTTGGGAATAAGTGTTTGGGGGAAGTAAGGCTAAGTGATCTACGTCCTTTTTTACTATTATTTTACATATATTTTTAACCCTTTTTTTTGGTTTTCTTGTTATGGATTGCAGTGTGATGCTTGGGTAAGGTTATATTATTATATTTGGATTTTTTAGCCAAACCTGCATGATCCTTTTAAAGTGTAGGATTCTTGTTAAAACCTTGCATTACCATTAATAAAAAATATCAATTAACTTGTAAATGTAAGTCCACACATAAAATTGACACTTGGACGGTTTTTGAAAAAATGTTTTTCTTTTTTAATTTTTTTACTGTCTTATAAATATTATATTCATTTAAAATGAAAAAAACATAAATCAAAGAAATGAAAGGTTTTATGTTTAAAGATCATGAATTTTTTCATGAAAAGGTTTATAAAGTATGAAAATATATGAATAAAAAGATTATTTAAATGTTCATCACAAACTTATGTTGTTTTGATTTAAAATGAATTCCTTAACATAATTAACCAAGGTATGAGATTAGAAATTAATACTAATCAATAAAAACTAATTATAAGTGTTTAGATTTTTTATTATTTGTAAAATTGAAAAGAATATTTATAGAAAATAGAAAATTACCATGCATTACCTTAAACATGTGTCCAATGAAGAGAACTGATGTAAAAAAAACATAGAAGATCTAAAGTGTAGAACAACATGCCAAAATGTTGACTTGGGTAAAAAGATGTTAAGATAAGGCACAAGATAAAAACATCAAGTTTTAAGAGGATTGTTGATAAAAAATGTGAATTACACATGAAAGACATCACTTAAGATAGAAAAAATGTGGAAATATATTTAAAATAAGAAAAAGATGCCAAATTTAGATGACATAAAGATATAGAACATATTTTAATGAGAAAAAAAATTTTAAAAGTGTTTTAAATCAGGAAAAAACCCTAATATAGAACTAAAATGTTACATAATAGAAGGTAAATGGAACATTATTCTTTTAGAATGCCAATATTAAGTAAAACTTTAATAATACACATACAAAATTATAAGGAGATGCACATTAATATATTTAAGTGAAGAATAAAAGTATCAAAAAAGGATGCTAAGAATAAATAAGAATAAAAAATTCATTTGATAAAAAACACCAATAGTGATAAGGAAGCAGCTAGGGTGATAAAATAAATAGTAGAACAAGCAAGGTGTTAAATAAAAAAGTAACACTAAACTAAATAGCTATGCTAAACTAAGAAAAAGAGATTAAAAAGTAAAAAATATTTAAGAAAAGAAAGTAAAGTTGAATAAGGACTCAAACTAGAGTGAATAACACAAAGAAACTATGTTAATCAAAAGGCATTAAAAGTAAATACAAAAATGAAATAGGTGATTTAACAAAGTTAAGATATAAGTAAAACATCTAATAATTGGAGTGAGTGATAAATAACCAGCTAAAAAAAAACTATCCATTATAAATAATGAACAAGAACAATCACTTATTAGACAAACTATGCTTAAAGGTAATGTTGACATTTTAGAATACTAGTATAGAATGCAATCTCTACCATCCAAAACTTGGATATTGAATCAACTTCCCTTTCAAATAAGTTATTTTTAAAGCAATTTACCAAACATTAAGGTAATTTTTGGGATGTTAAAGTTATTTTAGAGAAGTTAAGGTATATTTAATACATGGAAGAAATACATATTAGTGATATATCAATATATCAGGGTGTTCCATAGTGTATAAGTGGATCAAGAAGCATAGATATTTGCACCAAATCAACTTATAAAGTACCTTTTAGGAGTAGTTCTACATAGTCAAATTATTCCTATTTCTCTCCAAAATTTCTTGATGATAGCCATATATGGGGGGAGTTAAAATGTGAATACAATACTAGGAATCCCTCCCCAAGGTGTAAAAATTTTAGGGTTAAAAATTGACTTATGCACTGATTTTTTATTTGTGCATTTTTTATCTTCCAATTAAGAAATCAACCTACACAACACTTTAAAAACATAATTTCACAAGGATAAATCACATTAATTTATCTTCAAATTTAATATGTTTATATCCAACTTCAAGGAGAATGCGAGTGTGAAGAAATTTTAAGTAAATTATCACTCACTTAAAGAAAAGTGCAATCATGAATACTGCCTAGTGTGTAGTTTTCTATCTTCTCAGCAGTCAACTCTAGCTAGTGCACACTTTTAAAACCCACATTCATAGGAACAAATGAAGTCCAATCAACTTAAAAACATTCATGAGAATAGTAAAATTTAGGAATAATATTCATAGAAATATTGTAACATAAAATTCAATCTCACATGTGATATTTTCAATGATAAAAATTTGTTTGTAAGCTAAGTTTGAATTGGTTAATTTTCTTTGTTTCAAGTTTTTATATCTCACTAGTACACACAATTTAAGATCATTTCCACAAAGCTAAAATAAGTAAAATATTATGAAAATTGATCATGATGATATCCAAACATCATAAAAATGTGTAGGTTAAGAATTTTATAGAAAAAATACTCCCATGTGATAAATGAACAAAGTTGAAAAGTGTCTTTTGTGTTATTTATTAACCAATTTTCTACATTTCTAGTTTTCAAATCTAGCTAGTGAGCACTTTTACCACCCATTTTTATAAGACCAAATGAACTCAAAATTTATTGAAAATTGGTATTGTATTACCCTAATTATATAATAAGGTAACTCATTTGGTTTTGTATATGTTGGATTTTCTATTTAAAGGTTATAATTGTGTAAAATGAACCTTCTAGGGAGGTTTCTCACTTAGCCAACCTTTGACTAGAAAACACTTAGAGGATAGTGCATAGGGTTTAATATGATAATTTAAAAAATATATAAATACCATTTTGATCATATTTTCAAGATGTTTCTATAAATATAACATATTATAGGTTTTACTCATATCTTTCTCTATGAATTTCCATTTTTCCATGTTTTGAAGGTGTTGGTGCAACTACACATGACTACATGTTGGTTTTTTAGAGATATATTTTGATCCTAAAATCTATTTTAAATTACACTTATTGAATTATAAATATAATTTATTCCTCTTTGTAATTATTCTAATTTTAAATTAGAGAAGCATAGGATGCAAAATCGATGAATGTGGCAGTTGAAGGCCATGTGTCAAGATAACAAATTATAACTCCTCAATTAAAAAGGGTAGTTTCAAGAGAGATAAAATGAGTCATAGGATATGAAAGTATAATTATTTTCCAACTTTCATGATTTAATAATCATTCAAATACAACACTTGCTGAAGACAAATGCATAACTATATATTCACCTTCTCTTGGCATTTTAACTAGTCTCGTAATTAACGATAGTCATAATGAACTTTATCCACATCCTCCCCTCTCTCTTATACTTTATTATATATATTTATCCTTGAAATAATTGTAAAATTACCCTTCCACCTAGGTATGTTAAATAACTACTCCTTTTGTAAGCCATTGAAGCAATAGATAATTGATTTTCACCTTATCTTATGACTAGTCTATATTAGTGTATATCTAATGGTAGTTTATCTTATCAAGCATTGATTCAGTTCTCCTTGGTATGTTATCATATCTCCTCACATTAATACAATTTAAATTCTCTCTTGTAGGTCATATGGTGCATTTCAATTATTTTTTTAGAGGTTAAGGAGTGGAATACATTCATTAGTGTCTTATTTTAGACATCTTGATAATCCATCTCACCATAATAACCTTTTATAACCTCCATATTGAAATACTAATGCAAGAGGATTATATTAGGAGTAGTGTGGGTTTTATTTAGTCTTATAGTTCATTATGAATGTATAAATGAGTGGCAGTGGCCATGAAATTTGATGCATCACCTCCCATTTACTTTTTTTCAATTACCTCTCTCCCTTTTCCTTGAAAGCATAGGTTTAATAGGAGTTTTAGGTGATATATAAAGGGAAATATCCTTAATATAGAGATTCACCTCAACTACTAGGTCACCCATTTCCTATAGGTGTCTCCATGATATCATATAAAAGAGGAAGGCCTGAACAACCATGCCAAGGGTGTAATTTAAAGTGATAACAAAAATAATAACACATAATAAAAGAAACCCTATAGATAATGTTACCAAACTTAGAAACCAAAAGGCCAAATCAATATAAAGATAAAACCTATGATGCCATACATAATTACAAAGTGTACCTTAAGTGTATAGGATGAGAACCTAAAGGAAACCTAACATTTAAAAACTCAATCAATAAGTGATAATGATAGACTTAGAAATCAAACAACTATTAAAACCAAAAGAATGGAAATAAAATAGTCAAAAAAGTCAAGAAGGTTATGCTTAAAAAATATATTTAAAAAAAACATGATATTTTATCAAAACTTGCATAACTCATGAATGAATGTTATAAATCCCATAGCTATAATACCATGATAGAATCATATTCAATATCACATTAAAATGTTGAGGGAAAAGATAAAATTATATCAATATTACCTTGACACACAATCGATTCACAAAGTTGAGATGAGATTTGACAAGTGGGGAAATAATCAAACAAAAGAAAACACCACAATATTATTATACTCCTTACCAATTATTAAAATTCAAGTATAGAAAAATAAGAAGCTATGAGAGATAGAATAATGGCCTTAAGCAGATAGAGCATCACAAGAATGTAAGAGCAAGTCAAGAGGTGACTAAATAAAAATATAGGAGGAGAGGGATATTTAAACAGAGAAAAAAGGATGAGGGATTTAAGAGAATCCTATCATGACCTTAAAATGACTCCTTGGTGTTTTCCATGTGTTCTATTCCCAAAGAGTGTGGGGGAAAGTGTGTGACATGTAGGGGGAAGAGTTGTGAAAGTAATTCCCAAATCCAATAAGTAGACAAGAGAGTTGAGAGCCACCTCATAAATTTGGGATAAAATTCATTTATAATAAGAATAAATACACACCTAAAAGGTACTTAGGATAATCCTAAACATCTTAAATGAACCCAAATAATATTAACCTCCAACATTATCTTACTAAATACATGTGTTGCTAAATATACTAATATTACAAATTATTTATGTCGATCAATAATGTATATCATGTTTTCTTATTTGCTTCATGATTTATGTGTATTCATCAATTTGGATTGTGGACATTTGATAATGTATTTGTTTATGGATCTAAGAATTATTATGTGTTTCTATGTGTGTGAGTTACATTTAAACATGTTCCTTAGTTTTTTTGATTTTGCATGTGCTCTTTCTGTATATGTCATGGTCATGACTCTTGTTTTATATTATTTTATCAATTTACAATACCATGATATATATCATGAAAATACCCAATTTTTTAATTCCATAATCAAAACCATGCATCTTCTCTGAGTATTTTTGTATCATTTCAAAGTACTTAGTTTTGACCATTTATTCACCATGTGCCTAATTGTTAACATCTATCTAGATATGACAATATGTATACTTGGTTATACATGTATCTTAATTTAATATTTTTATTAAGTTATCAATTTAATTTCATGATATTCAATGCTACAATTGATAATCTATATTTAAATCTTTATCTAACATCATTAACAATATTTTTTTAAATTTTGAGTTGATTTATTATGCAAGCTTCACAACTCACCTCAAAAGAGGGGTCATACACAATGGATTGTATTTGTGAATAATATGAAAAAATTTATTACATAGATAAAAAGGAAAACATTTTATCTATTGACAAAAATACATACTCATTTTATTCCAAAAAATCATATCTAGACATAACTGCTCAATTTAAACAAAAACATACGTTGTAGTTATCTAGGACAACATGCTTTCATCCTAAAAGTCAAAAATAACATTTTACAAATTTATTAGAATTATACGAAAGTCTATAAAATAATTTTTAGTGTTTTTATAAAATATTTTTAAGGTTTATATGTAGGCTTATCTTAAATTTTTTTTAGATTGGGGGCATCATATGAGGCATGTGTTCTCAAATTTTATACACAATTACTAAAAAATTCAATTGATATTACTCAGCTATCAGAACCAATATAATCAAATATTAAAATGGGGATGTGCATGGTACATGAACACTTTTTTCTCAGTTATTTCACCAATATTTATATAAGGAATGATAATTCATATCATTTTCTATGTTTTATACACTATACTTAGATCATACTATTTTTGCACCAATTTTCACAATAAATGAATCTTATTTCATTTGTAGCAATTGATTTAACTTTTTTCACCAATTTTTAAATGAGAATGATCTATTAGAATTCATATAGGTATAATTTGAGTTTTTATATAATGGATAAAAATGAAGTTTCCTTTCTTAATCACATTCTCCTATAATTGAGGATTGGGGTATGCATAGTCTAATCTAAGTGTTTCAATGAAAATAAAATCTTTCTACCATCTCCAGTCACTAGTTTCACCATAAAACACAATGGTTCATGTACATGAAAATGTGAATTCATTCCTTGTTATTTAATTTATAAGCTTATTCTCTTTACTTTAATATTTTCATCACAAGTAAGGACTGATTTATACATATTTCATTATAGGTTTTCATGAAACATAGTTTGGCATGTGATATACATCCAAGCCTACACAATATAGGTAAGCTTAGCTGTAAATCTCTTTCTTTTACTCTATTAATTTTGATTTGTTACATTATTATAATAAAAGAGGTTAAATGTATCCACTAAAATGAACATTTAATGCTAAAATAATACACTTTTTACTAATCCTCATACACAACCTATGATCCATTCCACTATTCCAAAGCTCTATTCCTCTAATTCCATACACATGATCTTTATCCTTAGGAAACTAGATACTAAATATTCCTATTCCTAATGCAAAGTATCCTAAACTCACTTTTAAATTGATTTATACTATAATGTTGTTATTTATACACTTTAGGAAAACTCACTCCTTAAAGACAATCTCATTCATCAGTAGTGTCTAAAGTCATTGGTTTCATCCTTTCACCAAATAATGACTAATTCCTAATGGGAAATCCTACACATTTTTCAAGTCTCATTTGATGAAATCACAAAATACCACTATATAATCACATATTATATTCATTTTTCACTAAATAGTTGGCAAGAGGCTTCGATATTGAAAACACAAAAATTATTCTAACTATAAATCAAGATGAAACTAAATATTATTCTTAATTATTAGTCCAAGAAAACCAAGTAATCATGAGTTAAATATACATAAAATAGAAAGGTCATAAGTCATTGTTCAAAGACATAATTACACCAATATTTCACTAGCATATAATATTACACCATTATTTCACACACACCACCATAACATGCGAGAATGATAGTTTTTTATCCCTCTATGGAGTTTTTGTATGTATAAAACACTCAACATAGGGGTTGGTGATGTTAATCACAACTTCAACCCTTAACCCCTTTTCATATTTTATGACATTTATTCCTCTATGTAATTGATATAAGGTTTAAAGTGTATAATAAGGAACATAGTGACTTTTGTAGTGAATCAAGAGAATTTTATCACACACATAAAACCTATAGGTGAAGGTAAACTAATTTAATTTTAAATAGATTAAAATAAACCTAGAGGACATAGATACACCCTATAGGTGACAATTTAGGATGAAATTGTTCAAAACTCATGGCGTTATCCCATATTCAAATGAAGCCTAATTCATAATTCATAATGACATTAGATAGTCCCCATAGTCGATCACACAGTATCTATTGTAGTCTATCAGATCAAAATTTTAGATAAGTTATTTATCTTTAATACTTTCTCATTTTAACATATGTGTGTGATGTTTGCTTGTATGTGAAATATTTGAACATGTCCCTTATATGTGGCATTTGGCCTTGTGTGTGATATTTTTTGTTGTATGTTATGTGCTTGTTGATCATGATTAGTGATACTATAATACATATCATGCACTTATACTATGTAGTCTACATTAGATATGGTTATTTTAATATATGCCTCATTTTTACATCTTTTTATAAAGGACACTTGTATGCCTCTTATTCAATATGTTACATAAATGATTAAATATCATTACATTATATTTATATGATATCATACTTTGAATATAATGACATAATGCTACATGGTTAAATTTTTATCATATGCAATCATAAAATATTATTTTCATATGAGTGACCTATAGGATATATCCTTCATCTCAAAAGAGGGCATCAAAATTGGCTTGTCTTAGTGATTCACGCCTCCATTAACAAATAAAAAGTTTTATTTGTGACAGTACATATTTTAAAGATAAAAAGTATAGGGTCAAAAGATTCAAAGTATTTCAAATATAATATTCTACAATAGAGTACAAGTTCTTAAATATTCAAATTAAATTTATAAATCAACCATGATAAATGTTGGTAAATTGATATAAAATATGGGAAATGTGGCATGCATATGAACTCATTTTAAAAAGCATTGAATTAAAAATTCATACACACTTGAATGCATATGCATGGGAATATGTAAAACAATTACAATATAAAAGCTATAGGTCCCGCATATAATTACAATTGAGTATATAAATGCATGGAATTATATATAATTTGGCATAAATATAAAGGGAATGATACTTGTTCATGCACATTTTAAAAATTTGAAAGGCATGATACTTGTTAATGCACATTTTTAAAAGTTTAAAATGCATCATACTTTTTAATTCACATTTTTAAAGTTAGAATTTTAAAATAAAAATGCATTTTAATTAAAATATTTTGGCATTGAGGTCATGATAGGGGCATGAATATTATTCATTATCTTTTGATCATGTGAAGTATAATCTAGATCTATCTACAAGATTGTGATATAATTTATTACAAGTAATTTACATTATAGTCTAGTGACACTCAATGACCTTGGAATCAATTATATTTAACCCATTATGTGGTTGTGTATTTCTATTATGGGTGACATACATTTTACGTCTAATGACACTGAATGGCATTACCATCACTTCTAGTGAGGCTATTATGGCTCCACCTTCTTTTGGATTAGTACATTGAGTAATTTTATCCATTTATAAGAGTTATAATATTCATATTTGCAAATCATGTGCTTTATTATTCATTCAAAATTGAGACTTGATCACTCTCATTTTTCGAATGGTTTAAATTATTTAAGTTCTTTGATAAGGGTGATGTTTCTCTATCATCTATAAGTTATAGATAAAAATTATTTAGTATCCATATAGGTGAACTCATTCCTTTATATCTTTTTAATTTTCAATTTCAAATTTTAACATTCTTCAAATTTTCAAATATGGACAAATGACTACTCCATGTGTTATTGCAGAGTTTACTAAATTTGGAGTGCCTTGTATAATCGAAGTATCATCTAAAATAAAAAAGTGTGTTGTAAACACTCAAGTTTAATTATTTATCCTTCACTATGGCCATTTTATTAATATAATATAGGGGTAAATTTAGGTACTTAAATATAATCGTAATTACTTGATAATGTTGACATTTAATACATCTAAACCACATGAATTGAACCCAAATACTTGAATACTACTTTTCATTCCCCTAATAAATTTATCTACATGTAGTTTTGACCCTTCATTTTTGTCACTACTACACAAAACATTCCAATTAAAATACACAAAATTCCTTTTAATATGCTCATATCATCTCTACCTAAGGGAATCCAATGATAAACTATGAATAGTTTTCAAATTTCCAAATATTCATTTGGGTCTTCCAGCACATTTCATAAGGTTAGATATAAAAAATTATCAAAATATTTCACTAAATAATAAAATGAAAACCTCATTTTAAATGTACTTGGTCTCAATATTGGTACTATATATTGATCACTTTCATATTATTTCACATTAAACAAATCTACCCTATTCCTCTTAAATTCAAGATAATTCACAAGGAGTATTCATAAGCCAAGTATATAGCATCTCAAATAATGTTAAGAGTTATAATTGTAAAGTATAAAAATCATAATTCTATTTGTGCACATATATTTTTTAGATTGATATGGTTTTGGTGGGATCCTTACCCTATATGCTTTTTACTGGAGCTACAACCAGTTTGGGATACCATCAGGGGCCTAGATCCCCAAGTATACAAGTACTAGAATTATCAACATCAAGTACAACCAACCTAAGAATACTAATGAATGCTCATAACTAGATCAAGAATTCCATCAACATCCACAATCAGATATAAAGTACCAATGATCAGCCCTAATTGACTTCTAATACCACCTAAGATTTAAACCTATATAGTGCTTGTAGCAACCAAATTACTTTACCAACTCACATACATCTCATCAATATCTGCATACATATATTAAAGTGGCATATTTAAATAATTAATTTAGGTGGAAGAACTACATGTGGCTTGATTACCCTCTTTGGATATCTATATATGTAGGAATTATTAAATCATCATGGGGGTGATTAGGGTCAACTCATTCTCTTACACTCCCCCTCTCTTTTTTCATGTTTATAGATCTCATGAATATCCCTAGGGTTTTAAAGCAAATAATAATAAAAATTTATATCCATACATAAAAATATAAATTTAACAACCTCAACTGATCAATAGATATAAGCACTAATGGAGAAATAGTGTGATTTTCATCATAGTCAATATAGGTAAGTTTATAGTCAATATAGAAATTAAATTTCACTATTGTCCTAGGAGAACCATCATATCCAAAAATATATCTAGATTTGATTGTTGATTCTACATTATCAAAATTTTGTATTTATCCATTTACACTAATAGTCAACTAAGACAACTCTACAATAAATTGACACAACTAACCTACATTGCTATCCATGGAACACAAATCTGTTGTGAAACATTTTCATAGTTTATCACTAATCAGGTATAGTCATAATCCTATTTTGTATTGGTTCACACTGTCAAATATAAAAATAATACATCAAATTTTAGATTTAATCTTAGTACATTTATTCTTAGTGTTTCCAAAAATAGTAGGTTTCCATATTTATCAAGTTTAAAATCAAAATTACTAATTATTGTATATCTTTAACATTTTTATTCTCTATCTAGTTTTACACATATTAATTAGTAACAATAAATAGGGTAAAATAAAAATTAGGGTATAATTTTACATCCATGTTTTTTGGGAAGTGGAGACTTAAATTGGTTTCCTATTCACTTTTATGACTCACTATAAGATTGAAATAAATTCTAAGGTATGTAAAATGGGTGTGAATAGTTCCAAGTACATACAAAATACCAAAGACTCAAAACTAGTTCAAAAGATATAACTAGGATTAGGTTTTAATTAAGAGTGTCATGTAGGACACTACTCATCTAACACCATTAATATTCCTATGCTTGTATATTTACTTTCTTAGAAGCCTATCACCTGCACATCATTTCACCCATAAAATTTCTCTACCATATATAGATAAAGTAAATGAATATAACAATATCAAGTGACATTCATCTACACTTAATGATCACATTAAAATAATTATAAACACATCTCAATAATCAATCTGTAAACTATGTGGATATTCCACCTTATGTTTCATCAACATGAAACCTTTCAATTCAAGTATTTTTATCATCTTCTATGCCATAGACACATAGAATGTATTCCATATCTTATGAATATCATATACAACATAAAAAATAATATGAAACCCTTGATATGAAATATGATCATGATACATATATTGCATATATTCCTACACACTCTAAACATGTTACTACTCCATACATGACTAAAAGTAATGTGCTTTCATAAAGGTGTAATACCAAATGAGAATTTATTTAACCTTTAGGTTTAAGTCTTGAGATCTCTTAAAAGTTTATGCATTAGTATACTTTCAAGAAATGTAAACATGTAAGTAAAATAAACAAATACATGAACTAAAAATAGAGATAACACAAGACATACCTTGGATAAACTGAATGTGAGAAAAATACAATAAGAGTGAAGCCATGTTTCCTCATCTCCATTATGTTCTAAAATTTACAATATTTTGCCTTCTTGGGATTATAAGGAAAAATAATCACATGGATCCTATACTCGTAATGATATTTACAATGTTTTGTGGAAGACTTTAAAGGAAACTAATGAAATTTGTTTTTCCTAGTAGTGTAATCTTAAAAATAGTCACTACAACTAAGTAACAATGAGAAAATAAGATTAAAGACTCAAATTTATACATATTCAATGTGAATATCATACATATCACTAGGATGTTGTTTTTTTATGATCTCTCCTCTCTTCAATGAAATCTATAAGTTCAAATTTATACATAATAATACCTCTTAAATTCATTTAAAAGTCTAGGAGTTATAAATTGAAGTCAAAATGCTTCATGTCCTTTCATCTTTCATGCATCTTTTCTAATTCTATCAGCCTTTTCCAAGACCTATATTTGTCATTTTCCAACCTTATAAACCACCAAGAACTGAATTGAACCAATAAAAAGAATCCAAATGTCAAAATAGTCTAATACACACAACTCTAGAGGTCAATAGTCAAGCTTGGGAGTTGAATATTCATATATATGGAGGTGATCAGTCACAACATTAGAGGTCATCAATATCTCATAAAATTGTATATAAATACAATTTTCCAACTTATAAATTCTATAACATTTTCTACATGAACTCAAAATTATATGTGTTTATTTTTCAATTGTCTAAATTTTTGAGAGGAATCCAAATATATAATTAAAATTTACTATTCAAACAATACATATAATATTTTGGCTAGTATTATATAAAATAGAATTTAATAGGTCTTAACATTATGTAGACTACTCATATTTGATGGATGACTATTATAAGGACTAAGTTGGATGATAAGCATGATTAAATTTATAATCACAAACCCAAAATTTTAAAGGATTTTGAGTCCAAAAAAGATATAAAAATAATATGAATAATTACATCCTTTTACCCAAGTGATAAACCCATTTATCATCCTCTTGGAGAGTACTTGTGTAGTCATATAAAATGTCTAAATTGGTAGTTTTAGTGTGGCTTGCAATACCCCATCCATAGGTCCTTTTTCCATGTTCTTATGACCCTTATAGACATATTTTTACTCATTAATAGTCATCCAAAACCTTCTAAATAGTCATTCCACCTCAGCCAGATAGTATTCCACATGTCAATCATATTCCCCTAGGTCTTGAGACTATAGGATAGGAGCACCCCATTTGGAATATAGCACCCCATAGAGAAGCACGCCATTTTTGGTAGTCCTATTTATTTGTACATTGAGCCCTAATACAAATTTTCATCTAGTCCTTATCCTTAATTAGGTAAGCCTAGCATGAATACATCTGACCCATGTTATTCCCTATAAAATCTAACTCAAATCTCATTTACAAAGGGAGGTGAAAAAATTTACAAAGCAATCAATAATACAAACAAAACACTAAGCTAAATGTCATTATTCTTTACACATTGTCACCCAACACAACCACAAACCTACTCAAATACTCATACTAGTCCTTAGCCACCTCAAACACTATCAATTTTGAATTTTAATCCACATCAAACTATTACATAAAGCACATTATGTGGGAGAACTACATATGGCTTGATCCATTTTCAGAGTATTGGTATGTAGGCAACATGCCCACACAAGGGGTGTGGATTAAATGTTTAGTACATATTTCACATTAACCCCCCTCTTTATCAAGTGAATCAACTATTTTTTTATCAAGCATTATGGATGGTTAGGGTTTGAAGACAAAATCATCTCCATAATGCGTTCCATTAACAACCAAAGATTGATTTTTCATAGGCATGCTCACATAGGCACATCACAACTACTTAAAAAGTTTCATGTATTTGTGCTTAGGTTAAACAATAGTGAAAAGAATGATTAATTGTGTTAGACGCCAAATCATCCACTTTTTGGCTCTCCTATCCTCTCTCCCAATGAAATCTAGATTCAAGTTTATAATAACTTCCTAGTCTTGGACAATCATTTTAAGCCTCTGTATCGTCTGTCGCAGTCTATTTTCTATCTTAGTTATATTTATTCTTATTTATAGCTATTTTTAGAAAGGTAAAAAAGATAAATATTTTCATAAATTAGTATTATATTTATTTCTATATTATGTACTAGTTTATTAATCTAGACCCTTAACTAAAATAGGAATAAAACTCCATTATTGTCACTTGGCCTCTTTTCTATGCTTCTTACTTCTTGCCTTGTGTGCTTGTTTGCTTGTTTGCTTCTTATTTATTTTCAATGCCATGATCCACATCATGCATTATCTTACCTTATCAGATGCCATGATATACATCATACTCCATCCCTCCTTTAAAATTAACCAAACATCTAGTTTTAGTTTAGTATACTACACATGCTATTATATTACTACATCTATCTAAGCATACCCGTATTGATCTAGAAATCTCTAACATAACATATGTTATATCTTGAGACATATTTTAGATTATCATTTATATATCATGTATTTCATAGCATAACACACTTTTAGGACTCTTTATTCTAAGGATAGTCATTAGAGGGTCTTCATTCCTACCCTCAAAAGAGGGGGTAACAAACATGGGTTTTTCTCACAAAGATCAAAGCCCTCTACCAGTCAAAATTAGTTTTTAAAACACTTAGAAAAATAATTAGAATTCAAAACATGAAAAATAGACTGAAAAATAAGGACAAAGATAGAACAATCATCAAAAATAGTAAAGGATAAGATCACCCCATTAGGATTACAATTCCCTACAATAAAGTGTCCACTTTTTGGTGCTCATGTCCAAACAACCAAAAACCTAAAATTTTCAAAAATAGATATAAAGGTAAGGTCAATTATAGTTTTATTAGCTATATTTTAGTTTAGATTTGGTAGTTTTAGTATAGTTTTACTTAGATTATCTAGATATAGGGGCATCATGTGTGATATGATTACTCTCACTTCTAGTTTTAGATTGGGTAGTTGGTATAGATTCTAGATCAAAACCCATGTTATAGAGATTAGTGATTGGGGGTAATGTGCATGTCATATTTGCCTTATTTTATTTCCATTTCATTGTAATACCCATGTATTCTCAATAGTTGTGTGCCTTATTCCATCTATAGGTGGTTGGCATCATTTTGAAGTGGCTTTCATATAAGCCTAGTTCTCAATTTTAGACTGGATTTTATACAAGCCTAATCTCCACCTTTTTGAATGGCCAAGATTGTCCTAGTTTTCAGTACACATTTGGATATCCATACCACATTATTAGATTATAGAGCATTCATGGACTTCATGAGTCATCTCATATGATACGCATTCATATGAGTATGATTTCATAGTTCACACTTAGTGGGTAATGATGGAGCCAAAGTACTAGATAGCCTTTGTATTATTGAGCCACCTACTTAGAGGGATTAGACACATAATCTAAACATCTATTAACACACACATAATCACATAGATTCACTACATAGTGGGAGATGATGGAGCCAAAGGGCCAACCTTTATATTCTTAAGCCACCTTTAGGGAATTGAGTACTCAATTCCATTCATGATATTAATCTTGGTACAACATATACCCAACATAACTCAACATCACTCAACATCATAATAGGTTTTGTATTGATTTGAATGCTTGATGAGGTGTAATAATTCCTTTCTCTTCATGTCTATTTTACCTAGCCTTTGTACATTCTCATTTTAGACATAATTTGTCTAATAAAAACTATTTATTCCTTGATTTCTCTTGCAAATATACACTTTAAGTTATGCTCTTTCTATGCACACTTAACATCACACATCCTCATGGTTTTCACCTTTATAGGTAAGTCTAGGTACACTTTTTATTTTTCCTTTAACCTAGTATTTCACTTTACTACATCACTAAAATAAGGGGGGGGGAGAAATGTAGTCATATAAAATGTCTAAATTGGTAGTTTGATTGTGGTTTGTGACACCCCATCCATAGTTCCTTTTTGCATGTTATTTAGGCCCTTATAAACACCTTTTCTTATCATTACCAATAATCTAAAACCTTTTGACTGATCATTCCACCTTAACCAGATAGTATTCCCTATACCAATCTTGTTCCCCAATGTCCCGAGCCTATAGGACATGAAAACTCCATTTGGATTATAGTGCCCCATAAAGAAGTGTCTCATTTTTTATGGTCTTGTCCCTTTGAAATTTTAGCCCCAATGATCATTTTCATCTTATCCTTATCTTTAATTAGGTTAAGTTATCATGAATACATCTAAACCATGACAAATTATTCCCTATAAAATCCCACTCAAATCTCATTTACAAATAGAGGTGATAAAACTTATAAATAAATCAAGAATACAAATAAAGCAATAAGGAAAACATCTCTATTATTTGCACACACTCACTCAACATAGTTCTAAACCTACTCAAATCATCATACTAGTTTTTATCCACCTTAAAAACTATCAATTTGTCATTTACATCCACATCACACTATTTCATAAAGCACATTAGGTGGGAGAACTACATATAGTTTGATCTCTCTTTGGCATATTCATAAGTAGGTACTGCTCCCACACAAGGGGTGTGGATTACATATTTAGTACATATTTAAAACTAACCCCCCACCCCCCCCTTCTTTCTCAAGTGACTCAAATGTCATTTTATCAAGCATGATGGAGGGTTAGGGTTTAAAGATAAAGTCAGCTCCATAACAAGTTTTGTTGATAACTAGAGCTCAATTTTTCATTGGCATGATCACACAAGCACAATGAAAATACCTTAAAATTTTAAGGTCTCTATGATTAGTTTGGATAATAGCAACAAAAATGGATAATAGCGTCAAACACCAAAACATCCACTCTTTGGTGATCCTATCCTTTTACCAAATGATATCTAGATTTAGGTTTATGACACCTTGTCAGTCTTGCATAACCATTTTCAACCTCTATATAAACCATATCTATTTCTAGATAATTTATATTTCTTCTTATTTATTGCTATTTTTAGAAAGGTGAAAAAGATAAATAGTTACACAAATTAGGACTTTATTTATTGCTATATTCTATACTAGTTTATTAAATCTAGACCCTTAACTAAAATAGGAATAAAAATCCATTTTTAAAAAATAATTTGAATTGACCTATATGTAATTAGAAATGCATCATGTCTATAAATAAATCCTAGTTTGGAGAAGATAGAGCATACTTACACTTCTGATTGGCAATACATTTGTTAAGTGGTAGTATGACTAATATGGGGAATTGCTAAGCCTGATTAGGGGATCAATTATAAAAAAAAATCATGATAGGAAGGGTTCCAAATCCTACACTCTAACATAATCATGCAAAAACCCTAAAAGACTCCTAGGTTTAATGTTCACTTTATTCTAATAACAAGAAAGTAAATCTAATCTACTATACACCAAAGCTTATGGAACAATACAAAGGGTTAGTAAAATAATCAAAACATGTATAGGATAATATAAATAAAGCTAAGTATGAGTAAGACCCTAATACATGGAATATGAAGAGTAATATTATTTTATCCAATACTTATGCTACTTCTATCTACTAAAGAGTGGATAAAAAGTTAGAATACACTTATTTAAATGTGAACCCATTGAGACTCAATCTCTCCCTTTGATAAAGGGGATTCACAAGAGGTTATTTTGGTTTATAAGGATAACTAAGAAAGGCCAAATCATCCAATACTTATCCATTATACTAGATTCTCCAAGTAGAAACCCTAAGCTAAGACTCCTCAAGTAAAATGGTGGAAGAATAGATTATAAATAAACATGATCAAATAATAAATCTTGATTGAATATTAAAATGATATTGTATTTATAGGTAGATCTCCCACTAAATCCTTCCAAATATGTTGACTATATAGGGTCAACCCAATTGACCTTGTATGTTTTTAAAATATAGATCACTAGGTCCCAAGTTAGGTTAGCTGAAGGGATAACATAACTCTCAAGTGAAAATGCCCAAAATAGTATAGGGTTTATTGAGTCAATCCTATATATTAATGAGAGGATAAAAAATATACAGGGTCAACCCATTCGACATAGTACAATCAACTACTAAAAGGGGATCAAGGTGAGAAAAAGAAGAATGGAAAGAGGAAAAATATTAGAGGAGTGTACAATGGAGAATATAGATTATCTAATGTTTTTAAGAGCAATTTGGATTGGTAATAATGTGTAAATAAGGGGAAAAAATATTTTGAAGCAAAAAATGTCTACCCACGGCTTTCTTGGTGTGCCCCTTAAGGCATTCACTTAGAGAGATCAAGTCTCAATAGGTTCCTCCAACATGTAAAGCATCACTAATTGATAAAATTTGAAAATATTATGTGTATACATATACCCTAAAAAAATATCATCATGTGTCACTAAGGTGAAACATGGGATCGTGCTTTGATAAAGAAAAAAATGACACATAATATTCAGGCTAAAAAAATTTTACAATATTTTAAAGCATAAAATAACTAAAAGTAAATGACTGAAAACTATATACATAAAAAGTAAATATAATGAGTACCTTGACTTACCTTTATCACTTTATGGTTGTCTATTGTGTTGCTAATTTTTATTGTGGAGGGCATAGGAACTAATTTTGACAAACCTAAGAATACAAAACTAAAGAGGAAAAATAAATAAACACAAGAAAAGCCAAGATAGTTGGTGCTATAAGGATCAGACATACTTAAGAAATTTGGTAAGCTAAAGTGATAAGTGTTATTCTAGACTAAATGACCAAGTCAAATAATAATATTAAACTGGGTAACCAAAATGCCAAGGTTACTAAAGACTGAAAAAATCAAACAAGCTATCCTTAAGTAAGAAAAGTAAACTCACCAAGTCAAACCAAGGATACATGTCTAACATGATGGTAATAAAACATCAATGGTAAAATAATAAACAAAAAAGTAAAACAAAATTCATGAGTGAGTAGTAACAATCCTTATCTCACTCAACAATGAAAAAGGGAAGCCTAAAAGGGAAAACAACATTGACAAGTGAGAAGTAACAAGCCAACCTCACTCAACAATGGAAAAAGAGTACAAACTCAGGTGTTTGTAATAACAATATAGTGAAACAAATGATAAATTGTAAATAGAAAGTCAAATACGTTTAAAAATGTAAAATGATGGTGAAAAAGAAATAAGTAATCCATAGTTTCTCAAACATGTTTCTCCCTAAGGATAGATAAAAATGAAACAAAGTAGTGCTATCATGTTTTTAAAAGATGAAGAAGAAGGAATTAAAGAAGAAGTAAAATTATAGTTGGAATCAAAAAATTTCTATCAAGGTGGGACATGAAATGGGTGGAAGAGAGAATGAATAAAAAACCAAGGTAGAGGAACTCTTTATCAAAGTCAAGACACTCAAATTAGGTTTGTCAAAACAAAAGGACTTTGAATAACTTATCTTAGCTACAAAAGTCTCAAGATATCATCCCATGAAGGTTATATATATGAAAATTAAATTGGACGTACCTCTTGACAATGTGTTCCTCATTCTTTAAGAGCCCTTATAGAGTTGTTGGTCTACAATGAAGATTGGGTACTTACATGATAAATTAGGTATCACCATAGAGTTTGTTGAGTTCCCCTATTCTAGTCTATTGGCCTATCACACCCCAATAGACCTCAACTCTATGTGAGGCTAATTGTGGAGTTTGAGTTTTGATTAGAGATAGGAGATGTGCTTATAATCACATATTTTGGTGTGATTTTGAATTTTGAGATTTGTATATTACTTTTTAGATATCATTTCTTTTTTATTAAAATGATTTAGCTTTTAAGTTTCTTGATGGAATTTTTCATTCCTCCTTCATATGGATTTGGAAATAAAAACATGTTTGTTAAATATGATTTTAATTTGAATAGTTGGGACAAGGTTTATAAGAGAGAGAACTTAAAAGAGCATGGGGTCTAAGAGTCTCATAGATATAGGTGAAATAAAAGTGCTAGCTTAGATTAAACCTTTTTTTATCCAATGTGGAGTGAAAGAGGAATGACACATGAAAAAATTTAAATTACTTTAAATTGTAATAAAAAATTTATAACATGAAAAAGGAATAAAATGATAGTAAAGTTTAATTTCCTATCATAATAATGAGGGGAATGGAGGAAAACATGTTAACATAGATTGTTTTGAAAATTCCATCTAACAAAAGAATCAAAAGATAAAGTTTGAGAAAAATAATGCAAAAATATGAAAAGATGGTAATTTTATGAGGGATGGGTCCTATCCATGGTCTTACACTGTAACTTCATCAAAAAAAGATAAAATGCAAGAAGATAAAGACTATGATACATCAAGAAACCAAAAGACTAAAAGGGAGGATTATAGGTTTTTTAAAGGAAGGAAAATTTTGTAGAGGGAGAGACCTATGTAATTAACCTATAGAAAATGTTAGATAGATGTAAATAGAAATCATGAAAAATAGGAAATGTCTAGGCAAAGCAATTTTTGAGAAATTATGAGTTGGTGGGATCTTTAAAAATATAGCCTTCATTAGTTTGAAAGAGATACATTCTTGAACCAATAATATATTTGACTAAATATAGGCCCCACCATTTTTGGGTGTATTTACCTTATTTCTCATGGGTGTAGTATAATTTAAATACAAGATCACCAACATTAACTATGCAAACTTTAACACATTTGTTATGTTGTTTGGCAATGCGAGCCTTGTATTGGTAGTTATGTTGTAAGGTGGAAAGATGAGATTCATCAAGTAGATCAAGGGAATGAAGAAGATATTCATATAATTATTCATCAAAAATAATACAATAAAGAGATATACAAGGAGAGGGAAGCTCAACTTCTGAAGGAAGAAATGACTTAGAACCATAGACTAAGGGGAATAGAGTTGCCCCAATGGTAGTGTATATGCTAGTCAGATAGGCCCAAAATGTATGGTAAAGATGAAGATGCCAATCCATGAAGGTTTCATGAATTATCTTTTGGATATATTTTTTGAAAATTTTATTATTGGATTCAACTTGTCCATTCCATTGCAGATGATAAGGCATGAAAAATTTATGATTGATCTAAAATTTATTGCAAATTTGATTAACCTGTTGGTTTTTGAAATTTCCACCATTGTCTAAAATTATGGTATGGGGAACACTAAAATTGAAAATGATTTGATAAAGAATAAATTTTGTAAATGGTAAGACCAATATAATTAATAAGGGCCATGGATTCTACCCACTCGATAAAATATTTGGTAGGAGTGATGGTATAAACATGCCCATCTTGTGAGTGAGGTAGTTTGCAGATGAGATTGAATCCTCATGTATAAAATGGCCAATGAGATTTGATAGTTTGAAGTTTGGATAGAGGTGAATTGGGTAGATCATCATGAAGCTTAGAAGGATTACATTTTTTAGCATATTTGGTTACATCCTCCTTAAGAGTAGGCCAAAATTAACCCATATGTAGGCATTTATGGGCTGTAACATGTCTGCTATAGTAGACACCAGAAAATCCCTCATGTATTGGTTCAAGAAGAGGAAGGACCTGATATTAAAAAACAAAACATAACAAGGTACCTTTCGCATTCTGATAATAAGGATGTTGTGTTGAAATACATATTTGAAAGTTTGTTTATGAATACATGTATTTTCATGAGAGTTTAAGTTAGGAGGATAGGTCGGATGTTCCAAGAATTAAATGATATCTTAGTACAATAGGCTTTGTTTAATGGTAACAACATTGATATTATAGATAAGTGAATTTGGATATTGAGTATAGGATGGATGTTTTATTATTTATATAAGAAAATTAAAATCAAAAAGGACTTGGTGTGGATGAAAGAGAGATGATAATGAGGCAAGAGAATCAATAATAGAAATGTGATCTCTAGGAATAGGCTCAATAGTGAAAGAGATGAAATCCTTAGCAAGGGTGGTTACAATTTGATGATATGTGATGAGGTTCTCACTTTTACATTGATAATTACCTTTGAATTGATGAAAAATAAGTTGAGAATCACCTAAAGTATGAACTTATTGAATGTCTAAATCAAGATCAACTCTCATACCTAAAATTAGAGCTTTTTATTCAGTGATATTGTTGGTGACATCAAATGTGAAGCAAAAAGCTAAAGGAATGATCTTGCCAAGAGGACTTATGAGAATGCAACCTACCTTAGCTCCTTGAAGGAATTTAACAGCATCAAAGTGAAGGGTCCAATTATCCTCATGAAAGTTGACATGAATTTAATAAAATCTCCTCAATAACTACTTCAGGTTTAGTAGTACCAAATGGAGTAGTGAAATCATCAATATTATTGGCTTCAAGTTTGGTGGTAAAGATATGAAAATAATATTTGAGATAAATAGACTGATTAAAACCTTTGATGTAAAGGATATTATCATATGGAAGATAATCTTGAAGAGAATTAGTTGGTATAGAAGTTGTGGCAAGTTGATCAGTTATGATGTTCCATTTGACAACTTTTTGAGTGATGATGCGAAGATCAAATTCCATAATGAAGACCATCCATTTACCAATTATATCTCTAGGAAGAAATGATTTGGATAAGAAATGATGAAGGGGGTTAAAATGAACAATGACATAAGTATTTTGGTAAATCATATAGTGCAAAATATTTTCACCTATGAAATAGATGGTGAGGAAATCACACTCAATTTTGGTACATGTTTCATAATTGATGAGGCCTTGACTAATGTAGAAGATAAAATACTCTCTTCTCATATATTTTTTGGGTAATAATTGACCCAACTAAAATAGGTGTGGAAGAAGTATATAGAATGAAAGGTTTATCATTGGAAGGAAAACAAAGTAGGTGGATGAAGTAATGACTCTTTCATATTGTCAAAGGCTTTTTGACATGGATATGTCTCTTCTAAAGTAGTACCTATCTTAGTGAATGAATTTATGGAGTGAATTTGATATGATATTTTGAGTATGAATCATATAATTACCCCAATTTTTCCTAAATAAGTGCAAATGTTGGGAATAGAATGAGGAATGGGCATGTTGATGATAACACTAATTTTGGCAAGGTCAACATCAATGCCATGGAGAGAGACTAAGAATCCTAATAATTTTACAAATTTGGCTCCAAAGACACATTTATAAGGATCAAGTCTAAATTTATACTTATAAATATGGTCAAAGATGATAACAAGATCAAAAATATGATTTATATGATTTTTGGATTAACAATGACATCATCCACATAGTTTTCAATAATTTTTTGAATGATATCATGAAATATGTGAGTCATTAATCTTTGATAAGTGGATCCAACATTATTTATGTTTAAGGGCATTTTTACATAGCAATAGGTGCCCCATTTTATGGTGAAAATAGTCTTATGTTAGTCCTCAGGGGTAATGTGACTATGATTATATCCTGAGAAGGTATCCATAAGAGATAACATTTCATAACCAACCATGGAATCAACAATGGCATCTATTAAAGGTAAAGTGAATTTGTCCCTTAGATAATAAAGATTAATATCACAAAAATCAATACAAATTCAAATAACCATAGTAACTTTCCTTTGAATGGGAATAATGTTATAGCACATTTAGAATAATCCACTGGTTTGATAAATTCAACATTAAGTAATTTGATGGTTTACTTATGACATAAATTGGAAACTTTAAGTGGAAATTTTCATATTTATTATTCATATGCTTAGTATCTAGATAATTAATGATGGTATGCAGCAAAATTCTAGGGTTAATGCCAAGCATGTCCTCACAGGACAAAGTGAAAGCCTCACAATATTTGTCAAAGAATAAGCTAAAGTTATCATGTTTGTTAGGTGAGATTTCATGATAGATAGTAATTGGTCAAGGACAAGATGGATTACCATATTTAATGTTATTGTTTTTTTTGATAAGCATGGCTTTACCATTTTAAAAGTGGTATGGTACATTAGGTAAGGAATTTGTATTAGGATAAATGCTAGAAATGAAGTTATTGAAGCAAGGAGTTTTAGTCTTAAAATTTCCAAGTTTATAATGTTACTAAGGAAGTTAAGGTTCTCAAGCATAAATAAACTCAAGAATAGCTTCATCACTAGGCAAGGTAGTAAAAGACCATAATACTTTACATATACTTCAATATCTATAATTTTATTTCCATGGTGATCATACTCAAAATTGATCTAATGAACATAGGTTACCTTGGTATCTAGTGTAATTTTAGGAGTATAAGAAGTAGATGTATCAGAATGGGTTGGCATATTAGTGGGTTTAGTGATGGGGGAAGGATTAGATGAAATGATTGGATCAATAGGTGGTAAAGGAAATGTAGAAAATTTTGGAGGTTCATAAGTTATAATTTACTCTACCACCCAAGCATTATCAATAAGAGGAGAATTATTATGAGGCACATGAACCTCGAGATCTAAGGTATGATCCATATAAATGGTATGACTATCTTAATTAAAATAATGAATTTGGGATAAGGTTTTTTGATAATGCTAGACATCTAATTCTCTATCTTGATATTGGCCCATTATATAGTTATCATCATATGTTGGAGAAACTATACATTATTGAGAATCAGGGGGAGTTTAAGAGGGTCAAAGCCTAATATTATTGAATTTAATAGGGAGACATGATGAGAAGATCTTGAAATTATTTGGCCACTCCAAAATCATTACTAGTGAAGGCATATTTAGGTAAAGTAGGCTCCTAAACATTACATATAGAGTGAAAATTAGTAATATCATCAATAAGAGGAATAGTATGATCCCTTGGTAATAGAGGAAGAAGCCATTACAAAATGTAGGGAGGTAACTTGGTAGTATTGTAAGTATTTTACAAATCATTGGGCTCATCATCATCAAAATCTACAAGATTAACTTGTAAACCAAGATTCATGTTGATGAACTTGGGTAAAGGAGCACTATTGATTTTATTAATGCTAGTAATAAAATATTATGATTTAGGATTGTGAAGCTAAATACTCCATGGGTTGGGATTAGCTTCATGATTATCTTGTTTTATATTGTGTAAGAATTTAATATATTGACTATCAGAAGAAGCAATGGCTCTCATTCAATGAGTCCATGAATGACCAAGGGGTATGTTATAACATAAAGGGATATCAAGGACCATAATCTTGGTTAAAATGATATTATGTCCAATGGTTAATGAAAGCAAAGTGAAACCAAGTGGAATTTAATTAGTCTTATCAAATCCATGATAAGTAAGATGGGTTCACTTGAGATGATCATTGTTATAATCAAGTTGTTGGATGAGCCTTAAATATGTCACATTAATACAAAAACCTTCATCAACTATAAATTTTTAGATAAGAGTGGTATTAATGGATACTTTGATTAAAAGTGGTGGATCATTAGCACAAAAGATGATTTCATCATTGATCATGTCCTCTTCAAGGAATTCAATAGAGGGATTAGAAAAAGGACATATAGTATCAATTGTATTTATGTTGGTAGGTTGAGATTCAATAAAAGGTGGTTCTTCATCTAAGGAGGATGAATCATTAATTTATTGGAGTTATTGCATAAGGAATTTATGGTGATAGGGAGAAGTATGAACCAACTGCATAAGTGGAATCTTACAAGTCATAGAGTCAAGTTCTTCAAGAACGTTCCAATGAGACTTAGAAGAACCAATATGAGGTTTAGGAGATAAATTATATTTTGGAGGAATAGATGTGGTTGGATGATCAAAAGGAGGATATGCTTTCTCTTGAGCTTCCAAAGAAAATTTATTAGTGGTTGTATCTTTAATAATTTTTTCCTCTAAAGATGGATTATTAATCTTGGTAAAAGGATCTTTGTGATCCATTTTATGATGATAATTGACCTTAGAAGTATTGGTCATAATTGGTGTCAATGGCACAAACATTGTTGGTGTATGATTGATTATTAGAAGAATATTTTTGGTTATTTTAAGTAAAATCTTTATAATTTTCTCATTTTTAAGAAGGAATAGTGTATTTTTGATGATGAATATTGATCATAACTCCATGATTAAATAAATCACCAAGCATATAGGAGACAACAAATCTAGTGAGCCCTCTAAAAAATTCATGTGAATTCCCAATGTCATCATAGAACCAACAAAATATATTGGGGTCATACCACTTATGAGGATAATTAATATAGATGAAAGGTTTTAAGGGTGGTAAAAATTATTTCATTTGATAAACCAAAAGAGTTGTATGAGAAGGTGAAGGAATATTAGTTTTGGCAATTCCTGGTTTGGTTTACAGAGTATTGCTAGTGATAGTATTATATGTTTGGAAATATCCTTTAATAATTTTAGGATTAGTTTAAAATTGATTCATAAGAAATTATTAACATTTAGCTTGATCAAGATATTCATTAAGATTTTGGGGAGCAAAGTTTCAAACCTTATATTGAAGAGTGGGAGTCAAAGTGTTGATAAAGAGTGTGAATAAGTTATCATCAGTCATGTTTTGATCAGCTTTATGATCTAAATGTTTCAATATTTTGATAAATTAATGAGTTGATTTAGTGGGAGATTTCTTAGCATTGATGAAGTGGATAAGATAATTTTTTAGAAGATCATTGTGTTTAAACTCTTTAACCAAAGGATTAACCAAATCTTCAAGTTGCCAAATAAAATGTTGGGGAAGTTGATTATACCATTATAATATATCACCAATGAATGTTTTCACTAATATTTTAGTTGTGTTTAATGCATTAGTTTAGATCCACTCTTTTTCAAGGTTGACAAAGGATTTGAGAAATGAGTTAAGATATTTAGTCCCACCATATTTGATAGTTGGATATATGTTACCAATATCATTAGATAAAATGAAGGGAGCTAAAGGATCATTATGAATGGTTTGAATCATCTTGTTATTCATTATGGGTTAAGTAATAACATTACCTGAGGCATCCCAAAGAGATTGAGGAATGAAATTGGGATTAGTTTGAGGATGCATAGTTAGAGGTCTAATAGCCACATTGATTAAATGTTGTTGAAGTTGCATCATTTGGTTGGTGTTATAATTTTTCATTATGTTCATTTTTTGGTTAACTTGGGATAAAATTTGAGTTGTATCAAGAGGTGTGTTAGTGTAAGTAGGACCACTCCCCAGATTGGTGTTAGGGGGAAGTTTACTATAAGAAAGATTATTAGTGGGATTATTAAGTAAAATTGTATCAATTAATCCCACACGAGTTTGAATATTTTGAAGATGAGAAGTTTATTGATAATCAAGGAAAGGATTAGATCCATAAACTTCATCTTGAGGTATTATTTTCATCATATTAAATTTCATGGATGAAAAAGGAGAAGAGGTGCCCCAATAGTGATGGTGCTCTTGGGAGGAAAAGATAGGAATAAATGAACATCCCATATATTATATAAATATATTTAAGCTATCTAATCAAATTTTGATAGAAGGATTCATTATGATGGAAGAGATATGAGCATAATGTAAATATGGATAAATAGAAAAATATATTGATAAATAAGGAAATTAGAAAGTAGTACAATGTCATTTGGGTCAACCTAGCACAAAAAACTGGGCATGTAAACAATATAGGGTTGACTAGGTCAATCCAATATAATGAACAAAGGTTGTAAAAGGATATAGGGTCGATTAGGTTCACCCAGTCAAATAGATAGGGAAAATTAAGAAGCTTACAATAGATTGTGAAATGAAATAAGATAACTTTTGAAATTTATTTAGAAAAATAAATAATTGAAGGGAAATAAGAAGTCAATTGGATCAACACTAGCCATTATAATTAAGGCACAAAACACAAAACCTTGCACTGATACTAGATACTACAAGTTTTTTCAATACAAAATACAATTTAACAAAGAACAATAAATCAACTTGGAAAGTAAAGATCTAACTAATTGTTCAACTTTAATGTTTATTAGATTATTAAGATATGGTTTTTAATGTGATGGGAAGTTGGCTATAAACAATGAACTAGAATGGAAATATAAGAATGGTTTTAGGTAATTTTGGATAAAAGGGATCTATAATGGTAATGGTACATGCTTTGTATTGAGTCCTACCCCCTCACTTCACACACCATAGTGACAAGGGTGTCAGGTTCTTAGCTAGAATATACTACTAACCATGCTTTATACTTGACTAAAGTATTAAGCTGGCTTCCCCCTTAGTGAATAAATCCAAGTAGGTTGGTCTTGGATAGAAAAATATTAAAATGTTTGGTTAGATTTTGTAATTTGGTCATGTTTACATAAAATAGAAAATAGTGAAACTAAATGATTTACTGAAAATCACCTAATTAAGCTATGTGATCTATTCTAAGCATGTAATCAACAAGAAAAGAAAGTGTGAAATAATAGCTAGCATATAAGGTTAATTTTAACTTTAAAATAAGATACAATGTTAATATATTCAATAGTGTATGAAAAAAATATAGAATAGGGTCCACAGGGTCAAACTTGTACTATGAAAGCAACATCTGAAAATGATTAGGGTCAGCAAAGTTGACCTAGTTATCTAGATAATACATAGAACATAGAACTTGGTTGACAGGGTCAATCTAGTTGACTTTGCAAGGGTAGTTTTAAAGACTAAAAAATGTAAAAGGAAAGACTATAAATAAAGAGATAGAGAGATAGACCTTAGTGGATTAGACATGTAGAAAATAAATATTATTTTTTAAGAACCTTGATATATGCTTCTAAATTTCTATAACTAGGTTAATTACATCGATCAAGCTTTATAGAAACATATTGTTGAGTTATAAAAAATGCATAGGGTTAATCAGGTTGACCTATTAGTCTTGATTGAATGTTTGAAAAGCTAAAAACCTATACTAGTGTGATTGGGTTGATCTTGTAGCTTGTACATGAAATATTATGTATAGAAGTCATAGCTAGGTTAATATAGTCGATCTAATATGGAAAATATATGATAAAAATAATGATGAAAGAATGAAATAAGTAAATAAGTAAATAGGGTGAAAAAATCCTATAAGGGTTAGTTCACATTAGGTTCACCATAATGTATGTAATAAAAATTACAACATGTCTATAAATCAATCTTGGATTAGAGAAGATAGAACATACCTACACTTCTAATTGGGAATACCTTTGTTAAGCAGTATCATGACAAATATGGGGATATAATAGACCTTATTAATGGATCACTTGTCACAATATATCATGATAGTAAGGGTTGCGAAGCCTAAAGTATAACATAATCATGTAAAATCCCTAAAAGAGTCCTAGGTTTAATGTTCACTCTATTCTAATAACAAGAAAGTAAATCTAATCTAGTTCACACCAAAGATTATAAAACAATATGAGGGTTTAGTAAAATAATAAAAACATGCATAAGATAATATCAATTAAGATAATTATGAGTAAGACCCTAATACATGGAATATGAAGAGTAATATTATTTGATCCAATACTTATGCTACTTTTATCAATTCAAGAGAGGAGAACAAATTTAAAATATACTTACCTAATTGTGAACCCATCAAGACTCAATATATCACTTGGCCAATGGGGCTTCACAAGAGTTTGTTGTGTTTTCTAAGGATAACTAAGGCCAAATAATCCATGATTTATCCACAAGACTATATTCTCCAAGTAGAAACCCTAAGCTAAGACTCCTCAAGTAGAATAGTAGAAGAGTGGATTGTAAAGAAGCATAAGTGAATAATAACTCTTGGTTGTGTATTGAAATAATGATATAATTATCTTGTATTATAGATGGATCTTAGCCTAAATCCTTTTGAATATGTCGATTGTATGGGGTTGACCCATTTGAACCTATATGTTTTTTGGAGATAAATCACTAGGTCTATTAAAGGGATAATGAAAATTTCAAGTGAAAATACTCAAAATAATACAAGGTTGACCTAGTCAACCTCATACAATAATTAGAGGCTAATATATATATATATATATAACCCAGTCGACATAGTATAGTCATTTGGAAAAAGGGGATTGAGGTGAGGAAAAGATCGATGGATAGAGGCAAAATATTGGAGGAGTGTAAAAAGCAGTAATATCTTAGGTAATGGTTTTAAGATCTGGTTGGATTGGTAATTATTTGGTAATAAGGGATAACAATCATGTGAATCACCAAAGGCCTACCCACCTCTTTCCTAGTTCACCCCTTAAGGTGTGCACTCAGAGATATTACGTCTTGATGGGTTCTTTTAAGATGTAAAACATTAGTAATTGATAAAAGTTAAAAATATTATGTGTGTGTAGTACCCATTTTTTATTCTTAGCTAAATAAACTCTCAAATTTTATGGCTTTTAGACCCATAATTTTAAAAACTCAAGTGATGAAGAATACTTACCCCACTTCTTTGAATGCCATTTGGAATAACTTTCTATCCAATTCTTTATGTTCTTTCCTTCATCTATAACAATGTTTTTGTCTCACTCCTCTTGGCTAGTAGGAGTAAGGATCCAAAATCAAAGGTAAAAATATCTTCTTTGTTCCACATGGAAGTATCAAATAAACATCAAATTTAAAATAAAAATGAGGCATACCCAAGTAAAAACATTCTTCCTTAAGCTTCATAGTGTTACTTTTAGAGTCCTTTTTTGCTTAATTATAACCATACTTTTTTGTCATAAGTAAACTATGCTCATATTAATGTTGAACATATTTTTCTATGCTTTTTCAAACTCTCTTAACATTTATTTATTTTATATGAGTAATATTTCCAATATAAATGCTCAACATTTTTCATGTCCTTTAGATGGATGGTCCATAAAATAATTTTCATAAATACCATCAAATCATAGAAGACTATGCTATTTCACATCATCAATAATAGTAGTGTAATTTGAACCCACTTTCTACTAATGAATCATGAGAATATCTTAGCTAATACTTGTTGTTTGGGTAATGGGAAACATATGCATAATGGCTACCAAAAAACCCATAAAAATAGAGCATAAACAAAACTAAAATTTGTACAACTATGTTAGCAAACCTTTGATGAAAAAATTGATAACTTGTTCTAATACCAATATAATTCATAAACTATCTAGATATTCCACTCTAAGTTTTAAAAAAATGGACCCTTTCAAGTCAAGGCATTTCCCTCAAGTTATATGCCATAGGAAAATACTAATTTTTTTTGTTTTCAGATGTATTCTGATTCTTATGACTTTTCATCTAAAACATAAAAAATAATATATAACCCTTCACATGAAAATTGATCATGATACATACATTGCATATATTCATCCACACTTTAAACATTCTACTACTCCATACATGAGTATAATTAACATGCTTTCATATAAATGCAATTGTAAATGTGAAATTACTTAAACTTTAAAGTCTTAATCTCTCTTAATTTTTTTTCGTTAACCAAGTTGGAAGGAATGTAAATGTGAAAGTAAATGAAATAAACACATCAACCAAAAATATATATAGCATAAGGCATACCTTCGAGTAACTGAATATGAGAAAAATACAACAAGAGTGAAGACATGATTCATCATCTCCACTATGTTATGTAATTTAAAAAAAATTATCTTCTTAGGATTACAATGAAAATCAATCTCATGGCCCCCATACTCATAATGATCTCTATAATGTTTGGTGGAAGAATTTAAAATAAAACTAATGAAATTGAATTTTTTAAGCTGTCTAGTCTTCAAAACATTCACCTACAGGTAAGCAACAATGTGAAACTAAGAACAAAGAATAAAACTTTAACATATTCAATGTGAATCTAACATCTATACATATCACTAAGTTTGTTTCTATTTTATGATATATCCTCTCTTGAGTGAGCTATATAATTTCATATTTATACACAAAAATACATATTAGATGCATTTAAGAAGTCAAAGAGTCATAAAATGAGGACAAAATTCTTCATGTCCTTTCATATTATTATGCATATTTCTTTATTTTCTCTACCTTTTTAAGACCTATATTTGTCCTTTCTAAGCCTTATAAAATGTGAAAAACTCAATTGAAATTACAAATTAAATGAAAATATCAAAACTATACAATACACATAATTCAAAGATCAACATTAAATCTTATGATATGAGCATTCATATGTTTTAATGTCATCAACCACATCTTCTAAGGTTATCTATTGCTCTCAGGATTACCTAAAAATAAAGATTATGAACTTCTCAAGGCTACAACATTTACATACAAAATCAAAATCAAATGTTGGGTTTTTTAACTTATGTAGTTTTTAAAATGAATAAAAACATGAAATTAAAAACTAATATTGAAACAAAAAATATTATTTTCAATCCCATACAACATAAACTATAATTTTTTAGGTCTTAACATTCTACAAATTATTAATATTTGACAATTGATTGGTATACTAATTGAGTTGGGTGATAAACATGATATTTTTTTTGATAAATAATATTCATGAGTTAATATCAACATATAAACATTCAATAAACCATATAATTAAATCAAATGGTAAATAAGTGTTATCTCTACTATTAAGAGAATGCAATATACATCTTAATGAATAACTAAAATCATCTACAACTAACATAAGAATAATAATCATGTAAGAAAAATAAAAACATCACATAAATAAAACCCATTAACTCAGTAATTATATAAAAATATTATATTATGCCTCAAATTATATATATATATATATATATATATATATCATATTTAGACAAGTGTAAAATAATGAAAAATTACAAAAAATGGCACTATGAAAAATGGGCCTCACATACTACATATCTCTAATAATAAAAGTAACCTATGGAATATGTTGTATGTCATGAGAATGCATTGGTTTTCATTATGGAACATAATCCTAAGGTTGGTATAAGAATACAATAGTATGTGATGTAATATATAATGTATGATAAACTCTAATAGGTCACTAATGTATAGGATACTAAAGAATTAGTTGTCTCATTAAATTAAGAAATTTTCATTATAATGGAATTTGCATTATTTTTGAAAGTATAATCTATGTAGGTTTTATAATAGGATCCTATGGAATCAAAATAATAAATGTATCAAGCTAAATAGGGTATTCATCTAGAACATACATAATTGTAACCACTTTATTACTATGGATATACTTTAAGCAATGATGTAATGAGGATGGGATTGTACGTATCTCATGTATTCATGGTTATCATAATAACATGTCTAATACACCATTGTTAAAAGAAACAATTAAAAAAATATAAATATACATAGGTCTTACCATAAGTGGCAACATAATTACCCCAAAAGGATTTTATTATTGCCTATGAAATCCTTTATTGTGTATATCATACCAATTAAAGCTTTGTGTGTAAAAAATACTAGAGAGTAATGGCATATTAAATACATTTTCACTTAAGCCATTATCCATAATAAAAATTTGTATTGGATGTGAGTAAATGAAAGCACACATGAAAGATGACAAAGTATATTTGAGTGGAATCAATTCTCTTGGCTTCTTCTCCAACTGCCATCTCACCACCTTGGGATCCTAATCTGACTTGACTTATTCATGAAGATTAAATCCTTAGATTTTAAAACTAATAGAGCCATGCTATGAATGGTGGTTAGTACCATATTTTTTGATGAAGTATGATAATCCCCCACCATATCTCATTTATTTTCCCCTACATGAGAAATTAAACCTGGGTCTACTATAGATGAAAACCAATCCAAATAATTGGTTTTCCCATAGTTTTAATCAATAAATAAAGTCTACCAAGTGCATGTTCTTTATTTTACAATAATTTTCCACCCCCTTGGTCTATATTAGGTATGAAATACCTATTTTACAAGTATGGAGTTCTATTGGTAATGTTTGGTCTCAGTGGTTCAATATGGATCCATCTTAGCTTGTATTTGAGCTTAGTTCCTTCATATTTACCTTACCTAAGTTGAAAAATGCTTCATTATCTTCCATAAAAAATATCATAGCTCACCTTTATTTATTATCCATAAAAAAATAACTTATATCATTGACCTTTTGACTCATCTCACTCTATTTGATATCCATGGCATGGGTTAATGAGAACCCTTGGATATGTCCTTAACCTATCAACTCTATCTGAGCTGGTGCCACTTTTTAGTCATACATTTTCACTTAGGATCCATTATTAGAATGTTTTATATTTTACTTATGCCATGTGGTGAAATATAATCTCCTTGAACTTTTGACTTGATCATATTCTTTTAGATCTATATCTATGATTGAACATGAGCCATTGATTTGTTTGGGCCCATTAACTTGTTAGTGGCCACGTATCATTTGATCTTTTATATGATCAAATACCAATCATTGATCATGATTTTTTTGAATCCAAATGGCTATTCTAAGGGGATTATAATTGATAACCACATTCATTTATTTAACATCCATGTGAAAATATTTGACATCCACATGATCGTCATTAAGATATTTGAAACCCAATGGTTATTTCTTGGGACTTAAATTTGACATTTGCACACCCATGAATTGACATCTATGGGAATGTCAATGATGTCTACATGACCATAAATCTTTGGAACCTAATGGATGACTACTAATATTAATTTTGAAACTTTTACAAACATCACTTTGCTGGAACATTTTTTTTAGACAAACCAATCTCTTATCATTTTATTTTTGGGCACTTTGTCTTGGACTTTCATTTTAGACTTTTTTATATTGAACAATTTATCATATATAAATGACATCAATATTTTTCCTTTGGGATAATTTCCCCTAAATAATTCTACCTTATACCTTTTGTTGTAGGCTTTGTATAAAACAACTTACCCAAAATAATTAGTCTCCAAAATTTATGCTTATGGATAAAATGTATGAGAGAATGAACATGCAGGATTTTTTATTATGGACAAAATGTCTAAGAGAAAGAGGTATTTGGGAAAATTATATGGATAATTTTTCAAAATAATTCTAACACATATCTTTTACCTCGATCAAAATGTCTAAACTAAATTTGATCTTTAGGATCTTTGTTTTGGATAAAATGTTTGAAATAATTCCAAACACTTAGCTAAAATAAAATATCAAAAGAAT
>JARHVA010008331.1:77500-367500 GCA_037957365.1 Torreya grandis
AGGGTAAAAAGTTCATTCTTATAGCTACCAATAACTTCATAAAATGGGTAGAGGCCATACCATTATCATTAATTAAGGTGAAGATATATCTAAACTATTAGTGACAAATATCATCTCACAATTTGGACTACCATCAACCATTATCATAGATAATGGATCTTCCTTAAAAAATAAAAGAATTAAGAGATTATTTGATCAATACAATATACATAAATATTTCTCTACATCATAATATCCAAAAATAAATGGATAATAAATATCAGCAAATAAAATAATTTCAGATATATTAAGGAAAATAACTACCAAACATGATGAAGATTATCATATTGGATTACATATGCACTTTGGGAATATTACAAAAGCATTCTTAGACTAACTAAGGATAAATATTATTATCTTGTTTATGGAACAAAAGTAGTGTTACCTTTAGAGATAAAATATTTTCATATCTCTGTAAAATATATTATTAAGGATAGTGAATATCAGGAAAAATGATTGCATGAATTAGAAATTATAGGTGACATACATATACTAGCTATTGAATATCTCAAAATTTACTAAGATTGTATCAAGAGGGCATATGGAAATAATGTTTGAAACCATTATTTTCATGTTAGGGACTTATTATTAAAATATAAATAAAAATACTACTGTTAAATAGAGTCAAGGCATATTCAAGCATAATTGGTTAGGTCCATCTTTAGTTATAAAAAATATAAGTACATGAGCCTATAAGTTAATTACACTAGAATGAAAACCCATAATGAACCCTATAAACATCATGAAATTCTACCGATATTACACATAATCATATTATATTTCAAAAATACCCAAATAAATGCAAGAAAGTCATTTTTTTTAAATTTAAAAACTTTCAAATATTCAAAATAAAATAAAAATAGAGACCTAACCATGACATGATTAATATATTACACTATTTACATATGTTATTTATCATGTGTTTAATATACATCACATTATTTTCATACACATACATTTCATGGAATATGAGTGAGATGTAAGACATATAGGTTACACATGGACATATAAATGTTGTTCTTTCTTCTACCTAGTGGTCAAACCAATATTGGGGGCATATTATTACATAGGTTTCACTATTGTAGGTTATGTCTTCCCATGACCTCTCTACCATGTTGAGATATCTAAATTGATTACATATGTCTTATTATTTACTCATATATTACATAGTGATACATGGATGTGCTATTTTACTAGAATGTTACAATGATACATATGGATGATATAAACCAATATTTACTTGTTCTACTAAAATATAGGATAGTTTGTGCTTGTATATTATGTGTGGCCCTCAATATTATTTTATGCGACATATTTATGTTTCTTGTGTGTGGCCCTTGGACTTATATAATGCAAAATATTTATGTCCCTTACATGTGGGCTTGGCATTTTTTGTTGAAACATCTTCATGAACCCTTGTATGGATGTCTTAGGTGTGATAATACTTATTGATTTTGTTTCACTTGTTGAGATTGAGTGGTGTCATGATCCATATAATGAATTTTAATACATAATATTATTTAATTATATTTTTAGTGATAATAACTATTGTGTGCTTTACCTATACATCTATATAGACATTCCACTTATATACCTTGCATTAAATATGTTACATACATTCATTGAATGAAATATTCATTATTATGATAACATAATATCCACACACATACATAATTTTAGATACAAGTTTTATACACACATTATTATAATACACTATTTTCATTATTATGAGTGTTTTATTGGTATGATTTAGATCCATACTATATATATTAAGAATAGGTCGTGTCACATAAGATGTTGGCCTAAAAATAACATAAGAAAGAGTATGCATACATATTTTAAGATTAAAATATAGTTCCCCCATAATAGGTATAGTTGTCATCACTTGTGTAACCATAGATGTAGACACATAAATATATTTATTATAAATAGTACTATGAATATATAATGTAGGATATAAGCATCTATATGATGGATTATTATTATTCAAAAAATATCATGTGGTTCTTCAATAGTGTCTTCTTTAGTTAAATGTTTATTTTCATATCTAGTTACATGCAATAATGATTCAATAATATGTGGATATATCATCAAAATTGTCATGTAAATAATGATTATATTTTATTTTATTTTTCTATGTATATCAAAAGAATAAGTATTCACATCATTGGTACATTCCATTGCATCCATATTAGGTTTTTTAAAGGTTGATTTAGATATCAAAATATGGTATTTAGTACTTGATAATAACAATATTGATATACAATTATCACACATGACTTGTGAACACAAATATGGTCCTAACTCACCATCTTATCCTATCCTAGTGCTTTCTATGGATATGATCCTTCAATTATTATTGTTGGTTATCAAGATACCATATCTGGGTAAGGGATTGTTTAGGTCCTCTACCCAAATCTAGCTTAAGATAGGACTGAGCCTAGGTTATGGGTATCCTATAATGGGGTCAGATCTCTAGGATTTTTAATGAAGCTAACTCATCAAATGCATCATTTTAGCCCATTTACACTACTAAAACCTAATAATTACTAGGAGGGAGATGGAGATAACTTAAAAGGGAAACCTAAGATTAAAATGGTGATATACCTAAATGATGGGTGATCCACTCCATTTTATCTCCTATTAAACACTAATGAGATAATAAAAAGCCTAGATTGAGGACTCCAAGTATTTGTCTTGCATCAATATTTCATGCAAAGGTTCACCAAATGATCAAAAGCTAAGGGAAATTATGGGAAGGTATAATTCAATACACTAACTAGTCAAAGTATCCACATAGATGCCTCAAACAAAAGATATTTGAACTTTAAGCATGACCTGAATAACAAGATCAACTAGTAACTAGGTAAGATCGAGACTTGATAAGGGAGGTATTTATACCACATATACAAATAATCTAATATAAACACACTAGACTAGCATAATTAAATATGAAACATAATATTTTATTCATTCTAAGAGGTTACAAGCTCAATCTTTGTAGAGTGTAATCATGCCCAAGAGAAGGAATAAAGGGATCTTTTTTCATGATCAAAAGCCTATATATATAGTAGAAAGGGAGAGAGAGATAGGAATAATTCATAGGAGAGTGGAGAAAGGGTCCTATTCATTAAGAAATGAAGTGATGGCTCATTGATTAATTTTCACATGTGTGCTTTCTTCCAACCAACTAGCCTTTTCTTGCTCCAATAACCTTTAAGCTCTTTTTATTGGCTGAGAGATCCCACTAGAAGACAAGAGTTTATTACTCATGATGACAAAGTATATTTGAGTGGAATCAATTCTCTTAGCTTCTTCTCCAACTGCCATCTCACCACCTTGGGATCCTAATCTGACTTGACTTATTCATGAAGATTAAATCCTTAGGTTTTTAAACTAATAGAGCCATGCTATGAATGGTGGTTAGTACCATATTTTTTGATGAAGTATGATAATCCCCCACCATATCTCATTTATTTTCCCCTACATGAGAAATTAAACCTGGGTCTACTATAGATGAAAACCAATCCAAATAATTGGTTTTCCCATAGTTTTAATCAATAAATAAAGTCTACCAAGTGCATGTTCTTTATTTTACGATAATTTTCCACCCCCTTGGTCTATATTAGGTATGAAATACCTATTTTACAAGTATGGAGTTCTATTGGTAATGTTTGGTCTCAGTGGTTCAATATGGATCCATCTTAGCTTGTATTTGAGCTTAGTTCCTTCATATTTACCTTACCTAAGTTGAAAAATGCTTCATTATCTTCCATAAAAAATATCATAGCTCACCTTTATTTATTATCCATAAAAAAATAACTTATATCATTGACCTTTTGACTCATCTCACTCTATTTGATATCCATGGCATGGGTTAATGAGAACCCTTGGATATGTCCTGAACCTATCAACTCTATCTGAGCTGGTGCCACTTTTTAGTCATACATTTTCACTTAGGATCCATTATTAGAATGTTTTATCTTTTACTTATGCCATGTGGTGAAATATAATCTCCTTGAACTTTTGACTTGATCATATTCTTTTAGATCTATATCTATGATTGAACATGAGCCATTGATTTGTTTGGGCCCATTAACTTGTTAGTGGCCACGTATCATTTGATCTTTTATATGATCAAATACAAATCATTGATCATGATTTTTTTGAATCCAAATGGCTATTCTAAGGGTATTATAATTGATAACCACATTCATTTATTTAACATCCATGTGAAAATATTTGACATCCACATGATCGTCATTAAGATATTTGAAACCCAATGGTTATTTCTTGGGACTTAAATTTGACATTTGCACACCCATGAATTGACATCTATGGGAATGTCAATGATGTCTACATGACCATAAATATTTGGAACCTAATGGATGAATACTAATATTAATTTTGAAACTTTTACAAACATCACTTTGCTGGAACATTTTTTTTTAGACAAACCAATCTCTTATAATTTTATTTTTGGGCACTTTGTCTTGGACTTTCATTTTAGACTTTTTTATATTGAACAATTTATCATATATAAATGACATCAATATTTTTCCTTTGGGATAATTTCCACTAAATAATTCTACCTTATACCTTTTGTTGTAGGCTTTGTATAAAACAACTTACCCAAAATAATTAGTCTCCAAAATTTATGCTTATGGATAAAATGTATGAGAGAATGAACATGCAGGATTTTTTATTGTGGACAAAATGTCTAAGAGAAAGAGGTATTTGGGAAAATTATATGGATAATTTTTCAAAATAATTCTAACACATATCTTTTACCTCTATCAAAATGTCTAAACTAAATTTGATCTTTGGGATCTTTGTTTTGGATAAAATGTTTGAAATAATTCCAAACACTTAGCTAAAATAAAATATCAAAAGAATTTTCTATGTAAGGATTTATCAAAATCAAGGTTTTGTACTTATATTTTAGCTTACAAGCTCTTCTAGACTTGTGAACTTGACTTGTTTCTTGATCCTTAAATGCCCAAATGAATTCTAGAGGCATATACAAACCTATTCCCTCAAAAAATTTGTTCATCTATTTAAACCAAGTAGAAGTTTGGTATGTGGGCCGAAATGGCCAATAATTACTATGCACATAAAGGAATATCATTATTTGTTTCAAGCCTGCATACTATCCTACACAAACATGCCTAATTACTTATTTTAGTTCTCTTATGCATGGGGCTTAACATCAGACTAGGTTAGTATCACTAATCAATATTTACTTGTGTCTAATGATAATGTTCCTCTCCCAAAAATTCATTGTTTTTAAAATCAAATCTTTCTTTAGGGTCAACCCATATACCTACTATGTCAATGCCATGATAAATTACCTAATTTGACTCATACATATACATACATATATGTATGTATATATGTATATGTATGTGTGTGTGTGTGTCTATATATATATATATATATATATATATGTTTATGTGTATATATACATACACATAAACATACATACACACACATATACATACATATATATCTACACACACACACACACACACAAATCAAGGCCTCACTTGATAGGGGTATTAAAACTTATTTGTTACACATCTATACACTATTACACATTGTTAAAAACTTCCTTATTCTGCCCAAATTCAAAATGAATCACTAGTATCTAGAAATAACTTTGAGAAATAATAATCATCAATGGGGGTGATTGGGTCTGACTGAACCCATTACACTTTCTCAAATTTTAAGTTTATAACCTTCACAAGTACACATATGGTTTCAAGGTGAAAGAGGATGATTTATAGAGTTACGTACATCATCATGTGTTTAATATCATGCATAAAGATATTTTAGAGATGAGAACGTGACCATACCATCAAAAAATATCTTTTATACATCATTCTCCATAAACCAGTACAAGTTAGTATTGATAGTGGATACCAAACTAAATCTAGAAAAACTAAGCCTTCATAGACATAAACATAGTTTTGGATCTTGATAAATCATAGGCATGCTTCAATATTTTTTCCATTGTCATTAGTAAGTCATAGTCAAACAATAAATTAGAAATCTTAGTATTTATCACTTATTTGTACTTACTATATTCAACATATGCCACTTGTCAAATCATTTCCATTTATTTCAATATTTTACATCCAGGTTCATTTTTAATTGTCCTATTTAGTAAATTGAATTCACATACTAGATTATATCTTAATTAGATTAAGTAATTGATATTAAACTAAATTATGGTAAATCATATTGGATAGTTAATTCAGTGCCTTAGCTATGATAATATACATACATATATACATGTGTGTGTGTGTGCGCATGCATGCACATGTGTCTGTGTGTGTACACACACACACACACACACACACACACACACACACACACACACACACACACACACACACACACACACACACACACACACACACACACATTAAGGCCTTACTTGATAGGGATATTAAAACTTATATGGTACACATCTATACACTACTACACATTGATCAAAACTTCCTTATTCCTCCCAAATTCTAAACTAATCATTATGATCTACAAATAAATTTGATAAATTATAATAATCAATGGGGGTTATTGTGTTTAGCTCAATCTATTACACTTTCTTAGTTTTGTAAGTCTATAACCTTCACAAGCACACATATGGTTTCATGGTGAAAAAAGATGATTTATAGAGTTACATGCATCATCAGGAGTTTGACATCATTCATATAGAGATTTTATAGATGATAAGGTGACCATACCATCACAAAATATCTTTTACATAGGTCACTATAAACCACTAAAAGTTAGTATTGATAGTATACACTAACCTAAATCTAAAAAAAACTGAGCCTTTATAGACATTAACATAGTTTTAGATCTAGATAAATCATAGTCATGATTGAGTATAATTTTCCACTATCATAAATAAGTCATAGTTAGACAATCAATTATAAATCTTAGTATTTATCCCTTATTTGTACTTACTCTATTCAACATATGCCACTTGTCAAATCATTTCAATCTATTTCAAGATTTTACATCTAGGTTCATGTTTATATGTCATATTTAGTAATTTGAATTCACATACTAGATTATATATTAATTAGATTAAGTAATTCATATTAATATAAATTATGGTAAATCATATTCGACAGTTACTTCAGTGCCTTAGCTATGATTATTGATTTACTATAGGTACATGATAGTGAATGTGGAGGTCATTTTAGCATAAAATTAATGCCTTATAAAAAGTTTAGACAAGGGTGTTATTGGCGTAAAATGGAACAATAATGTCAAAAGAATGATAAATTATGCCCATAGTTTTAGAAAAATAGTAATTTAAATCATGCACCATCACAAGAGTTACAACTCATTATCTCACTATGGCCATTATCCCATTGGGGATTTGCATTAATTGGAAAGATAAATCAAGAATCATCAAAGGGTAAAAAGTTCATTCTTATAGCTACCAATAACTTCATAAAATGGGTAGAGGCCATACCATTATCATTAATTAAGGTGAAGATATATCTAAACTATTAGTGACAAATATCATCTCACAATTTGGACTACCATCAACCATTATCATAGATAATGGATCTTCCTTAAAAAATAAAAGAATTAAGAGATTATTTGATCAATACAATATACATAAATATTTCTCTACATCATAATATCCAAAAATAAATGGATAATAAATATCAGCAAATAAAATAATTTCAGATATATTAAGGAAAATAACTACCAAACATGATGAAGATTATCATATTGGATTACATATGCACTTTGGGAATATTACAAAAGCATTCTTAGACTAACTAAGGATAAATATTATTATCTTGTTTATGGAACAAAAGTAGTGTTACCTTTAGAGATAAAATATTTTCATATCTCTGTAAAATATATTATTAAGGATAGTGAATATCAGGAAAAATGATTGCATGAATTAGAAATTATAGGTGACATACATATACTAGCTATTGAATATCTCAAAATTTACTAAGATTGTATCAAGAGGGCATATGGAAATAATTTTTGAAACCATTATTTTCATGTTAGGGACTTATTATTAAAATATAAATAAAAATACTACTGTTAAATAGAGTCAAGGCATATTCAAGCATAATTGGTTAGGTCCATCTTTAGTTATAAAAAATATAAGTACATGAGCCTATAAGTTAATTACACTAGAATGAAAACCCATAATGAACCCTATAAACATCATGAAATTCTACCGATATTACACATAATCATATTATATTTCAAAAATACCCAAATAAATGCAAGAAAGTCATTTTTTTTAAATTTAAAAACTTTCAAATATTCAAAATAAAATAAAAATAGAGACCTAACCATGACATGATTAATATATTACACTATTTACATATGTTATTTATCATGTGTTTAATATACATCACATTATTTTCATACACATACATTTCATGGAATATGAGTGAGATGTAAGACATATAGGTTACACATGGACATATAAATGTTGTTCTTTCTTCTACCTAGTGGTCAAACCAATATTGGGGGCATATTATTACATAGGTTTCACTATTGTAGGTTATGTCTTCCCATGACCTCTCTACCATGTTGAGATATCTAAATTGATTACATATGTCTTATTATTTACTCATATATTACATAGTGATACATGGATGTGTTATTTTACTAGAATGTTACAATGATACATATGGATGATATAAACCAATATTTACTTGTTCTACTAAAATATAGGATAGTTTGTGCTTGTATATTATGTGTGGCCCTCAATATTATTTTATGCGACATATTTATGTTTCTTGTGTGTGGCCCTTGGACTTATATAATGCAAAATATTTATGTCCCTTACATGTGGGCTTGGCATTTTTTGTTGAAACATCTTCATGAACCCTTGTATGGATGTCTTAGGTGTGATAATACTTATTGATTTTGTTTCACTTGTTGAGATTGAGTGGTGTCATGATCCATATAATGAATTTTAATACATAATATTATTTAATTATATTTTTAGTGATAATAACTATTGTGTGCTTTACCTATACATCTATATAGACATTCCACTTATATACCTTGCATTAAATATGTTACATACATGCATTGAATGAAATATTCATTATTATGATAACATAATATCCACACACATACATAATTTTAGATACAAGTTTTATACACACATTATTATAATACACTATTTTCATTATTATGAGTGTTTTATTGGTATGATTTAGATCCATACTATATATATTAAGAATAGGTCGTGTCACATAAGATGTTGGCCTAAAAATAACATAAGAAAGAGTATGCATACATATTTTAAGATTAAAATATAGTTCCCCCATAATAGGTATAGTTGTCATCACTTGTGTAACCATAGATGTAGACACATAAATATATTTATTATAAATAGTACTATGAATATATAATGTAGGATATAAGCATCTATATGATGGATTATTATTATTCAAAAAATATCATGTGGTTCTTCAATAGTGTCTTCTTTAGTTAAATGTTTATTTTCATATCTAGTTACATGCAATAATGATTCAATAATATGTGGATATATCATCAAAATTGTCATGTAAATAATGATTATATTTTATTTTATTTTTCTATGTATATCAAAAGAATAAGTATTCACATCATTGGTACATTCCATTGCATCCATATTAGGTTTTTTAAAGGTTGATTTAGATATCAAAATATGGTATTTAGTACTTGATAATAACAATATTGATATACAATTATCACACATGACTTGTGAACACAAATATGGTCCTAACTCACCATCTTATCCTATCCTAGTGCTTTCTATGGATATGATCCTTCAATTATTATTGTTGGTTATCAAGATACCATATCTGGGTAAGGGATTGTTTAGGTCCTCTACCCAAATCTAGCTTAAGATAGGACTGAGCCTAGGTTATGGGTATCCTATAATGGGGTCAGATCTCTAGGATTTTTAATGAAGCTAACTCATCAAATGCATCATTTTAGCCCATTTACACTACTAAAACCTAATAATTACTAGGAGGGAGATGGAGATAACTTAAAATGGAAACCTAAGATTAAAATGGTGATATACCTAAATGATGGGTGATCCACTCCATTTTATCTCCTATTAAACACTAATGAGATAATAAAAAGCCTAGATTGAGGACTCCAAGTATTTGTCTTGCATCAATATTTCATGCAAAGGTTCACCAAATGATCAAAAGCTAAGGGAAATTATGGGAAGGTATAATTCAATACACTAACTAGTCAAAGTATCCACATAGATGCCTCAAACAAAAGATATTTGAACTTTAAGCATGACCTGAATAACAAGATCAACTAGTAACTAGGTAAGATCGAGACTTGATAAGGGAGGTATTTATACCACATATACAAATAATCTAATATAAACACACTAGACTAGCATAATTAAATATGAAACATAATATTTTATTCATTCTAAGAGGTTACAAGCTCAATCTTTGTAGAGTGTAATCATGCCCAAGAGAAGGAATAAAGGGATCTTTTTTCATGATCAAAAGCCTATATATATAGTAGAAAGGGAGAGAGAGATAGGAATAATTCATAGGAGAGTGGAGAAAGGGTCCTATTCATTAAGAAATGAAGTGATGGCTCATTGATTAATTTTCACATGTGTGCTTTCTTCCAACCAACTAGCCTTTTCTTGCTCCAATAACCTTTAAGCTCTTTTTATTGGCTGAGAGATCCCACTAGAAGACAAGAGTTTATTACTCATGATGACAAAGTATATTTGAGTGGAATCAATTCTCTTAGCTTCTTCTCCAACTGCCATCTCACCACCTTGGGATCCTAATCTGACTTGACTTATTCATGAAGATTAAATCCTTAGGTTTTTAAACTAATAGAGCCATGCTATGAATGGTGGTTAGTACCATATTTTTTGATGAAGTATGATAATCCCCCACCATATCTCATTTATTTTCCCCTACATGAGAAATTAAACCTGGGTCTACTATAGATGAAAACCAATCCAAATAATTGGTTTTCCCATAGTTTTAATCAATAAATAAAGTCTACCAAGTGCATGTTCTTTATTTTACGATAATTTTCCACCCCCTTGGTCTATATTAGGTATGAAATACCTATTTTACAAGTATGGAGTTCTATTGGTAATGTTTGGTCTCAGTGGTTCAATATGGATCCATCTTAGCTTGTATTTGAGCTTAGTTCCTTCATATTTACCTTACCTAAGTTGAAAAATGCTTCATTATCTTCCATAAAAAATATCATAGCTCACCTTTATTTATTATCCATAAAAAAATAACTTATATCATTGACCTTTTGACTCATCTCACTCTATTTGATATCCATGGCATGGGTTAATGAGAACCCTTGGATATGTCCTGAACCTATCAACTCTATCTGAGCTGGTGCCACTTTTTAGTCATACATTTTCACTTAGGATCCATTATTAGAATGTTTTATCTTTTACTTATGCCATGTGGTGAAATATAATCTCCTTGAACTTTTGACTTGATCATATTCTTTTAGATCTATATCTATGATTGAACATGAGCCATTGATTTGTTTGGGCCCATTAACTTGTTAGTGGCCACGTATCATTTGATCTTTTATATGATCAAATACAAATCATTGATCATGATTTTTTTGAATCCAAATGGCTATTCTAAGGGTATTATAATTGATAACCACATTCATTTATTTAACATCCATGTGAAAATATTTGACATCCACATGATCGTCATTAAGATATTTGAAACCCAATGGTTATTTCTTGGGACTTAAATTTGACATTTGCACACCCATGAATTGACATCTATGGGAATGTCAATGATGTCTACATGACCATAAATCTTTGGAACCTAATGGATGAATACTAATATTAATTTTGAAACTTTTACAAACATCACTTTGCTGGAACATTTTTTTTTAGACAAACCAATCTCTTATAATTTTATTTTTGGGCACTTTGTCTTGGACTTTCATTTTAGACTTTTTTATATTGAACAATTTATCATATATAAATGACATCAATATTTTTCCTTTGGGATAATTTCCACTAAATAATTCTACCTTATACCTTTTGTTGTAGGCTTTGTATAAAACAACTTACCCAAAATAATTAGTCTCCAAAATTTATGCTTATGGATAAAATGTATGAGAGAATGAACATGCAGGATTTTTTATTGTGGACAAAATGTCTAAGAGAAAGAGGTATTTGGGAAAATTATATGGATAATTTTTCAAAATAATTCTAACACATATCTTTTACCTCTATCAAAATGTCTAAACTAAATTTGATCTTTGGGATCTTTGTTTTGGATAAAATGTTTGAAATAATTCCAAACACTTAGCTAAAATAAAATATAAAAAGAATTTTCTATGTAAGGATTTATCAAAATCAAGGTTTTGTACTTATATTTTAGCTTACAAGCTCTTCTAGACTTGTGAACTTGACTTGTTTCTTGATCCTTAAATGCCCAAATGAATTCTAGAGGCATATACAAACCTATTCCCTCAAAAAATTTGTTCATCTATTTAAACCAAGTAGAAGTTTGGTATGTGGGCCGAAATGGCCAATAATTACTATGCACATAAAGGAATATCATTATTTGTTTCAAGCCTGCATACTATCCTACACAAACATGCCTAATTACTTATTTTAGTTCTCTTATGCATGGGGGTTAACATCAGACTAGGTTAGTATCACTAATCAATATTTACTTGTGTCTAATGATAATGTTCCTCTCCCAAAAATTCATTGTTTTTAAAATCAAATCTTTCTTTAGGGTCAACCCATATACCTACTATGTCAATGCCATGATAAATTACCTAATTTGACTCATACATATACATACATATATGTATGTATATATGTATATGTATGTGTGTGTGTGTGTCTATATATATATATATATATATATATATATATATATATGTTTATGTGTATATATACATACACATAAACATACATACACACACATATACATACATATATATCTACACACACACACACACACACACAAATCAAGGCCTCACTTGATAGGGCTATTAAAACTTATTTTTTACACATCTATACACTATTACACATTCATAAAAACTTCCTTATTCTGCCCAAATTCAAAATGAATCACTAGTATCTAGAAATAACTTTGAGAAATAATAATCATCAATGGGGGTGATTGGGTCTGACTGAACCCATTACACTTTCTCAAATTTTAAGTTTATAACCTTCACAAGTACACATATAGTTTCAAGGTGAAAGAGGATGATTTATAGAGTTACATACATCATCATGTGTTTAATATCATGCATAAAGATATTTTAGAGATGAGAACGTGACCATACCATCAAAAAATATCTTTTATACATCATTCTCCATAAACCAGTACAAGTTAGTATTGATAGTGGATACCAAACTAAATCTAGAAAAACTAAGCCTTCATAGACATAAACATAGTTTTGGATCTTGATAAATCATAGGCATGCTTCAATATTTTTTCCATTGTCATTAGTAAGTCATAGTCAAACAATAAATTAGAAATCTTAGTATTTATCACTTATTTGTACTTACTATATTCAACATATGCCACTTGTCAAATCATTTCCATTTATTTCAATATTTTACATCCAGGTTCATTTTTAATTGTCCTATTTAGTAAATTGAATTCACATACTAGATTATATCTTAATTAGATAAGTAATTGATATTAAACTAAATTATGGTAAATCATATTGGATAGTTAATTCAGTGCCTTAGCTATGATAATATACATACATATATACATGTGTGTGTGTCTGTGCACATGCGTGCACATGTGTCTATGTGTGTACACACATACACACACACACACACACACACACACACACACACACACACACACACACACACACACACACACACACACACACACACACACACACACACATAGGCATTACTTGATAGGGATATTAAAACTTATCTGGTACACATCTATACACTACTACACATTGATCAAAACTTCCTTATTCCTCCCAAATTCTAAACTAATCATTATGATCTACAAATAAATTTGATAAATTATAATAATCAATGGGGGTTATTGTGTTTAGCTCAATCTATTACACTTTCTTAGTTTTGTAAGTCTATAACCTTCACAAGCACACATATGGTTTCATGGTGAAAAAAGATTATTTATAGAGTTACATGCATCATCAGGAGTTTGACATCATTCATATAGAGATTTTATAGATGATAAGGTGACCATACCATCACAAAATATCTTTTACATAGGTCACTATAAACCACTAAAAGTTAGTATTGATAGTATATACTAACCTAAATCTAAAAAAAACTGAGCCTTTATAGACATTAACATAGTTTTAGATCTAGATAAATCATAGTCATGATTGAGTATAATTTTCCACTATCATAAATAAGTCACAGTTAGACAATCAATTATAAATCTTAGTATTTATCCCTTATTTGTACTTACTCTATTCAACATATGCCACTTGTCAAATCATTTCAATCTATTTCAAGATTTTACATCTAGGTTCATGTTTATATGTCATATTTAGTAATTTGAATTCAAATACTAGATTATATATTAATTAGATTAAGTAATTCATATTAATATAAATTATGGTAAATCAAATTGGACAGTTACTTCAGTGCCTTATCTATGATTATTGATTTACTATAGGTACATGATAGTGATTGTGGAGGTCATTTCAGCATAAAACTAATGCCTTATAAAAAGTTTGGACAAGGGTGTTATTGGCGTAAAATGGAACAATAATGTCAAAAGAATGATAAATTATGCCCATAGTTTTAGAAAAATAGTAATTTAAATCATGCACCATCACAAGAGTTACAACTCATTATCTCACTATGGCCATTATCCCATTGGGGATTTGCATTAATTGGAAAGATAAATCAAGAATCATCAAAGGGTAAAAAGTTCATTCTTATAGCTACCAATAACTTCATAAAATGGGTAGAGGCCATACCATTATCATTAATTAAGGTGAAGATATATCTAAACTATTAGTGACAAATATCATCTCACAATTTGGACTACCATCAACCATTATCATAGATAATGGATCTTCCTTCAAAAATAAAAGAATTAAGAGATTATTTGATCAATACAATATACATAAATATTTCTCTACATCATAATATCCAAAAATAAATGGATAATAAATATCAACAAATAACATAATTTCAGATATATTAAGGAAAATAACTACCAAACATGATGAAGATTATCATATTGGATTACATATGCACTTTGGGAATATTACAAAAGCATTCTTAGACTAACTAAGGATAAATATTATTATCTTGTTTATGGAACAAAAGTAGTGTTACCTTTAGAGATAAAATATTTTCATATCTCTGTAAAATATATTATTAAGGATAGTGAATATCAGGAAAAATGATTGCATGAATTAGAAATAATAGGTGACATACATATACTAGCTATTGAATATCTCAAAATTTACTAAGATTGTATCAAGAGGGCATATGGAAATAATGTTTGAAACCATTATTTTCATGTTAGGGACTTATTATTAAAATATAAATAAAAATACTACTGTTAAATAGAGTCAAGGCATATTCAAGCATAATTGGTTAGGTCCATCTTTAGTTATAAAAAATATAAGTACATGAGCCTATAAGTTAATTACACTAGAATGAAAACCCATAATTAACCCTATAAACATCATGAAATTCTACCGATATTACACATAATCATATTATATTTCAAAAATACCCAAATAAATGCAAGAAAGTCATTTTTTTTAAATTTAAAAACTTTCAAATATTCAAAATAAAATAAAAATAGAGACCTAACCATGACATGATTAATATATTACACTATTTACATATGTTATTTATCATGTGTTTAGTATACATCACATTATTTTCATACACATACATTTCATGGAATATGAGTGAGATGTAAGACATATAGGTTACACATGGACATATAAATGTTGTTCTTTCTTCTACCTAGTGGTCAAACCAATATTGGGGGCATATTATTCCATAGGTTTCACTATTGTAGGTTATGTCTTCCCATGACCTCTCTACCATGTTGAGATATCTAAATTGATTACATATGTCTTATTATTTACTCATATATTACATAGTGATACATGGATGTGCTATTTTACTAGAATGTTACAATGATACATATGGATGATATAAACCAATATTTACTTGTTCTACTAAAATATAGGATAGTTTGTGCTTGTATATTATGTGTGGCCCTCAATATTATTTTATGCGACATATTTATGTTTCTTGTGTGTGGCCCTTGGACTTATATAATGCAAAATATTTATGTCCCTTACATGTGGGCTTGGCATTTTTTGTTGAAACATCTTCATGAACCCTTGTATGGATGTCTTAGGTGTGATAATACTTATTGATTTTGTTTCACTTGTTGAGATTGAGTGGTGTCATGATCCATATAATGAATTTTAATACATAATATTATTTAATTATATTTTTAGTGATAATAACTATTGTGTGCTTTACCTATACATCTATATAGACATTCCACTTATATACCTTGCATTAAATATGTTACATACATGCATTGAATGAAATATTCATTATTATGATAACATAATATCCACACACATACATAATTTTATTTTGAGATGAGTAAATTATAGGACAAACACCTCGTAGAGACATAAGCCTACATGAATAAAAAATAGATTTTGGAATTAGAGTATATATTTGAGATATTCATAATGGTTTAAATATCATATGGTTCAATAATGTGATGTAAATTGGCACATAAATACATATTATGGGGGGATATAACATCAATATGCACTTGCATTACAACAAATCGAGTGTGGATTCATACACACTTGAGTGCATATTTAATGGAAAATGCACATAGTTTATAGGAATAAGAAATATAGGTTTTTACACACACATACATTTTAGATACAAGTTTTATAATTCATCGTATAGATGAATAATAGTATATATTAGCTGGTACAAATTCAAGGGGCATGATATTGGTTCATGTACGCATACACATTTCAAATTCATGGGGAATGATACTAGTTAATGCACATATATACCATATACTTTTATAGTTGAAAAAGTTATAAAAGGGCATGATATTAATTCATTCACATTTACACATTTTTAATGATCACTATTATAATTTTTATTTGTAAACACCCTTTTAATCCACATTGAGTAGCGCCAAACCTCAAATATAGAATCTATTTATATCATTTTGATTCATGTTTTTATGGGTAATGTATGTTGAGGTTTAGTGATGATCAATTACCATGGAATTACTTCTAGTGAATCCATCATGTAGTTCCATTTTTTATTAGATTTGATTAGTAATTTGGGTTAGTATATTATGTACTTTTACACATATTTATGAGGGTTTGGTAATGTTTTATTCCCAACCCAAGGTTTTGCATATTTATAAAAAATGGGGTTTTATCCCTCTAAATTTATCCATGATTAAAAAAAAGAACCATTATCCAAGTGCTTCAATAGAAGCCACCTTTATTCAATGTTTAAAATAAGGAAGAATCATATCTAACGACTATGTCACCTACATATTTGTATCTTCTTAGTAAATGTAAAATGTATTGTACAAACTGAGATATACCTTTTCTTATTAATCTATTAATTACATTACTAGAATAAAATGAGGGAATTTTTAGAAAATAAAATATGGTATTAACTACTTCATAATGACAACTTTTATATAAATTTAAAAATCATGAATTGCATGAAAAAACATGATCATAACTTTCCATCTCACACTATCCTAGTGATTTATATGGGTTATACCCTTCCATTTTGATTTCACACACCTACATGAACCTTGATATATATTTAAAACTTGGATATTATCCTACACATATATGTTTAAATACTCAATTAGTCTTCCTATACACATGTTAGTATCATTAGACTAAGTCAACATGACAATTAGATACCAACCTATGCCTGATGACAATGACCCTCTCAAAATCATGACTAATTTTTAAAATCAAATATTTTTTTAGGGTTAAACCCTCTACCTAGTTTATTATTGGCATGCTAAATTATCCAATTTAAACTCATATATATAAATGTATGGTGTAATTGATATGAGAGTTGGAACCTATATGGTAAAAATTTATACACTACCAAATATTTATAAAAATAACCTATTCATTCCAAATCAAAAACCAATCACTATGAGCTATCAGAACATAGGTTTAAAGTATAGAAAAGTCAACCCAAAGTAATCATTTCCAAGTATAAAAGATAAATCATTAATTGCATTCATATAGTGAATGAGAAAAAATATATAATCACTCAAGGTGGGAGAGATAAACATGGATTGATTTACATCTTTCAAGTATAAAATATGTAGGTAGTGGTCAATCATCAATAAGGGTGATTAGGGAAATCTCAACACATTATGTTTTCCCAATTTTTGTAGGCTTCTATCCTTAAAAAATACACAGGTTTCAGGGTAATTAAGGTTGGGTTCTAAAGTTGTGAACATAATCAAGGTTATGTTATAAATCAATTTTTACCATAAAGATGTCTAATCTATCCTCCTTAAATTTCATGTAACATGTAAAAATCTTTCAAGTTATGGGTGACCTATGGGAGAGATGAGTCTCTAGATCAAAGGGTTAGCTCCCTTACACCACAGCTACAACTAAAAACTAACCTACATGATTTGAATTAAAAGGGATAAAAGGATATTAACACTAATATAATATATTTGATGCACCAATATTAACTCCATAATACTACTTGAACTTGCACTATGAAAGGGAAAATTTTAAAATTTATCTTAACACCCAAGGTTCTCTTAACAAAAGTGTTTCAACATAAAGGTAGAATGAAATATATTTATCAATGTGTATGAATAATAGGTATGATAATATCCACTATAACTCTTCAATACACTTAAATACACACAAAACAACTAATTACACATCATGTGACCTGCTAGAAGGCATATTACCTACACAAAGCATGAAAGAGTGATATGAACATAAAGAGAGATAACTATCACTTGACATTCAACTATGAAATAATTTAAACACTTAAACAAGAAGTTGAGATATCAAAACTATCTTGACATATTTTATTCAAAGGCAAAACTAGTACTCAAACTAGTAGGGCTTTGTCATATCAAATGTGGATATCTTACAAGACCAAAAGTGGTAACTTATATAGAGAATGAGGAAGAGAGAGAGGGGCATAGAAGAAATATATTGACAAGTGAACGTTTAAGAGTTAAAAAAAGGAGTTATGTCATATTTCAAATAGACTTAAAAGTCCATGTGTCTCTCCTCTAAAGATGCTCTAATCTCTAATTGGCATAGGAGTTAGAAATGAAACTTGACACCTCACACATCTTAAAAACTTTCTTTCCTTACATACAAAGAGTGGTAAATGGGATTCTCGCTAATAAATTTGCCACAAATGACTTCCATATATTATCATTTGACACCTTACCTACATTTATAAACTCTTTTGGTATAACATTTTAGTGGCACTAATCATTGATATGCTCAGGTGTCTTGAAACTCTTCATTTCCCATGCCTAGCTTTGTCCAATTAGATAAAAACTTGAATTCATATTCTCAAAATAACTCTATAACCATTAAAGTAATTAAAATACCTTATTATACCTGAATCCAATAAATTTTGGTTCTTAAAACAACTCTTAAAACTCAATTTTGCTCCTCAAGCTCTCATTAGACCTATTTTCTTTGTATCCCTAAAATCATGTAAACATCCTTGTGTAAGGAAGTGTATGAATGATATTAAGAAACATAGAACATATTTGATGACCCAATATTTGTTTACATCTCTCTCTCTCTCTCTCATCTCTCTCTCTCTCTCTCTCTCTCTCCTCTCTCATCTCTCTCTCTCTCTCTCTCTCTCTCTCTCTCTCTCTCTCTCTCTCTCTCTCTCTCTCTCTCCTCTCTCTCTCTCCTCTCTCTCTCTCTCTCTCTCTCTCTCTCTCTCTCTCTCTCTCTCACACACACACACACACACACACACACACACACACACACACTAGGCCTCCTTGCCTAGAAGCCTAATTTTCTTCTCCAGATATCTCCCACACATGAGGAACAAACCAAAAATATTTTATTAACTTTCCATAGCTTATCACCAACCTCCATGCAAAATTTTAGGCCATAATAACCCTATGTAAGTGTGAGAACCATGAAATTGTCTTGCCACATAGTCTCATTTTAGGCATGTTTGAGTCTACCTTGAAAAATGATCTTTATTTTATCAATTTTAGAATGTTTTAATATATTAAATACATACCAAATGAAATATTACAATATTTTTCATGTATACATCTATTCAAAACCCTAAAAATACTAGAAAGCCTTAAAAAGTGCATTTATTATAGTTCATACAATTAAAAGTATAGATAAAGTACACAATTATAATATAATTAGAGTAATCAAAAATATATAGGAGGTTTTAGGAGTATCTAAGGTTATCTCATGTGCTTTATAGGTTCATCTCTCTCAACTACTCACTTATAGGGTTTTAAGAGGTTTAAAGTAACTTATGTTCTTAACGAGTATTCATAAACCCTAGCCCCTTGATTCCTAAATCAATTAAAAAAATTTAAAGTTTAATATCCCCATAAAATATCCTAGGATATCAAGTCACCATGCATATTGAATGTATAATTTTGAGTGCCAGAATTTGACTCTTGGTTTGTAAACTAGCCATTGGAGAGGGGTTGATAGTCTTAAGCATTATTCATGAAGGTGGTGGACCTAAATCAACAAATTATGCCATGGGTTTTAGTATTATTACCTCATTATCATCCTTAAATACCATTTTCTCCATGTATAGTGTCATGGTCTCAATAATGAGTGAAAGTTATGATTTGAAATGTAGTCAACCATTAAAGGAGCTCGATACGGTCTTGAGAACCTAAATGGAATTTTACTTATTTTTAGCTACTTATATATGCATATAAAGGGTCTATAATAAAATATTTCACCTTAAAGTATCATAAAAAATTCATAGCACCCTCACCAAACCTCCTTTCTTATGATTTCACCTTTGGTCTGCCTATGTATGAGTTAGATAATATATGGACTAGATAAGGTTTACACTATTTGTTTCACTTTAGGTGATTATGAGGGTTACATGGAGTTATGTCATAATTATGAAACCATTATCAAATTATTTAGTTCTCTTCTTACCTCCTTTTTTGAGTCTAAACAAGCAACTTCTCATTGCCAAGGTAGATAGGTTTGTAGCTCATATTGGGTATGTATAGAGGGGTTTAGAGAAGTTGATCTGATCATATTCTCTACACTTTCTCCTAGATAATTTTAAATTACAAATTAGTACTATAATTATTTCATACATTACTCAAAACCCCAAACTAATCACTATGCATTTAATCTTCTCTTCGACCTATAACCTGTCTACTTACTAAAGAAACTTGTATGTGGTTATAAGATAGTTTAATTGAATTATTTGTTTTATGACCAAATTTCACACCAATTATCATCTTAATGAATTTTTTATACCCTATTACTTTTTTAACCCCATCAAAATATCTAAAACACCACATCTTCCCAAGCACAGATTGTTATAAACTACCTTCAAGCCTTCTCAATGTGTGGCTATTTGTGTTAATTAGAGAAGAGTTTGAAAATGAGCCTTAAAATTAGCTCTCCCAAATATAACATGGAACTTTGAGAGGATTTCAACTTCATAGAAGCTTATTAACACTATACTACAAATTATTTTGACCTTTTTATGGCATTTTCAAACCGTTGCTCTGTTTCTTTCATATGCAGACATGTTTAGAAGAAATAGGCTTATAAACTTAGCCTTTTACCTTTCCTTTAGTAATAAAATGGTTTAGGTGTATGCTGAGGCCAACATACCCCCTATTTTTAAAAATTGGTGACCCTTGAGAAACCTTGAATATTAACCTTGAAAACATGACATGCTTAGGTCATTGGTAGAATTTGAAGATCATCCACTTTATTAAAGTCAAACTTATTAATTTTGATTTTTATTTAAGTTTGTCTAACATTACTAATAAATGGTTTTTATGTCTATTATTTGTCAGTTCCATGGTATTCTTACTAAAAAAATCCATGTTCTAAAATCCTAGCACAAAACCTCAATTGAAATTTGAATATTGGTAGGAACTAAATTGACAGGTAGTTTTAAAATCCATTTTGGACTTAAACATAAATTTCATGTTTAAAGCTTGATCTTGGTTTTTAAAATGACTACAACTTAGCCTAAAAAATTATTGGATATTTTTATTATTCCCCCCTTTAATTCTTTATATTTTTAAGTCTAATGTTGGTTGTGTAGGGTCCCCTTTAATATTTCTTAACTTTATCCCTTTGATTTATACCTTAGCCTAAAGTTTTAATCCTAAGGCCTAATTGTATTTATTACTTCAAATAGGACCTTAGCCTTAATACCTTAGCCTAAGTCTTCTAAGTAACCATAGGTCCTAACTTAATTTCCTTGATTTTGATATATCTAATAGATATCACTTTATTATGGGGGTTGATCCAATAGAGTGAGGAAGAACCAAACTTAAACTCAAAAACCATGTATCTCTTAAGATATTATGGTTCATGCTTCCTTGTGCCTTGTGATACAATAACATGAATAAGTAATAAATCTTATCCCTTAGCCTACATCCAATAGTTATCACTTCATCATGATCACTAATCAGATGGAGTGAAGCATAATTAAATGATCAAAAGGTCATATAAGGTGCATGAGATTGACATGCAACATATTACATTTAGAGATTAAAAGCAAAGTGGTCCTACACATTAAATTAGACAACAAATAGTGTGCATCTACCAAGTTCATGATTGGATTACTCTCACCTCATCATTATCTATAATTTAATAGAGAGAGATGAATCTAGGGAGCCAAGAAGTATCCAATGGTTCTTACTTCATCATGAGAACCCAATCAGACAACATTAGGATGAACAAGATCCAACAGTCCATGCTTCATCATGGGAAGATGATCCAATAGTGAAAAGGTGATAATGACTTTTCAAGGGCCCATGATCTTGCCATGTGGCCAATACTATTCAATAAATGAATAATAAAAGATACAAAGCATAATAAGGCATGTGAAGATGCCAAGTGGCATAATCATGAGGCTTGGTATTAAAAATAACTAATCACAAACAAGGACTCAAATCAAGATCAATGGTACATTGTCACTCATAGGATCTTCATCCAACAAGGTGGAATAAAAGGGGACATTTTAAAATGCCAATGGATAGTAATAAAAATTCATTTATGAAAAATGCCACAAAAATTCCATATCAATGCCACATAAGTATTGTATAAGTAAGAGATATTAGGTGCTCAAAAATGCAAAAAAATAAAGTTGAAGGTCCAAATCAAATCCCAAGCACATATGAACTGAATGATAGATGAGATACCACCATTAAAGTTCTAAAACCCTAAACCCTAAATAAAAGAGACCTAATCAAACTCAATTGGTTATAGTTCAATTTAAGATAAGTCTAATTATGTTTTTTAGCACAAAAGAACATTATAGAGATCAATTACAATCTGGTGTGAATAATTTATAGAAGTAGAATCTAGGAAAGCTCACAAGAAATAGTTTAAAGAGGAAAAAAAACTCTATTTTTACATAAAAAATGAAGGTAGGTTCTTCAAAGATACTGAGCTAGATATTGTAGCCCTAAACAATGGAAACAAGAACTAGTCTGAACTTTTCTTCTCCATAGAGGAACTACCACCTATCCCCAAAAAAGAATAAATAATTTCCATAATCATCAATAAATACTATTATTTGGTCATTTCTTAGATGTTCAGCCTTTATTATGATATTTCCAAGCCTAAGGTACTTCATTGTATTGATGTGCTTGTTCCTATCTTTGTAGATTATAGGATAGACAAAGGTTGATCATCAATAAAGGAAATTCTAATAAGGTATCCTAAATTTCTCTTTTGACCTTCAAAAATTAATATAAGCTACCAATACCCCATTTACACTTGTCTAAAATCAAGGAGTGGACAAATAAACATGACCTGGAAACCATCCTTTGGCCATGGTTACTCTAAGGGAACCATGTGTTTAGGGACCTTGAGGGAAGGATCCTAGTTGCATAATTTAGGGAAGGGATCATGGTAATCATGAACCTATTAAATAAAGCATAAATATCCCCCTCAAACACATGTAAACAAGACCTAGGTCTCCTAAATATATTTCATGGTAGAGGAGAAGCTCACCCCTCCTATTGGAGATTTGATCAATGTCTTCCCAGGGAAGCAGTTCACTATTATCAAAAGGAAGACAACCAAGTAATATTATATGATGTATTACTTTCTAGATGTTCTACTTACTTCCATAAAATTATTAGGCATCAATAATTGGTCTCCTAAAGGTAGAAACACCGTATCCAACCACTATTCAAAATTACACATCTTCAAATATAGGAACCATATGTAATTCATTTGTGACTATATATACCCAGCCTTGGTGGAGGCTATTACAAGTCTTCCCATACCTAGGGTTCATCCATTGATAAATAAATATGTAGAGATGATGGGGCATATTTGGTTCTATCCAGACTACATAGTTTTCAAAATTGAGGGAATCATGTGTTCACCCTATAGATTGCTTATGCATATAACTAGTAAGTTAATAGATCAATACATTACCTCATAACTCATCAATGGTGTTGATCAAGTCTACAAGTAAAAGAGGAATGGCCTTCTTCATCCTTTACCTCTAATCATTAGAAGGATTGTGCTATAAGATTTGAAGTAGGTTGAAATCATGTCTAAATATAGGGACTGATTTGGGTTCCAATTTGATGAGCTCAAAATGTGGATCCAAAGAATTTAGTGAGTGACCATTTGAAGTCAAAATAGATACCTAAGATAGTATATGTGCATCAAATAATTATCCATGAAACCATTTACATCAAGGAAAAAAATTTAGGAGGTGTTAACTAGGCTCAAAGCATACAACATTAGGTTAGAGCATATGTTAACAAGTGAGGACAAAATAGTAGAGAGCTTTCATAGATGCACCCTATCCAATATCATTTGATACTTAGACCTTCAAGGCCATACCAAGAGTATCTTTATGGGGAGAAGCTGCCACCTCAAAGATAAATTGAATAAGGGCATGGCAAAGAAAAGTTGTAAGAGAGACTTGGAGAAGGACCCTCATCGTTAGCCTTTCCCCAAAGACCACCTTCTCCAATTGTGCATTTGGATATGATTAACCTAGGATGAAATGAGACACTTTAATATTCCATTATAGGTCTTGTTGAGGCATATAGAACTAATAATTAAGAGAAGCATGCTGAAGAAGCATAAGCCCAAGTAGGGAAGACTGAGAAGGAGAAAGGAAAAGAAGTTGCCCTTGACATAGTTCCAGTGGAACTTAAAGAGAAGAGGAAATAAAAGTTATATTTGGTCCCTATTAAATTAAATATGCCAAGATTAACCATCTCTCACCCCAAAAGTGAGATAAATTTATTCAGTGAGGATTTCTCCATTCATGGACTAGTCATCCCTAATTGGTTCATCTATGGAAAATTGTAGAAGATCCCCTCTCTATCCCACTCATGGCCACTCAAAAAATATATTAACATAGATGTACATCAAGATATCAAACCATGGATTAGTGATATAATGAAAGAAGAGGAGGAAATGAGGATAATGGTCACTAGAGGGATAGAAAGCAAGAAAATTGATGCTCTTGGATTGTCAAGCAACACAAGAATTAAGGTCCTAAAAATTCCAAAGTTCATAGAGCCAATAAAAACTATCCAATTCAATCCAAAGACAACTAGACTAGAAAGGGTCACCACCAAGAAGGCCATGGTGGGAGCTAAGGAGTTCACCTTCCAGAAGGTTGAACCTTTTCTATAGCTAACCCTAGTGGAAGGATAATATCTAGGTGAACATCCCATCTATGAAGAGGATGTTGAGAGATTAATTGATGCTCAATTGGCTCAAGTAAAGGCTAGGATTAGAGGGATGAAACAAATAATTCACATTTTTTAAAAAGAAAAGGAAACCTTGAAGAAATAGGCCATTTTATCTATGCCTGATGTTATTTTAGATATGTTCTAAGCTTCCTTTTTTTAATATGTTTGATTCTCTATAGTCAATCAAGCTAAGGAAAGATGCATTGAACCAACAAAGTGAAGTATCCAAAGGATTGATAGTAGAATGGTAGGATGCATAAACCAAGTTAAGGGATATCATCAATATATTGATTAGGAACAAGATTCCTAAATTCAAAACTGCTAATCTATCTCACCTAAATACTTCTTTGGGGATGGTGGTAGACAAAATAAAAAGTCTAAGTACTTGGTCAGTAGGCTTGGATAGAATCCTTATGGATGACAAGGATCTAATTTCCTAGACAAGTAACTACTTGGAACAATATTGCCTAACCCTACCAAGACCACTACCTTAGGAATTATTGAGGATGCAGAGTATAAACATAGGGTCATTTTAGTGATGCAATTAGTTAAAAATAAGAGCTAGGGTCAATTTGGTAGAGATAATAGTAGAATCTTGGGCATGATCTTCACAACTAAGGAAAATATAGTAGAGGCTATGGCCATCAAGAGAACTATGGCTAAGAGTGATAGGGACTTTGCTAATTTAGCTAATCACGAAGATGTCTACTTTCTAAAGCCTCTTGTAGATTTGGAGTTGATTAATGATCAACATTATAAGTCTATGGAACTACTAAAATATTAACAAGGGAGTCCTAGAGCAATGAACCCACCCAATAGTTAATATTCCTTTTGTAAAAACATTATAATATTTAAAATAGGAATATTATTTTGTAAGGCATATGTTAGTATGTTAGTATATTTCCCATAAGTTAGTATAATTATAAAAGATAAGTGTATTCTATAACTTTCTAAGGAAGGATAGTTGTCTTTATCTTTTGTATGCCTATATCTTATAACTAACCATTGTATTACCTTATCTTTCTATAAAAGGCATATATCACCATCTTGTAAAGGGAGAAAATTTTGAGAAAATTTTGTATACTTCAAGTAATTAATACAATCAAGGAATTCTATAAATATTGTTTAGATTGATATGTCAATTGTTAATCTCAATTGCTAGTTTTATGTCTTAAATTTTAATAGTTTTTTTGAATTTTGGGTTGTATTTCTAGTCACAAGGTTTCTAATTTGTGCATATGATAGATTAGTCAAAGTATCTTAGATTTTATTCACTTTATTTTGCTCTGTATTCAGTTGTGATAGTTCTATTTGATTATAGTAGTAAATATTTAAAGTAAACCTGATTTCTACATGTGATTCTTTACATCATCCTTCAAATTTTACCCATATATAGTGAAATATGAGCTTAGGCTATTTTTCCTTATAAATTAGTTTGAATTCATACTCAGTTGCAATTGATGATTTATCATAATATTTGAGACTAAGATAGGCAATCACTCATTTACTTATGCCTTTCTCTCCTTATTTTCTCCTTTTTATACCAGATCACCGTAGCTTAGATTTCATTATAAATATTCATATAGATTAATTTTTAGATTTAATTTGGATCATAATTCACTAATTATTAGAAAAGATATTTGTAATTTATAAATTAGACCATGATATATCCCAACCATCAATCAATATAAATTGGTATGGACAGCTAAACATTTTTTTATCATTATTTCACCATAGGTAACATTAGGTTGCCACAACTTGTTACTCATGCTTTGAATTCTTAGAATTCTAAAATGAGAAGTATTATTAAACACTAAAGACATATGTGGTACACATAGAGGCATAAAAAATGTTTTCACGACCTTGTGTCCTCTCCCATTCTTGCATTGAAGTCATGTTTACTTCTTTGACCTTGTTCTTTGTTGGAGGACAATTAAATTTTAGTTTAAAATGAGGACTTATAGGTCTGCTACATATAGGTCTTCATTTAATTACATGTACTATTAGAGATCTTGATTTTTGAGTCTTAATTCTTGAATATGTGTCAAATCTTGACTTATTTCTTATCACCCTATACATAATCCTATGGATATATTGTCAAACATTGTGCCATTTGGTTCATACTTGCCTATGTATTGGTCATCTCAAGGCTTTATATGGAATTATATGCATAGAGGTTAGGTTTATTCATCATGATTTTGGTGATATTAGTGGAGTCTATCAAGGTCATACAAGTGATTAGGATTCTATTTCACCCTTATCCATGGCTTTAACTCTTCAAAATTAAACCTTAAACTTAGTGAATGCTCACCTACAAGGCTATAGACCTATAGGTGAATGAAACTTGGCTAAAACCCTCATTGGATGGTTAATTGAGATTCATGATCCTTTATTGAGTTTCAAACTTTATAGGTAGTGTTATTATCCTATTTTATCATTGGTATTAATTATCAATTGGGCAAAATTTACATTCAAACCTGTAGCAGACCATTTGTGATAGAGACCATGCTTCCAAAGATCAAGACACAACATTTCTTGAAATATCATAAATAAAGGGCCATTTTAAGAGAGATAACACATGAAATATATGATAATGAAGTATATTATATGAATAATTAATTAATTTAAACCTCTTTAAGTGAAAATCATTCAAAGTAACCAAAACACATTTGAAATAGGGTAGAATGCTCACACACTTGAGGTACCTTTAATATTATTGAAGACACTTCATGGAGTTGAATTGGATAATTAAAATTACATGTAAATAATATATTTGACCACTAAAAACATCACACAAACATATTATCCTTCTTAGAAATATAGCATGAAGAAATAGGATCAAAACCAAACCCTACTTGAATGGACAAGGCATAGTGATATGCTATCACTCTTAGTGAGTGTTAATAAAGGATGGGAAATGAATTTAAAAACAAATTCCAATAAATTTAATCTAATTAAGACCCATAAAAATGACCAAAGTTTCATCTCCCAACTCTCTCTCCTTGATTTACCATGTATTTGATTTTTCCTTTCTAAACTTGTGAAGGCAATGATGAAGGAGAGGGTGTATGATGCATTTTTAAGACTTGAAAATTTATACAAATACTTAAAATGACCTTTGTATTTCCAATAGACATTTAAGAACATTTTTAACCTACAATTATATCTTCCAAGAATGTACAAGTGCCCAAAATTTCTTGTAAAGGAGTATTTTAGGCATTAAACCTACAAGTTTGTTAGTCTTTGACCATCTTTGAATCTTATATGACATTAGTTACAATTTTTAACTTCTTAAAACATTTTATTTTGAAGGTGGTATGTACAAATCCTCAAAAATAGACCAAAAGGTGACTAAAATAACATTTTAGCAAATAAGAACATGATAAAAGATCAATACATGATATTATGACCTTAAATACACATTAATAACATTTTATAATGACTCTAAACAATGTAAAACCTTTGAACATAATTGAAAACATGAATACTTTATGAATTACCCATAAGAATATACAATTACACATGAGACTAAACCTTGGACAAGGCTAAACAATGACTAATGCTATGACATGGAGAACATTTAGGACCATTTATGACCACTTCAATACCACATAATTTTTTTGATAACCCTATGAAAAGTTTCAACCTATATGGGTTGACAATTTTTGATTGGGGTAAAAAAAATAACAATAAATTAGTGATTCACAGGGGTGGCATCCCTATAATACTAATGGATCATTTTCCTTATGCGCCCACTAGGTAATAGAGTCACCCTTAAGCTAAAAACTAAAACTAACATGCCTCTTAAAGACTCAAACTCAAACCAAACCAAATAATAAAAATAAAACACACTATTCCAAATTCATTTAGGGAAGACTAAAAAATAAAAGACTCAAAACAACACACCTAAACTTATCATATACATACCTAAAACTTGTTTGAGGTGATGTAATAAATCTTCTTGATTTAACTAGGTTTAAAAACAATCTTCATTAAGTCACAACTATTTAATGATAAAAAATCACCATATGATGGATGTTTTTCAAATAATTTTTTTTTATGAAGGTGGTCAAATGACTTACCACTTATGAGATCTATGCTAGATATAAGTGCATCACTTGAGACTCCTTTGAATGGTCATTTTAACTATCTTTGAAATTTGCTTAACATTGTAATTTGTTTGATCTATTTCACGATCATTTGGTACTTCTCAATTTTATATATTAGAATCATGAAACTCTTATAAACTTCACCTTAATTTAGACTATGGTGTATTTGATCTTTAGAATCATAGAACATGCCTTATTACTAGATAAATACATATACAAGTGAATCAAGATTAGATTAATGTCTGTGATGCTCATTACTCTCATGAAATATTGTCTTAACCTTATAGCATTCCTTATATATTTAAATATTCTTGACATGGATTTTATACTCTTCTATTTCTCATTAAGTCCATCATTGACCTCATTCTCAATCCCATGTTTCATTTGAGGAAGAGTAGGCCCATTTACCTTTTCAAACTCATATATTATGGCATGGTACTACTACCATAGATCATCACATTCCTCTTAAATTTCATGTTCATGTATCTCTTCCTATTGGATAGTAATTAATTCATATTTTTGTTCATTACCATGCTCTAACACACTTGGAAACTCATCATCACCATCCATATGCAGAAAATAGTTGCCCGATGTAGCTTGTTAAAGGGTATCATTAGAATGTATCTTAGAAAACTCATCATATTATTAATGTATGATATATGTGCCAAAACATGTCTCTTTAATTAGAATTTATGGATCAAACCCATGTTTATTATCTCCCCACTCATCAAGATATAGGTCAACTATGTCATCAAGAGGTGTTAAAGGTTCTTGGTCATTAAGATAGTCTCCCTCTTCATTGATATTAAAATTCATGTTTGATGTGCTAGGCACATAGGGATTTACATGAAACTTGGATAAGGGTTTAAAATTGATAGAGATGTTATCACCATACCTAGTCCTAAATTCCATATAGTACCAATATGAAGTCAAGTATCCCAAATCTTAGCATTAAAGTCCCTTAACAAGAAAATGGAAAAGTTAAGTGGTACATCTAAAACCATCACATCTTGAAAGATGGATAATGTAAGAAAAGCATGGAGGGGGATCTGTAAACATGTAATTATACCAACTATCTTGGTAGTTAATACATATAATTATAATACCCCCTTACAGTATGACTCATATTTCAACTTCAACTTGTTTACTACTTGTTTAGGCATGACTAATGTACTTTATTCACTATTAATCAAAAAATTATGTATCAATGAGTATTAAATTCATATGGATAGGTATAATGGAGTAGTTTTATCCTTTATTTAATTTTTCGTTGGTTTCCCATCCTTGGTCTTCACTTCAATTATCAAAATTTCCCCACTTTCACTCAGCTACCTAGATGATGCATTAAACTTGAAGATCTCATTGTGGGGTAGGTTTCTTTGTCCAAAAATGAATAGTGTCTCAAAAAATTGGATTATTACATGTAATTTATTCATTTTCTCAAAAATATTTGTAGGATATCTTCCAACCTTATCATTCCCTCTAGGAGCTATAACACTACCACTAGCTTGTATCACTTGATGTATAGAAGAAGGTATAAAAAAAATCTAACATTCTAAGTTTTCTAATTTACCTAAGTAATAGGGGATAAATTTTAAATACATTATCCTTAAGGTGATTGAAATTTAATATTTTTACCACCACTTGTCTCTTGTACTTCCTCAACCACTCTCTTCTTTGAATTTGTATTTTCTGCTTTAGATCTTGATCCAATGTTGAGATTACCTTGGTAGTTGAATACACATGAGTTTCCTTTAATGAAATTCATCAAGGAAATATTTGATTGAGCATATCCTCCAATTTCATCTCCTCTAGTAGGCATCTCTTATTAATTCATGGAAGGCATCATTTCCCATTGAGATATATAGGCTTGATTGAATGCATCATTTGCATAAGTGGAAGAGTCATGAGGTTGGTTCCATCAATTATTTTCTCCATTTTATTGTACAAGATTGTTTTGGATAGGTAAAAGTGATTTTGAATTACAAAGAACATTCTAATTTTGTCCATTGTATTGCCTTACTTGAGTTAGTTTCCCTTGTCCTTGGTATTGACCTTTAAAAGGTTGTTTAGGATATTGATAAGATTGATAGGGTTGGTAAGGGATTTGAAAAAAACTACATTTATTTTATTGTTATTGCCTCTTAAGATTTTAAACCTCTTCTCTAAGAGTATTGATCATATCTTCTTCCTTTTACTTTTTTGATTAGAGACAACTTGCTTATGCTTGGATATGAGAATAGGAGCAATTTTGGGTATACTATTTTACACATTAGGAAAAAAAGGCATGGGAGGTCTATGGGCCATCTTCCCAAATTGAATAAAGCAATTTTAAAACCTTATATCAATATAATATGCATTAGGCAAAGTATTCTATATCATAGATTGAATCATCATTGATATGTCACTATTGAAAGCTTTAAGGAAATAAAGAAAATCATGATGGACAATAGGCCTTACCAATATTGGGATCCTATCCCAACACTTTTAGAGTCTTGTGTTGAATTATTAAATAACCTCTTGAGGTTATCTCTTTATTGTAGTTAGCTAATCTATCAAAGATAAGTGATCAGATTTGTCCTCAAATATCCTTCTCAAGTCATCACCCAATTCATCCCATGTAGTGATGGAGTTAGGATCCAAAGTGCCATACCAATGAAGTGACTTACCATTGACATAAATAACCAAAAACCTAATGGAAACATCCTCTTTAGTGATGTTATGTATATTGAAAAAATTGGCAATGTTACTTATATGTTCAATAGGAGTAGTGACAGCTTCTCCCATGTATGAAGGCACACTTTTGAGTGATGACATAGGAATGTTAATATATTGATCAATTTATAAATTACTTTTAGGGCCAACATACCCCAATTTTTTGAAAATTGGGACCCTTGAGAAACACTAAAGTTGAACATGAAAATAAGGTATGAGAAAGTTATTTGTAGAATTTGAAAATCATCCACGTTGTTAAGATAAATATTACATAGTTGTATTTTACTTTAGTTTTGGTTAAAAATGGAGATAAATGGTATTTATTTCCTTTATTTGTATTTTCCATGGTGTTTTTCCTTGGGAAATTCATGTTTCAAAACCCTTAAGAAACCCTCAATTCAATTTTGAATACTAGTTGGAACTGTTAAAAAAAATCCATTTTAGACTTAAGAATAAAATTAATGTTTTAAGCCTAATCATGTTTTTTAACATGACTAAAACTTATTCTAAAATGATTGGTCCCCTTTTTTATTTCCCCTTTTAAATTTACTTATATGCCTAACTAATATTCATTTTGCATGGTCCTTTTTTGTAATATATTCTAACTCAACCTAATATTTTAACCCTATGTCCCCTTTGTATTTATTAATACAAACACGACCTTAGTATTAACATATTAAGATTAAGTTCCATTTCCCCAAATCAACTTTTATGTTAACTTGGTCCCTTATTCTATACCTTAGGTTAATGTTTTAATTTGAAGGCCCCAAAATATTTATTAATACAATTGAGACCTTAGTCTTAAAACATTAGCCTAAATAGTTTATATCTCCATGGGATTTGAATTAAATTCCTTACATCTCATAGATCCAATGATCCTCACTTTATCATAAAATATGATCCAATGAAGAAATAAAATCTTGAACCAAGGCTTAAATAATATGCATCTTAGAAGAAATAACAGCTCACACTTTATCATAGAAAGAAGATCTAATGATGTGAAGGTCTTAACAAAAGCTATGCCATTAGCCCCCATCGAATATTTTTGCGTCATCATGAAGATATAATCAAATAGAGTGAAGCATGGTTAAAAGGTCAAAATATCACGGAAGGACCAAATGATCAACATGCAACACCCTTACATTCAAATATTCAAAGCAAAGGGGCTTGTTTGACCGAAACAAACAATCATGAGAAAGCTCTCAGATCATGATCTTATGACTATAATTTCATCATGTATTTTGATCTAATGGAGAGAATTAAGTCATAGATCCTAGGAAGCCCTATGAAAGTGCCATGTGTCACTCTTACATTAGGTCAAAATAATTGGATGAGCTTAAAATTAACATTTATGTGATCATAATTTTATGATTACAAGCACATATTTGATGTCCACATGACTGTCAACTTTAATCCCATAAAATTAAAAGCTTTACTAGCTTAAAATTCATGTTTATATGACCATAATTTGACATCCATGAAGATGTATTTGAAATTAATGATATTTTCAAATTTAAGATAATGCATTATTCTACTTAGGGTTAAAATACACTAAAATATTGCTAGAAGGCTCTGAAATTGCTTTACAATTTGAGTGAAGTGCATAAAAAATGCTCAAACACTAGAAATATTCAATCTTTAAACTATAGAAATGGTCTTATGGTTTTAGTCTAAGTCTATACTTTAATATCCCCATGGGATTTCATTCAAATATCATGAACCTCAAACTATAGACTTATAATAGGTCTTATTTTAAAAAATAGTCCTTATAACGTAGAATTTAGACCAAATACTTCTAACCAAAGGTTTTCATGTGTTTGTTAATACATTAACAACCTTCTAATGACCATTGTATCATTTTAAACCCATTTTGAGCATGATTTGTAAGGTTGGGCATAAATATTTTAGACCAATGCATACATTACATTTGTTAAAACATAACATAAACATTAGCTTAGAACATTTATCCATGATACCCTTTATATGATTAAAAAAAACTAGAAATAAATCCCTTAGCTTAAGTTTTGCATCATGCTTAATAAACATGTAACAAACCTTAGCCTAAGGAACTTAAGAATGTGTCCCAATTTATTGATATGATAACTTTAATTTTGAACATCTTTTTAGATCAATGATTCATACACTATTTTTGGAGTATAATCCAATAATACGAGAGCCCCAAAGACTTTTCAATGAAGCCCCAAGAGTCCACAAGCTTGAGACATGGTGAAAGCACATCTGATGTAGAACTTATAGAATGATCTGATAGTTCACTATTTGTTACTAGAGGATGATCCAATGATGTGAAGGCATTCATGACTTTTCAAAGTCCTATAGGTTTGTCATATGGCCAAAGCTCATATAATAAAGCACTGACATAGGATAAAAAGCATGAAGAAGGCACGTAAAGATGACAAGTGTCACGACCATAAGGCTTGGTTGAAAAGGAGCTAATCATAAGCAAGGTCCCATATTATGATCAATAGCTCATATTAATCCAAGATTTGGATCAGATGATGTGAAGTAAAATAAGGCATTTTAAATACCAATGTCTAGTGTTCAAAGGCATTTATGAAAAATGTCACAAAAGGTCTAGACTAATGCCATATAAGCACCATACAAGAAGAAAAAGGACAAAATAAAAGATCTTATGGGATCAAAAATGCAAAGGTCTAATGGTAAATGTCTAGATCAAATCCAAGGCATGTATAAGCCTAAAGTTTAGATATATCTTACCAATAAATATCCAAAACCCTAAATATTACATAAAGGTGACCCAATCAAATTCATTTGGTCATTATTTGATCCAAGAAGAGCTTGATTGTGTTTTTTTAGCATAAAATAGCTTTCATAGAAACCAAGTTGTAATCCAATGTGAATAATTTTAAGGAATAGAGACCATGAGAGCTTACAAATAACAACTAAAGTAGGAGATTGATCTCTAATTGTCTACAAACAATGAGGGACAAATCTTAAAGGACTATGAATTAGACATTATAGCCCTAAATGTCCTAGGCATTAGGAATTCATAAGAACTTTTATTAATAGTGGAGGAGATACCACCCATCACAAAAGAAGAGTAGAGAATTATCATGGTGATCCGAAGGCATTATGACCTAGTTGTAGTCTAAATGGATGATTTTCACCACATTTATACAAAACTCGAGGTACCATATTATATAGAAATCCTTGTTCTTATCTTTATTGATTTTTGGGTAGATAATGAATGGATAATTTAGGAAGGTAATTCAAATAAGATAGCTTATATTTATCCTATTACTTTTGATAACTACTATAAGCTCCCCATCCCCCACATAAAACTATATAAAATTAAGGATGTTAGAGATGTGGAAACATAATGCCTCATTTTATTTTAATGAAAACGCTAAAACATATATTTTTTATGGGTAACCTATAGAATAAACCTATAGTTGTTATGGGTAGCATGTAGATGAAACTTGTAGTGGCTATGGGTATCTTATAGAAGAAACCTACAGTTACTATGGGTAACCTCTAGGTGAATCCTATAGTGGATATAGGAAACACATAGGTGAAAACCTATAGTTACTATGGGCAACCTATAGGTGAAGATTACAATTATTGTGGGTAGCTTGTAGATGAAACTTGTAGTTGTTATGAACATCCTATAGGTGAAGGCTGTAATTTCTATGGGCAACCTAAAAATAGAAAGCCTACAACATGACTGGTGATACAGGCCTCTATATATAAGTCTTGTTATAAATTGACAAGAATATGTTAATGTAAAATTTTAGTTGTAGTGTTGTGGATTGATATAATAACTATGTGGTCATGGTTACATTGGTCATGGATCTATGTTGGTAGATCTGTGAAGGTTTATTGTTAATTATGCTCTTGTAGTTATTTATTGAATGTAGGAGAAACTTAAGGATGGTTAGATGATGATTTTTCAATAGCATGTGCATCAGTGTCATATATGTATAATTATTTAAAGTAGTTTATTTTTAATATCTATAAAAGATTGTAATTATAGGAATTTGGAATATATTTTGTACTTCCTTATTTTATAATGAAGTTGTAACAAATTATAACTACAAGAAGTTAGAAAAAAAAATTACTTCCTTATTTTTAGTTATCATCCCTTTAAAAGTTGGAAAAGAGGTAGAAAAATTATTTAGATTGTTTTTTAGACAAAAATGAATGGAATTGAGTAGTAATTGATAGAAATAGAAAACTATCTTTAGACAAAGGTGTTGCCAGAGTGCTCTGATATAGAGACTGATGGGTAGGAAGTGTTAGGAACTTGTATAAATTCTCTTCAAAGTTTGAAAATAAAGAATTACTAAGTTTTTTGGTGGATGTAGCCCAACATTTAGGTGAACCACATTAAATATTGTGTCAGTATTTTTTTATGTTACTTTTTAGCATCTCTTATTTCTCTCTTTTTACATGTATTTATTATTCCATATTTTTCAAGTACATGTTAAGATTATTGTTAATTTATGGGTTAAATAGTAGATTTTGATACAAATTTGAAAATTCAATTACTCTGATCTCAGTAATTGAGTAATATTGTATGTAATGAAATCTTGACACTTTCTATTTTTAACCCAACAAGTGGTATCAGAGCCATCTTTGTGTGATTTTGTGTATTTTTTTTCAAGTTGTAAATATATGTAGGATCTCAGACTCAATGTAATATCTTCCCAAGTGGGAGATCTTGAACAATGGTAGATGATGGAAGAAGAGTGGTTGATAAGTTTAATGGATAGAATTTCATTTTGTGGAAGATGTAGATGATTGACTATCTATATCAAAAAGACCTCTATCTATTTCTTGATGTAAAGGCAAAAGGATGGAAAACAAATGAGGAATGTAATGTCTTGTATAGAAATTCTTTGGGAGCTATAAGTCTCTAATTAAGAGGAAGTGTTGCCTCCAATATATCTAAAGAAAAGACTACAACAGAACTTATGACCACCTTATGCAAGTTGTATGAGACACCTTCAGTATCAAACAAGGTGTATCTGATGAAGAGGTCATTCAACCTACAAATGAATGATAATTCAAGTGTATCTAAACATTTTAATGATTACAATACTATTACAAATTAGTTGACTTATTTAAAATTAAAAACTAGATGAATAAGTCAAGGTCTTGTTGTTACATTATTCCCTACTTGAATCCTGGAATAATCTTGTGATGGTTGTGAGTAAAATCATATCTAGGAGAAATAATCTTAAAATGGAGGATGTTGTTAGTGTCATAATATTTGAAGAAATGAGAAGGAAGACATCTAGTGAAAATTCAAAAATAAATTCACTAAATGTTGAATCTAGAGGGAGATAAAAGAATAGATCGAGGAGCAAGAGCCATGGATCAAAGGGACGATATTTATATTCCAAACATGGATCCAAGTCAAAAGGAAGAAGTGTTATATGTTGGAACTATAAAAAGACTAGCCATATGAGAAAATAGTGTTGGGATCCTAAAAATAATCATAAGGAGCAATAAAATAATGATAATAAATAGGAGGTAAATATTGCCTCAAGTTATACTAATACTGTGTATTAAGATGCTTTAGTTTTGTCATGTGATACAAAGGTTGAGTCATGGGTGATTGACTCAGGGGCATCTTTTCATGATACTTTCAATCCCAAGTATTTTACAACCTATGTAAGTGGCAATTTTGACTAATTTTTATTGGGAGACAATGAACCCTATGATATTGTTAGAAAAGGGTCAGTAAAGATCAAGCTACTAAATGGAAATGAATGGATACTCAAAGAATTAATACATGTGCTAATTCTTACCAAAAATATTATTTCTATAGGTAAATTGGTAGAAGATGGATGCACTATTACTTTCAATGTATAATCCTAGAAAGTAACAAAAGGTAATCTTGTTGTATCCAGAGGGAAAAAAGAATTCACATTGTTTTTGAGTAATTGCATTATTGATTCTAATATTACATTAGTTTATAGTTTTAATCTAGAGACTAATTTATGACATCCAAGATTGGGTCATATGAGTTAGAAAGGTATGAAAATTTTACATAAGAAAGGGAAGTTATCAGACTTAAAGTATATTAATTTAGATTTATGTGAACATTGCATTTTTGGTAAACAAAAGGAAGTTTTTTTTGAAGGTTGGTCCTAAAAAAATAAAATAAATTAGAATTAGTACATTCTGATGTTTAGGGACCAGCTCTTGTATAATCATTGGGAGGCTCAAAGTTTTATACTACGTTTGTGGATGATGCAACTCATAAGTTTTGGGTTTATTGTATTTAAAATAAGTTTGATGTATTTAAACCCTTCAAAATTTGGAGAGCCCTTGTAAAAAATGAGTCAGGCATGAAGTTGAAATGCTTAAGATCTGATAATGGAGGTGAATACACCTCAAAAGAATTTTGCAACTAATGTAAACAAGAAGGAATCCAAAAAGAAGTAACAGTACCTTAAACTCCTCAACATAATGGGGTAGGTGAGAGAATGAACCAAAAAATTATGGAGAGAGCTAGAAGCATGGGACTCCATGTTAGTTTTCCCCCTACTTTTTGGGTAAATGCAATTCATACTCTATTTATTTGATTAATAGAGGAGTATCTAGTGCTTTAGATGGTGACATTCTTGAGGAAACTTAGATAGGTAAAGGTGTTTCCTAGTCTCATTTAAAAGTTTTTATCTATGAAGTATTTGTGCACATTGATAAAGAAAATAGAAATAAGTTGGATGCTAAATCAATGAGATGAACTTTCATTAGATATGGTGATAGCTCATTTGGTTATCATTTCTAGTGTTTATATGATAGAAAGATTTTGAGATCACGTGATGTGATATTTAATGAAAGAGTGATGTATAGGGACAAGCTTGTAGAAAAGAAAGTGGAAAGTCCACTTGGTAAGGAAAACCTTGTCATACCTTGAAGTGTATTTGGAGAAAGAAAAGAGAACTTATAGAATACTCCATTTACCTCTATATTATTAGAGAATGGGAATATGGACATTAATGACCCAATTGAGTCTTCTAAGAATATTGGGCTAGGAGAAGCTCAAAGTGAACCAATCACACCTGTGGTAATGAGGTCAACAAGAGTAAGTAAACCTCTTGATAGATATTCTCCATCTTTATTTTATTTATTACTAACTGATAGTGGGGAACCTAAATCATTTGTAGAAGATAAGCAAGACAAAGATTATGTGAAATGGGGAAAGGGCAAGAAAGTATAATTGGATGTCTTGAAACACAATAAAACATGGGAAATGGTGGATTTCCCACCTGATAAGAAAGCACTACAAAATAAATGGGTTTTCCATTTTAAAAAAGATGAGTGTGGGCAAAAAACATACATATCAAGGATTATTGTTAAATTCTTTACACAAAAGTCTAGAATTGGTTACTCAAATGTATTTTCTCCTATTGTCAAAATTACCTCAATAAGAACTATATTAAGTATTGTTGCTTCTAATGATATTCACTTAGAATAGATGGATGTGAAGATAGCATTCCTACATGGAGATTTATAATATTAAATATACTTGAAGCAACTAGAAGGTTTTGAGGTAAAGGGGAAAGAAAGAAAGGTTTGTAAATTGTTGAAAAGTTTATATGGCTTGAAACAAGCACCTAGGCAATGGTACTTAAGGTTTGATACTTTCATGTTAGAGCATGGATATGCTCATACTCATAGTGATCATTATGTTTATAGTAAGAAATTTGAAAATGGTGAACTCATTATTCTTCTACTTTATGTTGATGGCATGTTGTTGTGTGGAGCTAACATGTAGAGAATAAGTGAATTGAGGAAATTGCTTTCTTTAGAGTTTGCCATGAAGGATCTTAGACCAGTCAAGAAATTTGTTAGAATGATAATTGATAGAGATAGATTGGTTAAGAAACTAAATTGAACTCAATCTAAATATATTGAAAAGGTGTTGTTAAGATTTAGTATGTATAACTATAAATCTATTTCTACACCTTTAGTTGGCCACTTCAACTTGAGTAAGACACAGTCTCCTAAGTCACAAGAGGAGAATTTTTTTTTGAAAATGTGCCATATGCTTCAATTATGGGTAGTTTAATGTATGCTATGATTTTCACTCATCCAGAAATATCTCAAGCAGTGGGAGTAGTGAGTAGGTTCATGAGTAACCCTCAAAAGCAACACTACTTAGTAGTATAATGGATTTTAAAATATTTCCATGGAACCTATAGTATGTGTTTATGTTTTGAAGGTTATAATAGTGGGTTACAAGGTTTTGTGGATAGTGACATGGAAAGTGATTTAGCTGGTATAAGGTCTACCAGTAGCTATATTTCAATAGTTGGAGGAATTGTAGTCTCGTGGATTTCTAAGCTATAGAAAGTTGTTGCACTTTCTACCACTAAGGTTGAATATATTTCTTTCACTAAAGAAAGTAAAGATTTGTTATGGTTAAGTATATTTTTGAAGGATTTGGGAGTGAAGCAAGTTGGGTACACTCTATATTATGATAGCTAAAGTGTTATTCACCTAGATAAAAACTCTACTTTTCATAGCAGGATAAAGCATATAAAGCTTCATTACCACATAATACGTATAATTTTGAAAAGTGGGTAGTTTAAGCTTGAGAAAATTCACTCAAAAGAGAATCCTACATATATGCTTACTAAGGTAATTTTAGTAGTGAAGTTGAGGGTACACTCAAATTTTATGGGACTTCAAGCATGATCTTGAAGAAGAATAAATTAGTAGTTCTGAATTTAAGTGGGAGGTTATAGCATTTGGTGTTGTGTTCTTATGTCTCCAATTAGGACATTGTTGGAGATGTGGAAACATAATGCCTCATCTTATTTTAATGAAAATATTGAAACTTGTAATTGTTATAGCTAGCCTATAGAAGAAAACTATAGTTACTATGGGTAGCTTGTAGAAGAAACCTATAGTTTCTACATGTAATCTATAGATGAAATCTATAGTGGCTATGGGTAGCCTATAGAATAAACCTATAGTTTCTAAGGGCAACCTATAGGTGAATTTTGTAATGGCTATAGGTAACCTATAGGTGAAACCCTATAGTTGTTATGGGTAACCTATAGGTGAAGACTATAGTTGTTGTGGGTAGCCTATAGATGAAACATACAGTTGTTATGGGTAGCCTATAGGTGAATACTATAGTTATATGGGCAACCTAAAAATAGAAATCCTACAACTTGACTAGTGTTATAGGATTATATATATAAGTGTTGTTATAAATTGATAGGAATATGTTAATGTCACTTTATAGTTCTAATGTTATGGATTGATATAAGCACTATGTGGTCATGGTTACATTGGCCATGGATCTATGTTGGCAAGGTATTAAAGGTTTGTTTTTAATGATACTCTTGTAGGCATTGGCTGAATGGAGGAGAAACCTTAGGATGATCAAATGATGATTTGTCAATAATATGTACATCATTCTCATAACCGTATGATTATTTAAAGTAGTATGTTTTTAATATCTATAGAATATTTTAACTACAAGAAGTTAAAATATATTTTGTACTTCCTTATTCTACAAGGAAGTTGTAACAAACTATAACTATAAAAAGTTAGAATAGATTTTGTACTTCCTCATTTTTAGTGATCATCCCTTTAAAAGTGGGAATAGAGGTAGAAAAATTATGTAGATGTGATTTATAGAAGAAAATGAATGGGGATAAGAATTAATTGATAGAAAAAGAAAATTATCTTTAGATAAAGGTGTTTCTAGAGTGCTCTGATATCGAGACTAAGGGGCAGGAAGTGATAGGTACTTTTATAAATTCCTTTGGAAGTTTGAATAGAATAATTGTTTAATTTTTTGGTGGATATAGCCCAACATTTGGGTAAAACACATTAAATACTATGTAATTATTTTGGTATGTTGTTTTTAAGCATCTCTTATTTCTCTATTTTTAACATGTATTTATTATTCCATATTTAACTATTTAACTTGCAAGTACATGTTTAGATTATTTTTAATCTATGCATTACAAAGTAGATTTTGATAAAAATTTGTAAACTCAATTATTATGATCTAGGTAATTGAGTAATATTGTATGTAATTAAATCTTGAAAATTTCTATTTTTAACCCAATAAAGGAATGGACTAGCAATCATGACTTAGACTCTATCTTTAGACCTTGGCTACACCAAGGACCCCATATCTTTAGGGAATTTCAAGGCAAGATCATGATAGTCCAATTATAGGAAGGCATCAAAGTAATATTGACCCTTTTAAACTAAGCGTTTGAATCCCCCTCAAGCACCTATGTGAATAAAATCTAGGTTCCCTATGAACATTTCATGGTGGAACAAAATCTCACCCCTCTAATTAGGGATTTGATTAGTGTCTTCTTAGCCAAGAAATTCAATTCCATTAAAAGGAAGACATATAAATAATTTTATATGATGGCATACCTATTTAATTCCCTTATCACCTCAATAAAATTCCATAGTATTATAAATTAGTCTCCTAAAGGAAAAGCTACCATTTCCCACCATTACTCAAAATTGCATATATTTAAATACGGCAACCATATGAAGTTTATTTGTGACTATGTCTATCCAGCCATAGTGGAGGATATCATAGGTGTTCTCATGCTTAGGTTCCACCCATTAATAAATAATTACATATAAATGATTGGTTACATATGTTTCTACCCTAATTATACAATTATAGGGATTTAGGGGATAATGTCCCAACCTTATAGATTATTAGTGTATGTTCTCAGTAAGATTTTTAACCAAGAAATTGCTTACTAACTCATCCATGTCATTGACATAATTTTCAAATAAAAGAGGAAGGTTCTTCTCCACCCCTTCCCTATAACTATTATAAGGACCATATTAAAATACTCGAAAAAGTCAAAGCCATGTCTACACACATGTATTCATTTGGGTTTCATCTTGATGAACTCAAAATGTGGGATCCAAAGGGTATAGTGACCAGCCATTTTAATGAGAAGAAGCCCCCCAAAGCTAAGTATCATTATCAACTCAGTGTCTAAGACATAATCTACATTAATTCCAATAATTACAAAGAGGTGTTGACTAGGATCCAAGGGTACAACATCAAACTAGAGCATAGATTGAAAAGGGATAAAAAAACAATCTAGAGGTATGTCGAAAATGCATCCTCTAAAATATCACTTGATACTTAGACCATTTGGGACATCCCAAGAGAAACACCAAGTAGAATAGCCATAGCCATAGCCTCAAGGGCAGGTTGTCCAAAATTAAGATGAAAATGGTCATAGCAATGAGAAATTAAGAGAAGTCATATTGGAATAGAGACCTAGAGAGGGAACTTCATATTCAAAACTACCCAATAGACCACCTTCCCCATTCTATTACATATATATGATATCCTTAGATCTAGAAGAGACACTTGAGAGTTCTCTCAAGGAGATTATAGAAGCATGTGATATAGATATAGAAGAAGAATAGTTTAATAAAACCTAAATCCAAGCAAAGGATGCTGAAGAAGGTAAAGGAAAAGAGTTTCTCCCTATGTCATCTCATGAGAAGAGGAAGGAAAAATTAGCATTGGTCTTTGTTGGACAAAATAAGAGACCAATATTAACCTTCACTCACCCCAACAGTGAACTCAATCCATTAAGTGATGAATTCCCAATTCATGGACCGGTCATTCTTGACTATTTCATTTATGTTAAATTATAAAAGATTCCTTCTCTCTCTCACTCATGGGAAATCACAAATGTTGTCAATGTTGATTTTAATGATGACATGATTGCATGGACTAGGTTTATGATGAAAAATAGGAAGAGAGAATTATTATGGTCTTTCCAAGACCTAAAATCAAGAGAATAGATACCCTAAGAGCATCAAACAACATGAGTATAAAGGTCATTTGACCTCTAAAATTCATAGAGTCATCTACCACTATGAATATTAATCTAGAGACAACTATATTGGAGAGGATTACCACCAAGACAACCATGGAGGGAGTAGAGGACTTCACCTTTCAAATGTGGAGCCCTTTTTAGGATTAGCCTTAGTTTGGGTGTAATGGTTGGGTAAATTTTCCATTCATGAAGAAGATGTTTAAAGCTTAATAAAAACCTAGTTAGCATAAATAAAAGTAGGGTTCAGACAAATAAAACAAAGGATTTATAACTTGTAAAAGGAAAAAGAAAACATAGAGGGATATGCAATTCTATCAGTTATTGAGGCAATGACCAAATGATTAATGATTCATTTTATGACATGTTTGAGGCATTCAAAATAATGAATCTGAGGTAGAGTGCATTACCATAGTAGGGTCCATTATCCATGGGTTTGGTCACCCAATGGCAAGCCTTAGAGGATAAAATATCCAAACTTCACAACATCCAAGCAAGGAAATAAATCTCAAGATTCAAAACCATTAGTTTGTGATACTTGGGCACAATTTTGGGAATTGTGGTTGATAAGGTTCAAAGATTGAGTGCATGGAACTATAATGTGGAAAGAATCCTAGAGGATGAGAAGGAGCTAATTTCAAGGATTGAACATCTTCATGGGACTATGCTTATAAACCCTTCATAACCCACTACCCTTGGAATCATAAGTGATGAAGAATTCAAACATAGGGCTACTTTGGTAACTCAATAAATCAAAGGAAAGAGAAAAGGAAAATCTAGGGCTGATAACAATAATATTTTAGACATTATATTCAATGTTGGAGAGAGGATAAATGAAGTTAAGATCATTAAATAAGCCATGTCTAGAAATGACAGAGAACTTGAGGACTTAGTAGATCAAGAGGAGTGTATCATGAAGCTTGTTGTGGATCTAAATATAGTTGAGGAGAAACATACTAATGCAATGGGAATCCTCCTCCAACAACAAATAGAGGCCCCACCAAAAAGTTATATAATATTCTATTTCAAAAATTTTGTAACTTTTAAAAATAGAATATTCTATTTTAAAGGCATATATTGGTGTGTCAACATATTTCCCCTAGGTCAGTCTAATTATATAAATCAAGTTTATTCTATAACCGTCTTAGGAAGGACAATTATCTTTATCTTTTATACACTTGTATATTGTAACTAACTAGTTTACTACCTAGTCTTGCTATAAAGGCATGTATTACCATTTGTAAAAGGGAGAGAATTTTGGAGCAAAGTCTATATAATTGAAGCAATTAATATAATCAAGGAGTTATAAAAAGCTTCTCCATGTTTGATATGTCAATTGATAAGATATCTTTTCTCTTAATTGTTAGTTTTGTATCTTGAATTTCAATAGTTTCTTTGAATCCTAAGTTACATTTTCTAATCATAGGGTTTCTAATTTATGTGTATGCTAGATTAATTGAAGGATATTAGGTGTTAATTCGTTTCATTTTACTCTATATTCAGATGTACTAATGTTATTTTATTATAATAATAAATCCTTAAAGTCAACTTGGTTCTTACTTGTGACTTTTTACATTATCTTTTGGAGTTTACCTGGTATATAGCAAAACATGAGCTTAGTCTATGTTACATTATATATTAGTTGAATTTATACTTATTTGAAATTGATAATTTGTCATGATATTTGAAACTATAATTGACAATCAATCATATATTTTGTACCTTACCACTCTCTTTGCCTCTTTTTTACACCAAATCACTTTAGTTTATGTTTCACTATAAATATACACATAAATTAATTGGTAGCTTAGGTTCAGATCATAATCCACTAAGAATTAATGTATATTCTCTTTAATTCATGAAAAATGGCCATGATGGCTCCCAACCATCACTCATTAAATTTTTTTGGAAAAACCATACATATCTTTGCTACTATTTAACCATAGGTAACATCAAGTTGCCACAACATACTACTCATGCTTTGAATTCATAAAAAATCTAAAATGAGAAATATTTTTTGAAAACTAAGGGCCCTTGTGTTACACTTAGAGGCATCAATAAGGCAGTTCTCATTGGCACTAAAAGGAAAGCATGAATTCTTTAAATCTTGTGTATTTTAGTTAGTTTTGATCTAAGATTAATGTTATATTTATTATTTTGAGGAATTCTCTACATAAAATTATAAAAATCATTGATTTTTGTAGTTTGTGATGTATCTTTATTATTTCTTAGATAAAGATCAAAGTTCTTTGAGATGTTGGTGCTTGTTTTGGTAAATTTAGATTAAGATTTAAAAATACATAGTATCTAAGGTTAGAAAGGTTTATTTTGATCAAAGGTTGGAATATATTTCATACATCTGAGTTCCTTTAGACTTAAATTTATAAAGATAGATCATATTCAAGTAATTCGATGAATCTTTGAGCCAACCCTTATTCTTTACAAAGTTAAACTTTATACATCATATTTTAGAAAAGATCTCCAAATTTCATGCTAGAATTGCTTAGGAATAAAATAAGATCTCACTTAAAGACCAGCGAGCCTTTGCTTGAGCTTAAGGTCCATAGAAAATTCAAGTGTGACAAAGGTAGATGTAGGTTATTCAAATCTCTTCCAATTTCACCTTTTCAAGCTACTTGTGCCTTCAACCTTCATCCAAGTATGGAATAGTTTGGAGGTTCTTCAATTAATGTGCTACGTGTAGCTCATGATCTCCCAAGGAACCATAAAAAATATCTACCTACATTTATTCCAAATAAAATATCAATAGCTAAAGAGTATATAAAATATTTCAAATCTAACTTAAGGTTACGCAATTTTGTGCATGAGGATGTAACATGTAGGCTATTTCCCTTTACTTTTAAAGACATAGCTTATGAGTGGTTTTTGAATTTGCCTGATGATTATATTAGAAGTTGAAATGATTTCAAAAGTGTTTTCATAGGTCAATTTCGTAAGATTGTTAGTCCTTGTGTTATCTACCATTAATTAACTTGTATTAAAATGGATGTTAATGAACCTATCAGGTCCTTTAATACTATATTTTATAAAATGTAAAATAGGACCATAAAACCTTATAAGATTGATGATGTTCTATATTTAAATATCTAAAAAGATGCATTGGATCCTATGAGCTCTTTATTATTGAAGAGATTCATTCTAGGTATAACCTCATTAGCCCAAGCCTATTCTAAATTAGTGACCATTAATGATCAAATGAAGCCCCAGGGGAAAATGGATTACTCAATCCTAAATTTCAACCCACATATGCATGCTCTAAGAATATTCCCAAACAAAAACCATAACATCCCATCATTAAACTAACTTCTAAACTTAAACCAATTGTACTTAAGTCATATTGTTCCTAACCAAAACATAGGATTCTTGAGTCATCCTACTGATGGATTCAATGCAAATTATCAGAGAGAATTAGTACTAACTACTAGTGCTAACAATAATTAGGTACATAATTATGAAACTCCTAAAAATGAGAATGAGTATATCTTTAAAATGGTTCAAAAATTAAACACTGATTTCCTTCAATTACAAAAATAAGTAAGCAATACTAGAGAGCAATCTAGTAGGAATTTCTCATTTCAAATGTTTAATAGGCAAAATAATAGATTTCATGAAGATAGTTTTTATAATAACAAGGATAATGAACCATATTCTAGTGACAAGAATATGGACATTAACCTTATTGATATTGCATTACCTAATTATTATAGGGTACATTACATAGCTAAGAATGGTAAAATTTATTATATAGAGTTTTGAAAAGCCTGTGATGCTTTTTAAGAGGATTTGGATACATTTGAAGTGGTTTCTAAAAAATAAAGTGGTGAAAGAACCTTAGAATCTAAATCATTTGATCAAGCCTTCATGGTAGACACGTTTGATTTCCCTTTTCAAGAAGAAAATGAACCTTATGACATCCCTGAGTAAATCCAAGCCTTTAAATAGTTCTTGAAGATGACCTAACTTTTGAGGAATAGATATGAAAGAAAAAATTTAACTACCTCAATGTCTCCAAAAAAGTTTGGAACTCCTCCTGACACATCTTCAAGCAACAATCTAGAGCCACCAAGAAGGACTACTTCTAAACCCAACATTGAGAATCCTAGTTCTTCTAATAAAATTGGTTATAATATTATTGAGGATATGAAGAAAATAAAGGATAATGTTACTTTGCATGAACTCATCCCTATATAAAAGCAAAATGACCTCCTATTGGAATATTTGTCCAAAACATCCAATAATCCACCTAAGGTTGATCATGCTAATGTAATTATGCATAAGCCTAAAGTAGAATTTCCCCCTTTCTTGCTCACTATTAAGATGTTTCGTAAGAACTTACATAGTTTTTTGTTATATTCTAGAGAATATACCAACATCACGCCTATAGGTAAATGCAAACAACTTGGTTTAACACCTATAAAGTTTGATAGGGTTATCACCTAATTAGACAAATCTAGAGTTAAAGTTGTGGGAGAATTGTTAAATTTTCACATGCAATTAGCTTCTAAACATAGAGTAAAATAATTCATTGATATTAAATTGGTTGATATTATTGATGTATGGGATTTTTTTGTGTAGGGAATGGATAAAGGCTTTGAATGGTTACATGTCCACATATTGCTCACATTTGTGGCTACCTTGAAAGGGTGTTCCTAACCAAATCAGGGTTGAGAGAGAGCAAGGATGAAACACATTATAACTAAGTACAATGTTATAAATGAGAGGGTCAACATAATTGACTTAGAATTAAGGCTTTTCAACCTTGAGACTAGTAAGGTATGTGATCCTAAGACTACTCATGTTGTTCTTAGACTATGGAAATTGCATTTTGATGGTGATAGGTACAATGCTAGATCAAGTTTTTGGGTTGTATTAAATTACCCTAAAGGTAGAGGGTATCATTATTATTATAGAATCTAATTCCCTTGCATTAACAATATTGTTGAATATGAAGCCCTTATCCTAGGCTTATAATTTTCTATAAAGAATAATGTCAAAGAACTGCTAGCTTAGGGGGATTCAAAAGTAGTGGTCAGCCAAATAAGAAGCAAATACTAATGTAAGATCTCATACTTGAAAAGGTATAAGTTTAATAAATGGGACTTGATTTATTCCTTTGATTATTTTAGCATCATTTCCATCCCAAGAGAGGAAAACTAAGCTATTGATGGGTTGTCATTTGCTACAACCAACCTCATGCCCAATAAAGATTCTCCTAGTTTGAGCATTGAGTTGGTCCATTGTCCTTCAATACCTAACAATATTAGACATTTCTAAGTTTTCAATGATGATCTATAGATATTGAATTTCATGACTAATTTTGGGGAATTAGATATTCATATTATTGATGAGGCTAATGAGAATGCATCTAAAGAGGATAAGTTTGATCATAAAGTAATTCATTTGAATGACAACAAGATCCCTAAGGTGATGATTTCTCTAAGGATGTTGTTTGATTAGGACAAGCTATATGAAGTTCCTAAGGTTCCCAAGGTAAGTGGGAAAGATTATAATGTTGTTGATATTGGTCTCAAAGATCAACCCCAAATAGTAAATGTCAAAAAATCCTACACAAACATTGAGAACAAGAAAACCAAAGATCTCCTTACCCAATATAGGGATGTCATAGCATGGTCCTATGATGACTTAAAGATATTTTATCCTAGAGTTATTACCCATACTATACCCCTTAAGTAAATATGTAAACCCTTTAGATAGAAATAAAAATGGTAAATCCTATCCTAGAACTAATGATCTTGAAAGAAGTTAAGAGACTTCTCGATGCTAGAATAGTCTTTCCCATTAAGAATTCTACTTGGGTGACCAATTTGGTACTAGTTATGAAGAATAATGGAGAGATTAGGCTCTCTATTGACTTCAATAACTTAAAAAAATCATCTGAGAAGGATAACTATCTTCTTCCTTCTCTTGACAAGGTTATACAAGTTTTTTCAAGATCAGCCATGATGTCTTTTTAAGTTATAACAAGGTATTAGTCGATAAAGAAGCCAAGATGAAGAAAACATTCACAACCAAGTGGGGGACTTTTGCATACAAGAGGATGCCCTTTAGGTTAATCAATGTATGAGCTACATTTCAAAGGTACATAGAACATGCCTTCCAAGGTTTGATAGGTAAATTCATCATTATTTACATGGATGATCTAATAATTTTTTTAGAAACAGGGAAAATAGCTTCATGCATTTGTAGCAAGTGTTTGAAAGGTGTATAAGGTATAGGATTTTCTTAAACCCTAAGAAAATTATTTTATATGTGATAGAAGGTAAGTTTTTGGGACATGTTATAACCAAATATGGGATTTCTACATATCTTGAAAGGGTATAGGCTATATCCAAAATAGATCCCCCAAATAGTAGGAAAGAATTAAATCATTGTTTGGTAAGATTTATTTTGTAAGAAAGTTTATTTCTAGATTTGTAAAGATTTTTAAGCCACTGAATGACATGATGAAGAAGGATGCCCAAGTCACATGGAATAAATAATCCATAAAATAATTCAATGATATCAAGGAGGCCATTAGTTAAGCTCCAGTCCTAATAAGTTTTGACTTCTCAAAGGACTTCTACCTCTATTCATTTGCCTTTGATCATACTATGGTTGCAGTGTTAACTAAAAATATTGATGGGTATGATCACCCCATAGATTTTATGAGCACTAATTTTAAGAATGATGAGTTAAATTATTTATTGATTGATAAGCATGCATATGTATTATTTAAGGTAGTTAAGGAATTTAGGTCTTGTATTCTTAGAAATAAGGTACATGCTATACTATCTAAACTTGACACCAAACTCATGTTAATTCAAAATGAGATAGGAGAATATAGAGGTAAGTGGATGTCAATTTTACATGAGTATGACATAGAGATGAAAATACAAAAACTAGTATGGTGCAAAGGTTTGATCCAAAGGATTGATAATACTACCCTTAGGCTAAGTATTATGCAAGTAGATCAACAGAACATTCAAGCTACTGAGTGAAATGATTCAACCATACATTTTATAATAAACGGTACTTGTCTTATAGGTTTATCTAGGGAGAAAAAGAGGGCCCTAAGACTAAAAGTATCCCATTAATTGATAAATCATGGGATTTTGTATAGAAGGAACTTTGAAGGAATTTACTTGAGATGTGTCTCACAAGGAGAGGCCACCCAAATCATGAGCACATTTCATGAAAATATAGGAAGTGGACATCCATATGGGATAACCACAACCCATAAGATTCTCAAAGATATTATTATTGTCCAACTATTTTTAAATATGCTCACAAACTTGTGAGGGGATGTCACTCATGTCAAGTCTTTAGCACCAAAGAACCAAAAGTAGTAATGCCTCTACAACCCATTATAGTTGATAAACCCTTTGATTAATGGGAATTAGACTTTATGGGGGTAATCAACCCCAACTCATATAAAGGTCAAAAATATGTCTTGACTACCACAGACTATTATACAAGATGGATTGAGGCTATAATCACCAAATAATGTATGACTGAGGAAGTGATAAAATTCTTGGAGGATAACATCTATAGTAGGTTTGAAACTTAAGTATCTCTAGAGCATGACAATGGATCTACCTTCATATCTATAGAGATGAATGAATGGAATTATTATAATGGCATTACTCTTAGGTTTGCATCCAATCATTATCCCTAATAAAATGGAGTTTTTGAGTCTACAAACAAAAACCTAATGAAGGAAATCAAAAAATCTATTGAAGACATACCTAGGACTTGGTTCAAGTTGATCAAGCATGCATTATAGGTAAATACGATTAGGATAAAACAATCCTTAAGATCCTCACCATTTCTATTAGTATATGGATAAGAAACAATATTTACTAGCACTATCAAGTTTCACACATATAGGTTTATGTAGGAATACATAAAAAAAAACCAAGAACTTCACAACTCTAGATTGCTAGACATAATTCAATTGGAAGTTACAAGGGAGAAAGATATTGATAATTTTAGTAGACATCAGACCACATCAAGAGATGGTTTAATAAGAGATCAAAGATTAAGGTGTTTAGGTAAGGAGACCTAGTTCTCCTTTGGGATAAAGCATCTAATCCCAGGGTCAAGCATGGAAAATTCACACCTTTATGGATTGGACCATACCAGTTTGTAGAAGCATTGAGAAATAACACCTTCATGCTTAAGGATATATAGGGAGAAGATTTGACATTACCCACCAATAAGAAATACCTCAAGGATATTTCTCTATTTCTCCTCTTAGTGTCTTTATGGAGTAAAATTATAAGATGGTTACCTTAGATTAGGTGGGCTATCTAGTTTCCTTTCAGTTATTTCCTTCCTATCCTTTATTTATAAAAAATCATGTATATATTTATTTTCTTTCCTTTGCTTTCATTCATTCCTACTTTTTGTTGTGTGTTTCTACATTGTTTACTTATTCCTTGGTTCTAATAAGTCCTTTGGATAGTTTTAAGACCAAAGTATGAAGTTTTCTTGAAATTTCCCAAAATTTAGAAATGAAAGTGTGTACCACATGCATATAATTAACATGGTCCTAAAATATAAGCATAATGTGTGATTTTTAGAAATTGACAAGGACCAATAGAATAATCCATCCATTTCATGAGAACTTGACCATTATCTTAACCTCAAATTGGTTTTAATAAAACTTGCACTTGTAGGGTGAAAACTCAAAATATCATGGTATACCCATACTAACACTTAATCAACATCCCTACTTGGGATTAGGGTTGCATCCATAGGTAGTTTTCTAAAGATCAAACACTTGAACAAATCATAAAACTTGGATAACCTAGTTCCCAACCTTGATAAAATCATAAAGATCCAAAGAAATAAAACAAAAAGAAAAAATCAATGTAAAATCAAAAGCTTTATAGGCATAGGTGATTCATGTAATCTCCAACAAGGCTATGGATTCCTAGATGGCATTGAAGCAAGGACTTGAGTGAAATCAAAGGCATCTTTTTTGGTGCTATGAATTCCTAGCTAGAAGAAGAATAATGCCCAAGCCTTCCCCAAATTAAAAGCATGGTTTTTAATGAACATCTTAACATATTATAATTCAAGTGTTAGTGATCAAGGGTAACAAACCTAAAATTTGTTCCTTGATCCCCATGGAAAATAGTAAGTGGAATCAAATCACACACATAGTATGGCTATGTCTTGGTGTTTGACCTTAAGTCTATAAGTATAAGGTTTGTTTCAACCATAATCTGATTTAGATGATGAAATGGATCAATTGGAGTGGATAACCTAAATATTCATCTAAATTAGAGTCTCTAGGTTCTAACATATTTCTATGTTCTCCCCTGAGTCACAATTTATTAGGGCTAACATACCCCCATTTTTTTAAAATTGGGGCCCTTAGGAAACTATGAAGTTGAACATGAAAATATGGAATGATAAGGTTAATTTTATATTCTAAAGATAATCCACATTATAAAGATCAATATTACTTAGTTGTATTTTGCTTTAGTTTTGGTAACAGTGTTAATAAATGGTCTTTATTTCCTTTAGTCGTAAGTTCCATGGTGTTTTTCCCTAGGAAATTCATGTTTCAAAACCCTTGAGAAACCCTCAATCAAATTTGATTACTATCAAGAATGAATTGGTGGGAACATTAAAAAAAATCCATTTTGGACTTAAGTATAAAGTTCATCTTTTAAGCCTAATCATATTTTTAAAAATGACTAAAACTTAACCTAAAATGTTTGGTCACCTTTATTATTTCCCACTTTAAAGTTCCTTGTATACCTAATTAATATTCATTTTGTAGGGTCACTTTTTTTTAATATTTCTAACTCAATCTAAGGTTTTAACCCTAAGGAATTATTTTATTTATTAATACAAATGGGACCTTAGTCTTAACATCTTAATTTTAAGTTATATTTTCTTGAGTTCAATTTTATGTTCACTTGGTCCTTTGTGCTATACCTTAGCTTAACATTTTAATCCAAAGGCCCTAACATATTTATCAATACAATCAGGACCTTAGTCTTAAAACATTAGCTTAAATCTCTTATATCTCCATGGGCTTTGACTAAAACTCCTTACATCTCACAAATATAATGATCCTCATTTTATCATAGCATTTGATGTAATGAATCGAGAAAATTCATAATTAAGGCTTAAATAGTGTGCATCTTAGAGGATCTAATGGTATGCAATTTGTCATAGAAATAAGATCCAATGATGCGAAGGTCTCGACAAAATCAATTCCCATAGCCTTGATCTAATGATTTTTGCTTCATCATGAATATCTAATCAGATAACATGAAGCATAGTTAAAAAGGTCAAAGGATCATCAAAGGCCTAAGTGATCGACATATGGCACCCTTACATTCAAATATTTAAAGCAATGGGGCCCACCTAACCAAAGCAACCAATTATGAACAAGTTCTCAGATCATGATCTTAAGGCTATAAATTCATCATGGATTTTGATTTGATGGAGTGAAATAATTCCCAAATCCTAGGAACCCCAATGGAAATGTGAAGTGGCACTCGTACATTGGGTCATAATAATTAAACCATCTTAAAATTGATTTTATTATGACTGTCATTTGATGAACATAAGTATGTATTTGATGTTTTCATGATTGTAAGCTTTAATCCCATCAAATTAAAATCTTTGCTATCTTAAAATTGGTGTTCATAAAACCATCATTAAGCATTTGTGAGGATGTATTTGACATCTACGAGACCATCAAATTTTAAATAATGAATTATTCTTCTCAGGGTGAAAATATACTCCAAAATCTTGTTGGAAGGACTATAAATTGCTTTTAAATATGAGTGAAGTTCTCATAAAATGATCAAACACTTTAAATATTCAATCTACAAAATATTTAAATGGTCTTATGGTCTAACTATATGTAAGATAAACTTAGTCTAAGTCTATACTTTAAGTTCCCCATGGCATCTCATTCAAATATCATGAACCTCAAACTATAGACTTATACTAGGTCTCATTGTAAAAAGAGTCCTTATAACGTATAATTTAGACTAGATACTTCTAACCAAAGGTTTTTGTGTGCTTGTTAATACATTAAAACCCTTTTAATTTTATATCATTTTGAACCCCTTTTGACTATGATTTGTAAGGTTGGACATAAATAGTTTAGACCAATGCATACATTGCATTTGTTAAAACATAATGTGAACATTAGCTTAGAAAATTTAGCCATGATCCCCTTTATATGATTCAAAAAAAAACTTAGAAATAATTCCCTGATCCTAAGGTTTGCATCATGCTTAATAAACACATAAAAAACCTTAGCCTAAGGAACTTAACCCTAAGTCTCATTTTAATGATGTGCTAACTTAAAGTTTGGACATCTCTATAGATCAATAATCTATACTTTATCATTGTAAGATGATCTAATGATAAAAAATCCCTAAAGACTTTTCAATGAATCCTTGAGATCTCATAGCTTGATGCATGGTGAAATTACATTTGAGATAGACCTGACAAAATGATATGATGGTTCATACTTTATCAATGGAGGATGATTCAATGGTGTGAAGGTGATCATGAATTTTCAAAGGACCATGGGCTCACTATGTGGCCAAATCTTGTACAAAAAAGGAATGACATAGGATACAAAGCATAATGAAGGCATGCAAAGATGCAAAGTGTCACAACCATGAGGATTGATTAAAAATGAGCCAATCATAGGTAAGGGTCTAGACTATGATCAATGGATCACACTAATTTAGGATTTTTATCTAATGATGCAAAATAAATGAAGGTATTTTAAATACCAAAAACTAGTGCTCAAAGGCATTTTTGAAAAATGCTACAAAAGGTCTAGACCAATGCCACCTAGGCACCACACAAGTAGAAAAAGACAAAATAATAGATCTTGTGGGCTTGAAAATGCAAAGGCATAAAGGCAAATGTCCAATTAAAATACAAGGAATGTATAAATGAAAAGTATAGATATATCCTACCATTAAAGTTATAAAACACCTAATCCTACATAAAGGTGACCCAATCAAATTCATTTGGTCATAATTTGATCCAAGAAGATCTTGATTATGTTTTTTTAGCACAAAAAATCTTCATAAAAACCAATTTATAAACTAATGTCAAATTTTTTAAGGAATAAGGAACATGGTAGATTATGAACATCAATTGAAGTAGGAGACTAAACTCCACTTATCTATAGACAATGAGGGATGAATATTTAAGGACACCAAATTAAATGTTATAGCCCTAAATGTCCCAAACATTAAGAATTGGTCAAACTTTTCTTCATGGTGGAGATTTCACCCATCACAAAGGAAGAGTAGAGAATTACCATGGTGAGATGAAGGCATTATGTCCTAGTTGTAGTCCAGATGTACAATCTTCACCATGCTACCACAAAACTCAAGGTAATACATTATATAGACATCCTTGCTCCTATATTTATTGATTGTTGGGTAGATAATGAATGGATAATTTGGGAAGAAAATTTGAATAAGATAGCTTATATTTATCCTATTGTTTATGATAAATACTATAAACTCCTCATCCCCCATGTATACCTATCTAAAAGTAAGGAATGGACCAAAAATCATGACTTAGACTCTATCCTTAGACCTTGGCTACACTAACGACCTCATATATTTAGGGACTTTGAAGGCAAGATCCTAATAGTCCAATTCTAGGAAAGCATAAAATTAATAATCACCCTATTAAATTGAGCCTTTGGATCCCCCTCAACCACCTACATGATTAAAATTTGGGTTCCCTATATACATTTTTTGATGGAATAAAAGCTCACCCCTCTAATTTGAAATTTGATCAGTGTCTTCTTGGCCAAGAAATTCATGACCATTAAAAGGAAGACATATAAAGAATTTTATATGATTTCATACTTACTAGAACCCCTTTTTTCCTTAATCAAATTCCCTAGTTTTAGAAATTGGTCTCTTGAAGGAAAATTTACCATTTCCCACCAATACTCCAAATTACATATCTTTAAATACATGAACCATATGTATTTTATTTGTGACTATGTCTACCTAGCTATAGTGGAGGATATCATAGGTGTTATCATGCCTAAGTTCCACCCACTAATCAATAAGTATGTATAAATGATGGGTGACATATGGTTATAACCTGATTATACAATTATCAGGATTAAAGGGATAATGTCCCAACCTTATAGATTACTAGTGTATGTTCCCAATAAACTTGGTAAGAAATAAATTTCTTCTTATTTCATCCATGGTATTGATGGAATTTGAAAATAAAAGGGGAAGGGTCTTCTCCACCCCTTCCCTATAGCTATTAAAAGTACCATATTAAAAGACTAGAAACAAATTGAAACCATGTACACACACATGGATTTATTTGGGTTTCATCTTGATGAACTCAAAATATGGGATTCAAAGGGTATAGTGAGTTCCCATTTGAAGGAGAAGAAGCTCCTCAAGATTGAGTATTAGCATCAACTCAATGTCTATAAAATTGCTTACATTAAGGCCAAGAATTATGAAGAGGTGTTGACTAGTATCAAAGGTACAACATCAAACTAGAGAATAAATTGATAAGGGATGACAAACCATCTAGAACGATGTGAAAAATACAACCTCTACAATATCAATTCCTACCTAGACAATATGATACATCCTAGGAGTAACCCCAAGTAGAACATCCACAACCATAACCTCAAGGGTAGGTTGTGCAAAAGCAATATGAACAAGACCATGGCAAGGAGAAATTGGGAGAAGTCAAATTAGAAGAGAGACCTGGAGAGGGCCCCTCATCTTCAACACTACCCCATATACCACCTTCCCTAGTTTAGTACATAGATATGATAGCCATAGATCCAAAAGAGACACTTGAGGGTGCTGTCAAAGAGCTTTCAAACCTATATGATATACATAGGGAAGAATAATATTTTGAAAAAACCCAAAGCCATGCAGAGGATGTTGAAGAAGGTAAAGGAAAAGAGCTTATCCCTATGGCATCTCATGAGAAAAGGAAGGCATATTAGCATTATTTCCTATTAGACCAAAGAATAGACCAAGATTGACCTTAACTCACCTCACCAGTAAAGTTAATCTATTTAGTGTTGAATTTCCAATTCATGGACTAGTCATTCCTAATTGGTTTATTTATGGAAAATTGCAAAAATATTCCTTCTCTCTCTCACACACTCATGGGTAATAATAGAGGTTACCAATGTTGAAGTACATGATTACATGAAGCCATGGATTAGGGTTATAGTGAAATAATAAGAAGATAGAAGGATTTTAGTATCTCTAGGACCTAAAATCAAGAGAATGGATGCCCAAAGAGAATAAAGAAACATAGGTATAGAGGTCCTTGAACCTCTAAAATTCATAGATTCATCCACCACCATGAAATTTAATCTAAAGACATATATATTGGAGAGGGATACCACCAAGATAGCTATGGTGGGAATAGAATAATTCACCTTTCAAAAGGTGGAGCCCTTTTTGAATTAACTCCAGTTGTGGGGCAATAGTTGGGTGACACTACCATTCATAAAGAAGATGTTAAAAGCTTAATTGAATCCCAATTAGCAAGAGAAAAAGCAAGGGTCAAATGAATAAAACAAAGGATTTATAACTTGGAAAAGGAAAAAGAAACCCTAGAGATGGGAAATTTTATCACTTCCTGAGGTAATGATGAAAATGCTTGATGAGTCATTTTATGACATGTTTGAGGCACTCAAAACAATGAAGGTGAGGTAGAACACATTAACACATCAGGGTGCATTAGCCAAGGGTTTGGTCACCAAATGGCAAGCCTTAGAGGATAAAATATATTAAATTATCAACATCAAAGCAAGGAAATAGATCCCAAGCTTCAAAACCATCATTTTGGGACACTTAAACATAATTTTGGGAATTGTGGTTGATAAGGTTCAAAGTTTGAGTGCATGGCACAATAATGTGTAAAGACTCCTATAAGATGATAAGGAGATAATTTAAAGAATTGAATAGATTCTTGGGACTATGCTTATATACCCAACATATCCCACTACCCTTGGAATCATAAGTGATGAAGAATTCAAATAGAGGGCTACTTTTGTAACTCAAGAAATGAAAGGAAAGAGCAAAGACAAATATGGGGCTAATAATAGTAAGATCCTAAACATGATATTCAATGATGGAGAGAGGATAAATGAATCTAAGAGCATTAAATAAGCCATGTATATAAATGATAGAGAACTCAGAGACTTGGTAGTCCAATAGGAGGAGTGTATCCTAAATCTTGTTGTGGATCTAAAACTAGTTGATGAGAAACATACTAAGGTCATAGGCATCCTCTAACAACAATAAGTAGAGGCCCCACCAGTAAATTAGACAATATTCTATTTTGTAAAATTGTTTAACTATTAAAAATAGAATATTCCATTATAAAGGCATATGATAGTGTGTTATAATATTGCCCCTAGGTCTATCTAATTATAAAAATCAAGTGTATTCTAGAACCATCTTAGGAAGGACAACTTTCATTTTCTTTTATGCACTTGTATATTGTAATTGACCAACATACTACCTAGTCTTTATATAAAGGCATGTATTGCCATTTGTAAAAGGGAGATAATTTTGGAGAAAAGTCTGTATACTTGAATTAATTAATATAATCAAGGAATTCTACAAAGATTGTCCATGTTTGTTATGTTAATTGCTAAGATAGGATTTCTCTGAATTATCAGTTTTATGTCTAGAATTTGAATAGTTTCTTTGAATCCTAATTTGCATTTTCTATTCATAGGTTTTCTAATTTGTGTGTATGTTAGATTAGTTGAAGGATCTTAGGTGTTGCTTCATTTCATTTTTCTCTATTTTTAGATGTGATAATGTTATTTGATTATAGTAGTAAATCCTTAAATTAGACATGGTTCTTACTTGTGACTCTTCACATTATCCTTTGAAGCTTACTTGGTATATAGTTAAATTTGAGATTAAGTTATGTTACATTATATATTGGTTGAATGCATACTCAGTTGCAATTGATACTTTATAGTGATATTTGAATTTAAAATTGGAAATCACTTGTATCTTTTCTAATTACCCTTCTATTTGCCTCTCTTTTTTACACTATATCACTTTAGTTTAATTTTCACTAGAAATATCAACTTAGATTAACTGGTAGCTTAGGTTCAGATCATAAACCACTAAGAATTAACATAGATTCTCTAGAATTCATAAAAAATAGACCATGATGGCTCCCAACCTTCACTCATTATAAATTTGTGGAACAATCGTACATATATATATCACTATTTTACCAGAGGTAACATCAAGTTACCACAACCTACTACTCATGCTTTGAATTCATAATAATTATAAAATGAGAATTGTTCTTTGAACACTAAGGACTCTTATGGTAAACTTTGAGGCATCAACATGTACTATGGCCATTAAAGGCAACAAAGGGTAGGTTATTTAGGGTTTCCATCTTACAAGTTAAACCCAAGAAAGATATCCTAATAGTTAAAGGAATATCCAAAGATTTCTTGGAGTATGAGTCGGTGTTAGTAAACCTCTTTACTCTAACTAAATATTAAGTTAGTGCTCACCATTTTTTACCATAAGCCAAAATGCATAAACCCACTATAGTCAATACTTGATATGGGGATAGAACATAGTGTCATATGGTGTGTTGTGGTCTATTTGATGCCATTTAGTGGCATTATAACCTTGGTCATGATATAGTTTAGTATTTTGTCATTTAGAGTCATTTATGGGGTCAGACTATCATGGAATGTCACACAAGAATGAACATATCAATTTGCTTATGGATTTTACATGTGTTTTTAGAAAACTTTTTAGGCCAAAAATATTACATGGACATGATGATTTTGGTGCCAAGATCATCCTCTACAAATTTTGTGACTTGATGAGCATATTATCTCAAGATATAAGAATTTGAAATTGGACTAGAAAAGATATATGCGCATAGGGATGCCATGTTTAGGCCATGTAAAATTACCATTTGGATTCAAATTCTCCTAAAGTTTAATGTAGGATTAACAAGTGATAATATCTTAGGTGCTTGGATCAGATCTAATGGTACATAGGTGAAGGTGATGCTAATGGGTGTGAAAGATCCAATGGTGTGTTTTTGATCATGTAGATAAGATCCAATGGTGAACATGAGGTCAAAAGGTCAAAAGATCCTAATTGAATTCAATGGTGACATGTGTTTTAATCATGAAAACCTACCAAATAGATCAATAGATCATGTTTAATTGTAGGTACTAATATATAATGGCACATGTTGAGTTAAAGATTTAAAGGATCTTGAGAAATCATGCAATGTTTCCAAATGTAATAATATCATATGCCTAGGTAACAAATAGATATTCGAATCGAAGAGACTTAAGAGGATATTGATAAAGTAATTTTGACTAGATTTTAGATGTTTAAGATGAGGCTACATATACAAATAAAAATATGCATATTTTAAAATGGAATTAGTGATGTGGCAAGGGAATGACACATATAAAACCATATAAGATCAAAGAATTTTGTAGTGAAGTAAGCCCTTCAGACTCATATGCTACCATGAAAGCTCAAACAAGATCTAAGATAAGAAATGACTGCTACATGGAAAGAGTTGAGGTCCAAAAGACTAATGAATGACTATATATGGTAAATACAAGTGTTTAGAGGATATCTAGTCATTAGGAGAACATATTATGACTACCATATCATGTTTTAACCTCCTTTAAATAGTACATATGTGTCAATTCTATGTAATTTAGTTCAAATGTTTGAGAGATGATCCATGATGAAAGGTATTTTTTGTGCATAAAAAAGGATTTCTATGACACATTTTAGGAGTTCCATGTTTAGAGAGCCATTTATCCCATTAGAACTTGTATGCTATATTTTTGAATTCATCCTCCTACATGTGTAACTCCTCCTATCAACTAGACATGTGTTCTAGTGACCTTTGAAGTTAATGTTTTTCTTCCCTCTCTAAAATTATATAAGTAGCTACCATTTTGGCCTTTGAAAATAATACCATACCATGTATGGTGAAGCCCTATTGGTTTTTACATTGAATTTTAGCTTATAATAATAAATGAAATCTATTTTGATTTCATATCTCATATTGTTAAAGTGTGTAAAGAGATGTATAATTAATAACTAGGTGATATCAATCTATCCTTGTTTTTTTCTCAGTCCTTTCATGTTTGATGCAAGTGATTTCATCTTAGCAGGTCATATGAAGTGTAGTTAAGTGTATGCACTTGTATTAAGTGTATAATGATCCTTATTATTAGCAATTTATCTATGGTCTTACTTACCTTGGATATTCTTCATGCATCTCACCTTCATATTGAAACACTAATGCTAGTGCATTCTAGGACTCTTAGGCTAGTGTAGTAGGCATTATTTCTTTGGGAAAGAAATATAATATTCATGTGGTAGACATCTTGGTATATCACCATGTTATAATAGTTTTATTTCATGCAAGTTTTGTCCCTTTCCCCATATAATCAAATAGTTAGTATAGGTGAAAGTGCATCAAGATATATTCAAGGAGCTAGCCCTTAAATCTAGAGGCTCACATCCACCATAGGTACACCCACATACCTATAAGTGTTCCCATGTTACCAAAATATGCAAGGGGCTTGAAAACCCTCTTCTAGGGTCCAAAATTTGGTTTTAGTATTTATGACACACCCAGTGTGACAAAGGTCCAAGAGAGTTGAAATATTTTTTGGGTGTCTTTTCTCTAATTAGCTTTTAGAAGCAAGCAAGTTAGCATTAATGGTGAGTCTAAATGATAATTTTTGGTAATAAGTAGCCTAGGTATATCTAATTGAAGATTTTGATAATTTTTTGGTATCTTATTTGACATATGAGGTTCATATAAACATCTATGGTGAATACCCCTATCATGAGCCTATTTATTAGCCTTACTATGAACCATATTTTATTCCTTAATAGTCCTATTAAAATTTCTATCAATCCTATAATCCATGGAAGCCCTATAGTCCTATATGTCCCTCTTGATATATACAATATTTTATGGAAAACCCTATGAGGAAGGCTACCAAAAAACCTATTAATCATGTTATGAGTCCTATCAACCCCAACAAGATGTCTCTATGGATTCTAGATCAAGATATCAAGATAAAATAATTGAATTATTAGAACTTTAAGTACAACAAGTTAGAGCTATTATTAACCCATATCATTTCCCTCATCCTCCTCCATTAGCCCAACCTTATGTCCAATCCTTATTGGCATTCCTACCAGAGATATTATATAGTGAAGACAATATGGGAACATGTGATGATGAGTTTGATTTGCTTCACAACCATGTCATGGAATGGTTAAGATGTTTTGTCGAAAGATGGATGAGTGAATGGGAGGTGGTTAAAGGTGAAATTAATGTTCATATCTAAGAACAAATGGACTTGGAAAATAAGTTTCTTCAATGGTCAATAGATAGGCCAAATATGTAGGAAGATAAAGGACCTAAAAATGAACATATTAATATTGAAAAGATCGAAGAAGGATATTGGCAAGGTGATGTTCTTATTGATGTTGGTTTTGTCCTTTCTATCCATCCCAAGAAATAAATTCCCCATGAGATTACTAGTACATTCATCTTTCCTAAATACACTCATAACCCCTCTCCTACCCCTCACACTTCATCTCTAATTCATAAACCTTCCACTACACCTCATATTACATCTCCTTCACATGAGATTATCCATCAACCTTCCACCTCACCCTTTCTTAAAGAAGATACCATAGTAAAGAAACCAAGTGAAGAAGAGAAATTCCAATCCATGGCTGACCAAGAATATTTCATGAGTGACAATGAGGCAGAAATCACCATAGAGACTCCCCTTGATGAAACAAGGGTAACCCTACCTTCTTGAGTGAAGAGAAATATATTGAAGACTCTTTTATAGTTTCCCATGAGTAATTTGGCCAAGAAATAAAGAGATAAGTATTTTAAGAAGACTCCATTGTTTATCATGAGGTTGAAGATGACCATCTAAAACATGAAGTGGATTGTACTGTCAAGGATGAAGGTCAAGTAACTCTTCAATAATTTGAAATCCTAGAGGAGTCTCATGAAACCAAGGTATAAGAAATAATTCTTAGAGATAACTCAATACCCCTATCATATATTGAATAACCATAAAATACATTGGAACATGAATAACACTAGATTGATGACCTCATACATCAAGAAGAGAATATTGAAGAAGTAGTGGTTCTAGATGATAAGGAGGACAAAGATGATTGATAGTTGCACATGAATATTTTTTAACGGCTTAAAGATCTTTTCCAAGTTGAAGGATAAGTACATGGAATGGTGGAAAATTATTTTTCCATGGATCACAATGACCAAGATTGGATAGAATATGTAAATATACTTAATGAGCTTAAAGAACTTACATCTGAAAATAAACCCAATCCTATTGAGAGCACCATGAAAACCAAAAAGGTATGTCTTGTTGAACCACTATTGGAGTTCATAGAAGAGACATAAGGTAAATTTAAGGATGTTTAGATGAAAAAAGAGTTTATTTATATAACTAATCTATTTGGATCTACTTGGTTCTCATTGAACACCATGTTAGTGAAGTTGATAAACACCATGAAGAAGTTAGAAGCATCAATGCCAAGGATCAAAAGGATAAATGCCTCATTAATTAATATATTTCATCAATTAAGAGAGGTTTTTAAATTAAAATTTTATCTAAGAGGAAGTGTTCATCTCAGGTTAGTTAGTGTTTGAGTTAGCTAGTTTGGTTTGTGAGTGTGTTCCATAAGTTTTCATGAAGCACAAGTGTGTGTTGGTTTAGTTTATTATCTTGTGTGTTTTTTCTTTTTAGTTTTCCATTATTTAGTGTGTTTTTAAAGGAAATTTGAGTGTAAAACATATGTAAAAGTGACTCCATAGATGAATGGATAGGATTACGAAAATGGTCTTGGCATAACAAGCATACCAACCTTAGGAAATCACCAAGAATGTTGACCATTTTTTAAAAGTCAAAATAGGTCAACCACTATAGTCAAGACTTGATATGGGGATAAAAAATAATGTCATAGGGTATGTTATGGTATATTTTATGTCATTTAATTCCATTATAACCTTGGTCATGATATAGTTTAGTCTTATGTCATTTGGAGTCATTTGGGGGGTTAGACCATCATGGCATGTCACATAGGAATGAACATATCAGTTTTATTATGTATTTTACAAGTGTGCTTAGAAAAAATTTAAAGCCAAAAATACAACATGGACATGATGATTATTGTGCCAAGATCATTATCTATAATTTTTTTTATCTTGATGATATTTCTATCTCAAGATATAAGCATTCAAAGTTAGATTAACAAAGATAGACGTGCATGGGCATGTCAAGTCTAGGCCTCATGAAATGACTATTTGGATTCAAATGATATTGAATTTAATGTAGGGTTAATAAGTGTAAATATATTAAGAATTTAGATCAGATATAATGGCACATGTGTGAAGTCTATGTTAGTGGGTGTAATAAATTTGATGTTACACATTTGATTATGAAGATAAGATCCAAAAGTGAACATAATGTTAAAAGGTCAAAAGATATTGATCGAATGTAATGGTGACATGTGTCATAATTATGGAAAATTGACAATAGATTAATGGACCATGTTTTATTATAGGTACTAAGAACTAATAGTTCACATTGAGTCAAAGAGTCAAAGGATCATTAGATCAAACTCAAAGCTACCAAGTGGAAAAATGTCATTTAATCAATCTAATATCAACAACAGGCATTGAGTCATGCAGATAAGTCCAATGGTGCATTTTGAGTCAAAGGGTAAAAGGATCCTAAGAAAGAATGTAATGCTACAAGAGTTAATAATCTTATATTCTTGAGTCATAGATAAATGGCCAATACTAAAAATTGAATTGAAGAGACTCTAGAGGAGATAGATAGGAATAATTTCAACTGGATTCTAGATAGACAAGATGAGGCTACATGTACAAATGATGATAGGCATATTTTAAATTAGAATGAATAATGTGGCAAGGGAATGCCACATAATAAACCATTTAGGATCAAAGGATAATGTAGTGAATCAAGCCCTTTAGACTCATACGTCACCATGAAATCTTAGTCAAGATCTAAGATAAATGGTGACATCTAGATGCAAAGAGTCAAGGTCTAGAAGACCAATTAATGACTATAGATGGTAAGCATAGGTGTCTAGAGGATAGATAGTAGTTATGATAATATATTATGACTCTCATAGCATGTTTTAACCTCCCTCAAATAGTATATATGTTTCAACTCTCTCTAATTTAGTTTTAAATTTTTGAGAGATGATCCATGATGAAAGGTAGTTTATTGTGCATAACAAAAGGAATTCTATGCCACATTTCAGAATTTTGTGTTTTAAGATCCATTTTTCCCATTATAAATTTCATGGTTTATTTATAAATTAATCCTCCATAATGTATAAATCCTCCTATCAATTGGACACATGTTTTAGTGACCTTTGAACTTCATTCTTTTCTCTCCTCTCTAAAATTATATATGTAGTTGCCATTTTGGCAATTGTAATATAATACCACACCATGTATGAAAAATCCCTATTAGTTTTGAAATTAAAATTTACCTTAGAATAATAAATAAAATATATTTTGAGTTCATTTCTCATATTTTTAAAGTGTGTGAAGAGATTCAAAGTAAATAAATAAGTGATATCAATCTATCCTTTATTTATCTTAGTCCTTCCATGTTTGATGCAAGTGATTTCAACCTAGTAGGTCATATGAATTAAAGTTAAGTGTATGAACCTATCTTAAGTGTATAATGAGACTTAGTATCTACAACTTATCTATGGTCTTATTTACCTTTGATAGTCTTCATGCATCTCACGTTCATATTGAAACACTAATGCTAGTGCATTCTAATACTCTTAGGCTAGTGTAGTAGGCATTCTTTCTTTGTGAAATAAGTAAAATAATCATGTGGGAGACATCTTAGTGCATCACCATTTTATAATAGGTTTTTTTGATGTAACTTATATCCCTTCTTCAATATTAAAATAATTTTTATATGTTAAATTAATTCAAGATATATTTAGGGAGCTAGCCCTTAAATCTAGAGGCTCACTTCTACCATAGGTACACCCACATACTTGGAAGTGTTCCCATGTTGTCCAAATCTGGAAGGGGATAGAACACCCTCTTCTAGGATACAATATTTGGTGAAAATATTTATATATAAAAAATAAAATGGAATGCCTTTATTAGATGATTGGGTCCATACCTTAGGCATTAAAATGAGGCACTAATCTATGACCAAGAACCAAAGAGTGCTAGAGTCACTAGATATTACATGAAAAAATCTTTACAACTTTAAATTTGCCATGATCAACATCTAAATTTGAAAAATTCTTGGACCATAAGGTCCCACCAAGTGTGCCAAATATATTATAATTAAAATTTACACCCTAAGGAGGTCTACTCCAGCCTCCTTAAATTTGATGTAACATGGAAACATATCTCAAGTTGTGGGTGACCTACGGGAGAGATGAGTCTCTAGAATGAAGGGATAGATTCCTTGCACCAAACTTAAAACTAATCACTAACCTAATTATTTTTAAGTAAAAGGGATATAATGATATTAAAACTAATTTAATAAGGTGATGCACTAAGATTAACTCCACAAGACTACTTGAACTTCCATTATGAAATGGCAATCTACAAAACTAATATTAACACCCAAGGTTCTCCTAATAAATTTTTTTGAAAATGAAGGTAAGATGTAATGTATTTCTCAAGGTATATGAATATTATGTATTATATTAGAAACTAATACTCTCCCTTACACTTAAAGATACACAAATAATTAACTACACATCATGTGACATGCTAGAAGGTAGATTACTTGCATAAAGCATGAAATAGTGAGATGAACACAAGGAGAGATAACTATCACCTACCATTAAAATATTAATTAATTAAAAAACTTATAAAATAAGTTGAGAACTTAAAACAATCTTGAAATATTTTATTGAAAGGTAAAATTAGTATTCAAACTAGTAGGGCTTTTCCATATTAGATGTGGATATATTACAAGGCTAAAAGTGGAAACTTATATAGAGAATGAGGAAGAGAGAGAGAGGGGGGAGAAGAAGAAGGAGATTGAAAATTTTCCATGTGAGAGTTATATATAAGGATTAGTTATGTAATATTTCAAATATACTTTTAAATTCATGTGTCTCTCCTCTAAAGATGCTCCAATAATTAATTGGCATAGGAGTTAGAAACTCATCTTAACACCTTGCACATCTTGAAAACTTCACTTCTTTGCATTATATAAGTGAACAATGGGATTATCACTCATAAATTCTCCATGAATTTCTTCACACATTCTCATTTGAAACCTTACCTACATTTAGAAATTCATTTGGTTTGACATTTCAGTGGTATTAAGCATTCATATGCTTAGTTGTCTTGAAACTCTTCCTTATAACCCTAAAATCATGTAGACCTCATTAAGTAAGGAAGTGTATGAATGGTATTGATAAAATTACAACATATTTAAGTAAATAATATGTTTTACCATCTCCATGACAAATTTTAGGTCTGAAAGTGAGTGGAAGTTCCTTTTTATGCCTTTCTCTCCCTTCAATTAGGCCTCAATTAGGCCTCCTTACATAGAATCTTGATTTTCTACTCCAAATCTCTCCAAAACATTTGAAACCACCCAAAAAAAAATTTATTAACATTCCATAGCATATCACAAACCTGCATGCCAAATTGAAGGCCATGATATGTTATGGAAGTGTGAAAACCATGAAATGGTCTTGCTACCTAGTCTCATTTTAGGCCTATATAAGATTGCATTGAAAAAAGATATTTGTTTGATCGCTTATACAATATGTATGTAATGTCCCCAAAATTATGATAAAGTGATTTAATTAATTTAATTAATTTAAGTTATCCAAAAATTAATATTTCTTCAAAAAGGATGACTTTAATTAATTAATTTTAATTAAAATGGGAAAAAATAAAATATTAAATAAGTTTCTTCTAGAAGTTGGGATTAGTTGCAAGTTGGATTCTTCTAGAAGATTCCTTGGATCCTTTAAAAGAAGTGGAGGGCAAAGCATTTTTCATCTTTTGTTGCTTAAAAATTTTGATGCATTATTGTAAAGCTTAAATCTCTAATTCAACTAAATCTCTGAGGACAAAAACCTTTAGCAGATTGGAGAAGAGTTGGATGAAAACCTAGCTCTTTTCAAGAGTGGATTTGTGATGGAATTCACATCAAGCTTATTGATTAGATCTGGGGCTTCAATGGTCATTCGCTTCGATAAATCCAAGGAATAGAGATACCCATGACATAAAGGATCTTAGATGGAGGTGGATGACTCATCACAAGAGGCTTGATTAAAACATTAGTTGGATTCTCACGATAGTCTGAAATCATTTTTTCCACTCTACATGTATCTTGAAATTGACAAATTCGTCCTGCTCGACCTGTAGATACTGTAAACAATAGCCTGAGAAATTAGCATGTTCTATTTGTTCAACATCAAAAAACTTGTGGATCTATATCATATGTGGATTTATGGGATTTGGAAGGTACAAATCAGCTCATGCAATTGATCATTGGAAAGAAACCCAACATTGCTATTCGCTTGAGTTAGAGACTCAATGTGTCTAGGATTATGTTGGACGTGTCATTGAGGAGGTCGTCGATAGGGATCTAGAAAATAAGATGTGGCTAGAAAAGACAAAATATATGTATCAGACTTGTTTTGATAAAGCCAAACTGGTAGTTGGTCAATATAGATAGAGGTTGAATATAATACCAAATCTAAAAAGGGAAGCCATGTTAGAACTAGTAGGAGACAAAAGAAAGAAATCACTGCAATATATGCCATGGATTCTCCAAGTTAGGACCTACTGGAGGCATGGAATTAGTCTTTGAAGTGCTTCGTGTCTTCTAAATGCTGCGTTTAAATCAAAAGTCTGTCTATTAATTTGCTAAGGTAGACATTGAAGACACAGAAAGCTGGAAGAATCTTGGAAAATGCATTTTTTTGATGTTTCTATTTAGGGTAATAAAGTGTCATCGATAAGACAAAGAAAGAGATGCCAAATAGCTGAAGTTTTAGAGATTCATCTCTACTGGACATGGCTTTGTTGGAGGTTTCAGGCATGTCCTAGGCTGCTGTACACATTTCAGACATTTTCCAGTTGACAACCCAGACCTGCGCATACTTCCAGGTTCTTGGTTCTTTGGGCTTCATTGTATTTTCTATAGTATTTCTGAGTACTGTAATTTTTGATTATTCACTGTTAAAGCAAATCTAGGAATTGTTTATTTAGTCTCTATTACAAATGATGCCTTAGTAAATATCATTGTAGCACCAGATAGGTGATAAGAATAATATTCTGCTCTAAATTGGTGTTTATCCAATAATATATAAACTTGATATAAATTTCAAACTAGTGTGATTTTCATATCAGACCCTGATATACTTTACCAATCTGAGCATACTTGTAATTTATTATTGAAAGGTTCTTGAACTATAAATTTTGTTTCTCCAAATCTAGAAAGGGATACTTCAGTAAATTTTTGTTTCCCCAAATCTAGAAAGGGATATTTCAGTGGTATCAGAGCCATGCATCTTGCCAGCCTGTAGTGGTGAATATATTTTATTTCTATGCATTCGAGAAGATTTGTTATAACCCATAGGTACTTTACATGTAGACAAGCTCAGTATGATCATGAGTTTGGTATAGAACAAGAACCTATCATGGCTAAAGAATAGGGGGATACTTAAAGAAATCAAGATGAGGTAGAGAGAGAGATGATGAGGACTCTCATCACTACTCAGCCGAGGATTGTTCAGGCTTTAGACCAATTACAGGATACCATGGAACGTTTAGAGGTGGATAGACATAAAGGTAGGTGGAATAGATCAATTTCAATGATAGGTAGTCATCATAGCCATTAGTCCAGTCAGCATAGCCATCAGTCCCATTCTTTAGTTGGGAGCTCCTGTCATTCCTCCAGGCAAAATCACCATCATACACCTACTCCAAATAGACCATTACTTCTATAGTTTATACCAGATGAACAACCAACACAGGTGGAGCCACTAGAGATTGGATTCCAAGAGTCCATTTTGGTAGCCATAGCGGAGTGGAGAGCTTTACCCCCAGAGGATAGGGATGTTTTCCCTCTTCCCCAGTATTGTGCGTAGCATAGAGATATAGCTAGATTCAGAGGAGATCATGGTTATAGACCACCCTATCAATAGAACTATGACCTCAATCGAGCTACTGGGAAGATCACATTGGCTACATATGATGGTACGGGTAATACGAGTGCACGTGCTTGGGTGCACAAGCTGGACATATTTCTATCCTTGAGACCCATGCCTGAGAGTGAAACTATTCAGTTTGTTGTCTTACATTTAGATGGGGTTGCCTATGATTGGTGGCATCATGGATTGGTCACTTAGGATCATGACTTAATTCATTCCTATGTAGAGTTCACTGAATGACTCATTACTCGATTTGATCATAAGGACATAAAACTCTACTATAGGGAGTTGGCACATCTTAGACAGACTGGATAGGCAAAAGCATATGTTAATGAGTTTTAGTGTATTGTAATTATGGTACCTAATATGCCCCAAAGGCATAGCATGATGTTATTCATTGATGGATTACAGGATAGACTTAAGGGTTTGGTATGTGCTTTCTAAGCAGCCACTCTTAAGGAGGCCATTGATGTGACATTGAGACTAGATACTATTCCCACTTCTTATCAGGCTGATAAGAAACTAGTCAAGGACTCTCGGCCTACACAGAAGGCCAACACACCAAAAAATAAAGAAGGGTCATCTTCTATAACCCCTTGGATGAATCAGGAGACAAGGAATGAATTGAGAAGGAAAAAGTTATGTTTTTCTTGCAAAGATCCATGGGAACTATGACACTGTTGCATGGGTAAAGGAAAGGTTCATTTGATTGAGGTGACTTCTAAATTATGGGATGAGGAGGTACCCAACACTGATATTGAAGATAGCATGGAGAATGTTGAGTAGGTATAGACACAGTTGGAGTTAGATGCCCCTGAGCCCATGGCATCAGCAAAAGTAATATGGCTACCCTCTCCAATTATCCTAACTTTCATGCCTTTCAATTGAAAGGTACACTTAAGGGAAAGTGGGTCGTGAGCTTGGTAGACACAGGTGATACACATAACTTTATTGACTAGAAGTTAGTGGAAAGGCGTGGATTACAATATGAGAAGTTTGGTGGTTTTGGAGTAAAGGTGGTAGATGGTGCAGTTTTGGGTTGTACCAAATGGATTTCATAGCTTAGTATTCAGATGGGGGATTATACTCTGACTGATGATTTTTATGTGCTTCCTTTAGAGGATTATGATGTGGTCTTGGTCATGTAGTGGTTACAAGGTATTGGGTGTTACATTATTGATCACCACCATATGCAGTTAGAGTTCATTTCTGGGGGAAAGAAGTCTATCTTGAGGGCAGCACTAGATGGAGGACCTAAGGAGGTGTCATCTCGCAGGATGGAGACTCATTTTATGAGTGATGAGGTAAATGATTCTATATGCTGCATGACATTTTCACTCCCAATTATGAGTCATCATCATTATGGGGATTTGGAGAGTATGATAATCAAAGTAGTGCAGTGGTGTTTTGTGAAGACTAAGGTATGTGATGGTGAGTTTGTTAATTACATATTGAGAATTATCACACTACTCTCTAGGAGAAATAAGGAGAATTTATTCATAGATATTTTATAGCATAGTGTTTTAGATAGTAGAGTTTGCAAATTTCTGAGAATGATATGGGATCTATGAAGTTGGTGTTGGGTATCAGGGGCGAATTGCTTGAGGACAAGCAATCTCCAAGAAGGGAGGACTGTAATGTCCCCAAAATTATGATAAAGTGATTTAATTAATTTAAGTTATCCAAAAATTAATATTTCTTCAAAAAGGATGACTTTAATTAATTAATTTTAATTAAAATGGGAAAAAAATAAAATATTAAATAAGTTTCTTCTAGAAGTTGGGGTTAGTTTCAAGTTGGCTTCTTCTAGAAGATTCCTTGGAGCCTTTAAAAGAAGTGAAGGGCAAAGCATTTTTCATCTTTTATTGCTTAAAATTTTTGATGCATTATTGTAAAGCTTGAATTTCTGATTCGACTAAATCTCTAAGGACAAAAACCTTCAGCAGATTGGAGAAGAGTTGGACGAAATCTTTTCAAGAGTGGATTCATGATGGAATTCACATCGAGCTTATTAATCAGATTTGGGGCTTCAACGGTCATTTGCTTTGATAAATCTAGGGAATAGAGATACCCATGACATAAAGGATCTTAGATGGAGGTGGATGACTCATCACAAGAGGCTTGATTAAAACATTAGTTGGATTCTCACGATAGTCTACAATCATTTTTTCCACTCTACCTATATCCTGAAATTGACAGATTCTTCCTGCCTGACCTGTAGATACTGCAAACAACAGCTCGAGAAATCAACATGTTTTATTTGTTCAACATCAAAAAACTTGTGGATATGTATCATATGTGGATTTATGGGATTTGGAAGGTACAAATCAGCTCGTGCAATTGATCATTGGAAAGAAACCCAACATTGCTATTCGTTTGAGTTGGAGACTCAACGTGTCTAGGATTATGTTGGATGCGTCATTGAGGAGGTCACCAGCAGGGATCTAGCAAATAAGACACGACTGGAAAAGACAAAATATAGGTATCAGATTTGTTTTGATAAAGCCAAACTGGCAGTTGGTCAATATAGATAGAGGTTGAATATAATACCAAATCTAAAAAGGGAAGCCGTGTTAGAACCAACAAGAGACAAAACAAAGAAATCACTACAATATATGCCATGGATTCTCCAAGTTGGGACCTGCTAGAGGTGTGGAATTAGTCTTTGAAGTGTTGCATGTCTTTTGAATGCTGCGTTCAAATCAAAAGGCTACCTATTAATTTTTTGAGGTAGACATTGAAGACACAGAAAGCTGGAAGAATCTTGGAAAACACATTTTTTTGATGTTTCTATTTAGGGTAATAAAGTGTCATCGATAAGATAAAGAAAGAGATGCCAAATAGCTAAAGTGTTAGAGATTCATCTCTGCTAGATGTGGCTTTGTTGGAGGTTTCAGGTGCATCCTAGGCTGCTGTACACATTTCAGACATTTTCCAATTGACAACCCAGACCTGTGCATACTTCCAGGTTCTTGGTTCTTTGGGCTTCATTGTATTTTCTATAGTATTTCTAAGTACTATAATTTCTGATTATTCACTATTGAAGCAAATCTGGGCATTGTTTATTTAGTCTCTGTTACAAATGATGCCTTAATAAATATCATTGTAGCACCAGATAAGTGATAAGAATAATATTCTGTTCTAAATTGGTGTTTCTCCAATAATATATAAACCTGATATAAATTTCAGACTAGTGTGATTTTCATATCAGACCCTGATATACTTTACCAATTTGAGCATACTTGCAATTTATTATTGAAAGGTTCTTGAACTATAAATTTTGTTTCTCCAAATCTAGAAAGGGATACTTCAATAAATTTTTATTTCCCCAAATCTAGAAAGGAATATTTCAATGTATTACATATTTTTGGGATTTAATAGATTAAATAAATCCATAATTACATATTACAATAGCTTCTAAGAGTCGATCTCTTCAAAACCCTACAAAAATACCAAAAATCCTTAAAAAATAGTGCATTTATTATAGTCTATACAATTACAAATACAAATTAAGTACACATAGATAATATAATTTGAGTTATAAAATATTTTAGAGAGGTTTAAAGATAAATTTAGGTCACATCATGTGGTTTAGAGTTTCATCTCCCTTAAATAGTCACTTTTAGGGTTTTAAGAGGGTTTAAAGTGACTTATGTTCTTAATAATTGTTCATAAAAACTAGCCCTTTAACTCTTAAAACAATTACAAAATTTTAAAGTGTAATATAACCATAAATATATCTAGTATATCTAGTAACCATGCATCTTTATCATACATTTCTGAGTGTAATAAGTTGACTCTTGGTTTGTAAACTAGCCATTAGAGAGGGATTAATAGTATTAAGCATTATTCATGTAGGTGGAAAACATAAATAAATAATTCATGCCATGAATTTTTAGTATGAGGACCTAATTATCATCACTTAAGACCATTTTATCCCATGCACAATGTCATTGTCTCAACAGTGAGTAAAATTTTTCATTTGAAATGCAGTCACTCGTTGGAGTAGTTTAAGATAGTATTGAGAGCCTAAATATTAATTTACTTATTTTGATCTACTTAAAAATTCCTCTAAAGGGTTTTTTATAACATATTTCACCTTAAAATATCCTCATACCTTCATACCACCCTCACCAAACTTATTTTCTCATGATCACACATATGGTTTCTATTGTTTGTTTCACTTTAGGTGAGTATATGGGATATTTAGAGTTATGAAATCACTATGAAAAACATACCATATTACTTACCTCTCTTCTTACCTCTTTTCTCCACTATAAACAAGTAACTTCTCCTTACCAAGGTAGACATGTTTGTAGCTCATGTTGGATATGTATAGAGGGGTTTAGAGAAGTTAATTTGATTATATTATCTATAATTTTTCCATGATAATTTTGAATTCCAAATTAATACTATAATTTTTTTGATCTATTCCTCAAAACCCCAAACCAATCACTATTAATTTAATCTTCTCTTCAACCCTATAACCTGTCCACTTACCAAAGCAACTTGTTGGTGGTTATAGGATAGTATTCTTTGTTTTAATACCTAATTTCACACCAATGATCATATAAATAAAAAATTTATACCATTTTAAGTTTGTAACCTCATAAAAATGTGTAAAAACCCACATATTCCTAATCACACATTGTTCTATGCTACTTTCAAGCCTTCTCAAGGTGTGGTTGTAGGTGTTGATTAGAGGAGAGTTTGAACATGAGCCTTAAAAATTGATCTCTTAGCTATACCATGGAACTTTGAGAGGATTAAAACTTTTTAGGAGTTTTTTTACACTATACTACAAAGTCTATTCACCTTTTTATGGCATTTTTGAAGCCTTAGTCTCTTGATTTCATATGTAGACCTGTGTAGAAGCATTAATATTATGAACTTAGTTTTATACCTTTCCTTTAGTTAACAAATGGTTTAGGTGTCTTCATGAGTTTATTTACTCTCCTATTCTTAAATTTAAGTAATTTTACCTAATTTTACCTTGTTCTTATTTTTAGGATAATTAGATTTTAGTACAAAATGAAGACCTACAAGTCTGCCACCTATATGTCTTCATTTTAATTGCATATACTACTAGAGAGTTTGGTTATTGAGTCTTAATGATTTAATATGTATCAAACATTTAATTATTATTATTAATCTATAAATAATCCTATATATCTATTTTTAGACATTATTCCACTTCAAATTATCCATTTGATCCATACAACCCTTTATATCAATTAGCTCAAGGCTTTATATGGAACTCTATGCATACAGGTTAGGTTTCTTCATTATGATTTTGGTGATATAGTGAGTATATAAAGGTCATAAAAGTTATTATGATTATATGTCACCTTTATCCATTTTTTGAACACTTCAAAATGAAATTTTAGATTGAATGAATGCTCACCTTCAAGTCTGCAGACTTATAGGTGAATGAAACTTGTTTAAAGCCCTCATTTGAAGGTGCATTGATATTTATGATAATTGAGATTAAAAAAATTTAATAGTGTTATTATCATGTTTTATCATTGGTATTAATTAATAATTGGGAAAATATTTCATTCAGACCTATAGTAGACCATTTGTTATAGAAACCATGCTTCCAAAGATCAAGACACAACATTTATTAAATGATCATTTAAAAAGGGAAATTTTTAGAGATATAGAGTAAATTAAGTATCTAATAATTAATTATATTATATAAAAAATGAATTACTTTAAACCTTTTAAATATAAAATCCTTGAAAATAACCAAAACACACTTGTAACAGGGTGGTATACTCACACATTTAAGGAACCTTTCCTCTTTTTGAAGAAACTACATGGATTTGAATTGGATGATGAAACTTAAATTTAAATTAGATATTATACCTTTAAAAATATCAAACAAAACCATTATCTTCCATATAATTCTAGAATGAATAAATAGGAGCAAAACTAGACACTGCTTGAATGGATAAGGCGGAATGACCTGTTGTCACTCTTAGTGATTATTCATAAATAGGGGGACATGAATATAAAAAAATTATAATAAATTTAATCTCATTATGACCCTTAATAATTACAAATTTTTTCACTCCCAACTCTCTCTCTCTCTCTCTCTCTCTCTCTCTCTCTCTCTCTCCTGATTGTACCCTGCATTTGATTTTTTCCTTTATGACCTTGTGAAGGCAATGATGGAGGAGAGAGGGTGTTTTATGAATTTTTATTACTTTAAACTTGAAAAAAAATTTAAAATAACCTTTTTAATTTTAGTATACCTTATCATACCATTTTTTACCTGCAAGAAGATCTTCCAAGGTTATACAAGTGCCCAAAAATGCTTGTAAATGAGTATTTTGCTCATTTAGACATTGAACATAAATATTTGATAGTATCTAATCATATTTAACCTTATATGATATAAATTAAAAATTTTAACTTATTTAAATGTTTTCATTTGAATGTGGTATGTACAACTCCTCAAAAATAGGCCAAAAGGTGACCAAAATGACATTTTAGCACATAAGAACATGATAAAAGGTTAATAAATGATATTATGACCTTAAATACATATTAATAACATTATATAATGACTATAAACCATTTAAAACTTTTTTACATACTTGAAAACACCAAGACCTTATAAATGAGCCCTAAGACTAGATAAGTACACATGGGACCAAACCTTGGACATGACTAAAAAATGATTAATATTACCACATGGAGAAAATTTAAGACCATTTAATACCATTTTAATACCACATAAAAGTTTTTATAACCCTATGGAAAGTTTCAACATATAGGGGTTGACAATTTTTGACTTGGGGTCAAAATTTGGTCAATAGGTTCAACATCACACATACACATATTTTAGAGATAGGCCTAGGTGACCATATATTCATAGGCCCTATTTTATACATAGTTTAATATTAATCACTACCTATTATTATAAAATTTTGTACTTACTCAAAGCTAAATAAAAATAAAACTATAAATAAAAAACATAATTTTAGATCTAGATATATTGTAGGCCTACTTCAGTTTATTTTCCACTGTCAAAAGTTAGTCAAAGTTTGACAATGAATAAAAACCTAAGAACACATCCATTTATTTTAATTAATATGTTTAAAATATTACACTTGTCAAATCATTATAATATGTTTCAATATTTTACATTTAAATTCATGCTTAAATGTCATATTAAGTAATTTTAATTCACATACTAGTTTCTATTTTCATTTAGATTTAGTAATTCATTAAAATCCAAATTAGGGTAAAATATTTGAATAAACCAAGAATTGAAACCCTAATAAAAAGAATTAATTAAGAGTAAAACCTAATATTTAATAAATATGAACCCCTAATAAATATTTTAAAACCCTAATTTAGATGGAAACCCAAGTTTTTTACACTTAAATCAATGACCGATCTCACCAAAATGTTTTACTTATTTTACACCTAAAAGATATAAAATAATTAAAACTACACATTAGTTTAGGCTATGGAAAATATAATAGTAAAAATAATGATCTAAATTGAAATAGATTTGTTAATGTTATAAACTAATTAATTTATTAAAAAACAAAATAGGGTGAACACTTAGATAATTTTTCTATCTTATTGACCATATAAGTTACAACTAAAAATAGATATTATTTGTATTTGATTCATGAATGGATCATGTTAGAAACACTGGTTAAAAACCTACCTATACAATGCTAGAGAATTTAGACATCTATGATAGATAAAACTATTATGGTTTAATGGTAGTGTCCCTACACACAATGTAGTTTTAATACTTCTAGGAACCCTTCACCTATGATTATAATTTGATTATGTGGTTACAACTTTCCAATCCTATGCTAAAATGGACATATTATCTTTCTTTCATCCAAATACTTATTATGATTGTTTGAATATAACAAGCCCCTAAAAATGGGTTATATATAGGCTATAATAACCATAACCACTCCCCATAATATGTTTGAGAATTTACTATATTCTAATAATTTTAATAGGGCTCAAAATGCATGTAATTTCTCACTTATGTGTGTGAAACATCTTTAATAATATATAATACCATGATATATTTTGATCTTTGGTAATGTGGACCATGCTACTTTAACTTTTTATATTTAATTAATATTCTATGAAATTTCTCTAGGCTACCACTTAAATGTTTGAGATGTGTGGATAATCTATTTGATTTCCAAGTGATGCCTAAGTTTTTTTATTTGATAAGGTAAACTTGTATTTTATAGGGACTTAGAACCATAAAAAATGAGATAAAGAGTTGTAACTAGGACCCAAACAGCTGAATGAGCAAAAGAGAAAGGCTAATCAGTAAAAACAAGAATATACATGAAAAAACATATTAATTGGGGGGACCCTCCTAGGTATCCTTTGAAGTATAATTATCTTTTTATGGGATTCTGGACTTATCTTTTGAGTACTTTGCTTTGGTAATATTCTCGAGACCCTGAGCTTGTTCACTGGGGAAATTCACCCTTAGGGGCTTCCCACCTTTCACTTGGGGGAAGGGATGCTTTGTGGGGACCCCTAAGGAGGGATTTAGGAATATTAGAGGATTTGAAGGCTAGGGAAAGGGGAGGGGATTGGGTAGAATACACCAACATTTGGAACATGGCCTCCACCACCTGATGGAGCTTGTTCCAATCTTGAATTAATTTAGCCAAACTAAAACCCACCTAATGGACCTTTACATTGATGTTTTCTAGCATTTATTTATTTTTTGCATGATCCACTATTACAATAGCATTACCCTTATAATCAGAGGTGGAAGGAGTACTAAAATTAATGGGTTTGGGTCTAGGGATGAACAACATTTTGAGGGTAAGGTCATCATGAGGGGATTTGGATAAATTATTATGAGGGGAGTGTTTTGGGGTATGGGGGATCTCACACAAGGATCCTTCTCTTGGGGGTCATATGGGGATTCCTTCTTAGAGGATGATCCTTCTAGGGGGATTTTTTTTACCAAGTAGGTTTTGATCATGTTAACAATGATCTTAATAATGATGCCTATGTTAATAATGATCTTATCGATAATTTATATTTATATATTATTCTTAGTTAATTCCTATCATGACCAACCCATGAAATATGTATATGCCAAGCTAATGGAGAATTAACTATTTTAAAATTAACCATTGAGTTACCCTAGACATTATCTATAAATGGAAAAATTTATAGTAATCCACACTTCAAGGTTTACTAATACTATCTTGGAAGTGAAAAATAAGGATTTGCACTATGGATACTTTCTATATAGGATTTTGAAAGGTTCTTTTATAGACTCAATTGATCGTAAATAAATATTCTGGATATTATAGGTGGATAAGACAATATATGGGTGGATATATGGAGGGAAAGTGTCCTCAATATTCAAATAGATTCACAATGTCCAAGCATGTCAAAGTATCTCAATGTTGATGTTGCCAAAGTGCCAAAGACCAAACTTAGGTGTATATAGTACTAATAGGTATGGTTTTGTTTTGTAGTATATTCATGTATTTTTTATCAAGAGAATGAAAGAAATAAATTAACATTATTTTTTCATATGATGCTTTTTAGTTTTATATTTGACCATGACATATATCAAAATATTCCATTAAATAGTTTATGCCAATGAACAAAATTAGGCCCAACTAATATTTATCAGCTATATTTAAGAAATTTATCAAAATAATAATAAATTTTAACTGTAGATTTAAAATAAGACAAATTTATGAATTTATTTTAGATTTAATTAGGATTGAAGTTGTTATAAACATTTAAAAATGTTTTGAGGGATTTTAGGGTTTAAGATATTATCCCATTTAAACCCTCAATGTTTTTTTACCCATTGACACAAATCATCAATACATTTCATTATATTAGGATGGGCCCTTATCATTTTGTGTCTTCCCCCCAAATTATGAAACCCTATATTATATATATGTTTTTATAAAATATCTCATGGATATATTTTAATACTATCCATCATGGAGTGAAATATTTATAGGTACAAATATTATGGATTTTTGGAAAATGCTTGAGATATTTTAAAGCAAATGTAATTGGGAGGTATATATCTTGACCTAAGAACCTTTCCTAATATCCTTCCATATATTATAATTTTTCAATATTTTAGATCATCCTTAAAAAAAATATAATATTGTATCATATTATTAAAGTATTCTTAGTAAACTTACAATAATTTGTATTTTATCAGGGAAGATTCTAACATTATCAATCTAGTATTTAGAAACTAGGTATCTGTCTAACATTCACAAACTATAAATTAATCTTGGTATTATTAAAAAAAACAATTTACAACTAAAATATATTCAATAAAAGTGTTTTGAATATATTAATGTATCATTGAATATTATACATTAATTTATTATTAATATATAACATTCAAAATAGGTTGGAATCCTTTCAATACTATATGGTAACATAGAACAACAATATTTTTAGGTATGCATAAACTATATTATTTTAAAATGGCTAGGATTTATTAACAAAAATTAAACTAATATTTATAAATCCTAACCCAATAAACTTTCATAGTATCCTTTGATAATGTTCCACTTGTCAATATTTGCTAGCATCCTTACAAAAACTTAAGTTTTGTCAAATTATTTTTCTTGTTAGCAAACTATCAATAGCATTTATTTTACTTTCAAGTATTTTTTTAATATATAAAAAATATAAAACAAATTTTATTTTATTCAATATTAATTTTATAACCTAGCTTATATGAAATCAAAGTGTTTTGATCCTTTTGACTATATTATGGAAAATTTTCCCATTTTTTCAACTCAGGCTTGAAATCAAAATTACAATTTAAAAAATATCATCTTGTAAAATAAAATGGATAAAATTAATTCACCTCAACTCTTACATACTAATATATAAAAATAATAATAATATATTCATATGTTTCCTTTGTGCATTATCAATCCATCATCAAATCAGTAATATAATATTAAAATCAACCACAAACATGGTCATGTTCGACTATTATATATAAAAATTGGAAGACCTAATAATATGATATTAAATATTTCAAAAAAAATTACATGTCTAAATTTTGTCTTTGGCACTTTAGAAACATCAAATTTTACATATTTTGGCATGCTTAGACAATGCACATATATTTTAACCTTAAACACACTTCCACTCTATCTATCTACACATATATTTTCTTATCCACCTCTATTATCTAGATATATTGATTTATGATAAATAAATTATACATAATAAACCTTCATAATCCTAAACGAACTTTCTATATATTTTAAATTCATGTTTTTTAACTTTTAGGATAATATTGGTGAACTCAAATAGTGCCAATTACCATATGTTTCTCCCTTTACTAGTAGTTTCTAGATCCCCTCAATGTATAATTTTATAATTTAAAATTATCCATTACATCAACCTAAGCATGTTTCATGGGTTAGTCATTATGATAAATTAACAAAGAGTCATCTATAAATCTAAATCACCCATAAGGTTATTACACACATGGAAAGTTTTATCAATATTTATAAATCACCTAAAACTCTCATAAAACATTATAAAATTTCATACACACATGTAAAAATTTCAAATATAATACATGGATAATCCATAAATAAACATATTAATACACAAAGTATTAAAGATTAAAATACATCATTTCATTCTAGATTGTTTAGGATGTTTCACACACACATAAATGGGATAACTTACATGGTACGTAAGCCCTCTTTAGAGTATTAGTACATAATAAAAAATCATCCATTCAATGGGGAATGGATAGGGTTAGTATAAAACAATATAATAAACCCCTTTTAAGGACACACTGTGGTTGATCAAACATAATTAGGGTTTAGATGGAATATAAATAAAACATGCATTTACATACAGGATCATATTATTGCACACAAAAATAAATATTTTATGAATAGGTTAAGGAAATCCAAAAATTTTACACCCCCATTTTTAATAGGGAAAATACTTTTAAACCATAAAAATATCAGTGGTAGCAAGCATCTAAATTTATTAGTAGCATCAGGTAGGCTTATAGATATTATTTATAGTCTAATAAATTAACATAACACATACAAAGACTTTATATATTTAGTGACATAATATTTGATTAATAAGTATACATAATTAAATAAATACATCATCACTCCTTTGCTTTTCCATCTCTTAATCAAGTAATTATCCCATTTTAATTTAGATTATTATGTTTATTTCCCTATCTTCTATAATATGAATTAGTGTATAGTTTCCATTATCTTATATCTCTTAAGTGTAAGACAATTTTTTGAAAAAAAATGATCATTTATTTGATAATGAAAACCTAAGGTTTCCTTCTACATTAGGATCTTAAATTTTTTTCTTAAGGTTTCATAATTGTCCCCTATCAGGGTTTGATGTTTAGGTCTAAATTATGATTTCCCTTATGACCTAAGTTTTATTAGTGTTTTCATGAATACATTATATGACATATAATAAAATTATATCCCCTTTATATACATGGTGAATTTTTTGATCAAGTGATGTTATAAATGATCATATTCACATTTATTTGAATCAATCATTTGTGTATGTGCCAATTACAATTTTGAAAATTAATGAACTTCATGTTGCTTCTTATATTGATATAAACATTAATAGTAAACATAAAAATATAATTATCCATGTTAATTATGATATTAATGAAATTTAAAATGCTTATGAATGTCATATTGAACAGTGTTGAATATCCTAGTAAAATAATTAGTAAGGAATGTGAAGACATATATGTCTTGGTATGCACCCAAAATTTTAACCATGCAACATTTCATGACATTATATGATGATACAATGACCTTCATTGAAAATTATATGCTTAAACCTTTTATTCTCCTCATTTTCCCATTTTCCATCTCTCCAAGCCTCACCTAAGAACTAAACTTACAAATTTTGAGATTAAACCTTAAAAATTAGGGGCTTTTAAGGCACATGAAAAAATAAGTGTGGTGTTGTGAAACTGAGACTATGGGATCAATAACTACCACTATAGTTTTATAATTTCCACCTATATATATATATATATATATATATATATATATATATATATATATATATATATATATATATATATATATGTTTTTCCCCTGTTTAATGCACTTTGAAATATATTCTTAGGATACACATTTTGATGTGTTTTACATGTTCAAATCTTTGTTTTGCTTCAAATTTTTTTACAAAAATTTTCCAATTAGTTCAAAGTCATGTATAAGCCTAGTTTATCTAACTTTAAGTCAAATTTAACAAGTTCCTAGCTAGCTTCTATTAAATCCCACACATAATATCTCTTTTCTTTAAAATAAATCTATTCGCCATGAAATTTAGATCAAAAATTGCATTGAGAATTGGGTATATAGGTTTTGAGAGAGATATATTATACCTTATATACATTACCTAGTAGATTAACACAAATCCCAGAGTAACCATAGTAAATTGGAAGAAGAAGCTCATGAACTTGAAACATAACACCCTATTTTTTGTGAGAACTAGTCACAGTTTAATGGCCTTTTCTCCTCACATTGTTGTTATTTTTTCATTAACTCTTACATTCCTATTTTTATATAATACTTGATTCATAACTCAATTAAAAATGAGGAGATAAAAACCTAAGGATAAGAATAATTCTAATTTTAATCAAGTTCTTCTTGTCCACATGTCTTCTTATTTGGTTAGGTTGGGGATTTTGTTTTATTTATTATTTCATTTATATATTTCATTAGAATATATATTATTAATTAGTTTTAGTTTCATATTAAAAATTATAACATAAAATCCAAAGAATAAAATGTTGTTCATACTAATTTTCATTTCTAATTACTTATTATTTCATAATATTACTTGCATATAAAAATATGAAAGCACATGAGTCTTGCATGTTAGTTTTAAAGTTAAAAGAATAAAAAATAATTTCATTTATATAAAATTATATATTTTTAAAACACATACAAAACAAAAAACATTTTTTACACCCACTTGCATAGAAATCCAAGGAGAATAAAATGAAAATAATTGTATCCATAAAACTATTTTTTGTTATTACACACTTATGAAAAATAAAATAAAAATCATAGTTAGGTAAAATTTGTTTACTTACATATTAGTATTGATTGCATCCAAATCAAATAAAAAATATAAAAACTTGCATTTAATTTTTACTTCCAAAATTTAGGAATCTTGATGAATGCATACAAATTTAAAATTGTAGGTTTATTTTTTATTTGTACATATAAGTTTTAAAATATTAATTCATGTTTAATTACATCATTTTATTAAAAAAAATGAAATGTTTGTTTTCAACAAGTACAATAAAAATTTTGCACCTTTGGAAAACTAAAAAATTATGAAAAATCAACATTCATATAATTTATTTTTAATTTAAAAATTTATGGGTATCACATATTATGTCTTATAAAAAGAAAAAAGAAGAAGTTTGATTTATTTATTTATAGTACCTTTATTTTTAGAAGTAGTTGTAAGTTTCTTTAGCCGTCTTCAAAGTGTCACTTTTCAAACAAAGACTAAAATTTCATTGAACCAAACATTTAGTCAATTAAATACCAAAATAATAATACATTAATTTATAAAAAACATGAAACAATGATAAAATTATTTTGGAAAACCTTAAAAAAATCAAAACATAAAACAAACTTTTTTACTTGCCCTTGGATGATGCTTCCTAAACAAGTACATCTACACATAGAAAAAATATTATCTCAAGTACCAACACCCCAACGTAACATAGAGTATATAGAGTGACATAAACTATGTGACTCATATTCAATTATTTCACTCCAAAAATTATTATTATCATTAGGTAGTTAAATGCTCTAGATGTGAAAACTAGGTTGTATGAAGTCCAGTCAATTACACAAATTCACCTCTTAGAAAGCCAAGCCTGAAACCTCTAAATTTAAATTTTTATTTCATAATTGGGTCTATAATAATCTAATTTAATTGGCTTCATGTATGAAATTTTTATTATAGTTTCTCAAATACCTTGATTAATTCAACCTAATCTTAACATATTATATAAAATTAGTAAAGACCAATATCTAGGCTATTTATTATTTATGGAATTTGGATATTCTTGGGATATTATTACATCATATTTTTTTACCCTTAGTGAGAATTTTTATTTAGTTAAGATATTTTGGTATAAAAAAATCACCCATTACCATATATCTATGAAAAACCCATACATGTAGCTCTTTCAAATCAAGCAACCCTTGTAGCTTAGTCTATTAAATCACCCCAACCAAACTAACTAGATAAATATCTTTTAATAATATCATACCTCTTTTTCCATTTCATCCCAACCTCAATATATTGAGTGGACAAATTTAGTGTGTCAATTTATATGTGTAATTTTTTATGAACTTGACATGAAAGGATTATCATTATCCCTTTATCATTTTTTTTGTTTCCTCCATCTTTTATCCTCTCCCATTTATTATGTGGGTGTTTACACACTCCAAAAATATTTATAGAAATGAAATTTGATGGTATTTTTATCTTTGAGTCTTATAAAATAAATTTTAAACCTCAAAGTAACCTTATTTCCTTAGTTTGACTAACATGCAATGTCAAAACATTGAGAACAAATATTAATCTTACAACCCTTCTCACTCCATACCACAACCAAGTGTTGTGTGGTAGTTCAAGAGTTATGGGATCTCTTAGATACATTTAATAAGTTTCATGACTATAATGAAATGCCAATAACTGGTGGATGTGGATTGTATCCATATGTTTTATTAGTTCCTAAGTTATAGTAAAAATTCATGATACATAAAGTATGGAAAGATTAAATTAGTAAACTAAGATAATTTATATTTTAGAATATGGATTAAGTAGGATAAAACCACCCCAACACCTTATAATACTAATTGAGATGTTTTTAAACCACTTAAAAAACCCATAACGATTACTTTAGAGACATAAAACATGACTAAATTCATCATGGATAATCATCCTCTTCCCTACAACCACCCCACCAACTTATAATACTAATCAATATGTTTTTACACAACCTGAACAATCAATGGTGAATATTTTAGAGACATCAAACATGAATCTATTCATAATTATATATCATCCTCTTCCATTGGATCCTACCACTAGTGAGGAACCTATGTATACTATTAATGTTACTCCAAATGATCTCATTTTAACCTTGGTGGGACATATTCATGACTTAGAGAGCAACCAAGCCTCTCCTTAAACTGGTAATTATAACTAAGGAACTCCACCAAAATTTAATTATCATAGTTATTCCTCTCATTTTCCTTTTTTATAATAATTTTATCAAATACTATAATACCAATACACTTTGATCCCAACCAGATTTACACCTAACAAAAATATTAAAGACCTTATTAATTTTAGTGTCCCTCATCATGCAACAACAAAGGCACCTCCACCCAATCAACCTTCCACTCACATTCTTGTTAGTGTCCCTTTATCCTATGTTAATCTAAATAATATGTAATATAACAAACCAATAGTGATTTTTCTTCACAAATATGTAATTGATAGTATTCTACTTGTATACAAGGGAAATTGAAGCTAATTGACAAAATCAATCCTAGCTCAGAGAAGATAAACCACACTTACCCTTCTACTTGTTGGTACATTTAAACAATCAAGGTCATGACAAAGATAGATTATTTATACCTAAAAAAGGGTCATCTTACCACAATAATATCACTATAGAGGGTTATAAAGCCTCTACTCAAGAAACACCATATATTATGCTTAGTTAGGTCCTATCTTTTATGTATATCACAAGATAAATACAAAGTAAAGTAAAGCCTAATCTAGTGCTCACGAAATATTATGGAATAATGAGGGTAATAAACATAAAATTAAACATGCATAGAGTATATATACTTAATCCAATGTATACGAAATCCTAATGCATGAATAAATAAATACACTCAAAATCCATTAATTATGCTACTTTTATATACTAAAATATAGGAGTAAGAGTTAGAGATACTCACCTTAAAGATGAACCCATCAATAATCAATGTCTCCCTCCATCAAAGGTTATTAATAAGAGGTTTTTATGGTTTTTAAGGATCAATAAGATATGAAAAACCATCCAAGACTTTTCTAAAAGATAATATTATTCTCCAAGTGTAAACCCTAAGCAATGACTCCTCAATTAGAATGGTGGAAGAGGAGATTGCAAAGAAGTGAAAATGAATGATTAATTATTCATCTATATATAATGTAAATGGTGAAAAGGATGTGTTTATATATATATATATATATATATATATATATATATCCTTAAACCCTTCATAGTTTCTAGACAACACAGTCAGTCAAGTTGACCCTATTAGAAATAAAAATAACTAGGTCTAGATTAAGTCAACCTTAGCCAAATTAGTCGCATAATGTACTCAACTCCTAAAATAAAGTTAGACCAATTGATTGTGTATGTGGATGGTAAAATAAGGTTTTTTCTTAGGCATGGGATAAAAATATGCATTATAAATATAAAATAAACATTGAAGTATATGTTTACATTTAGACATGGACATATAGTTTCTTATAATTTAAGTTATATTTTGTATTTATACTTTCAAGATATTTGAAAGTGGTTTTGGACTTCTAGGAGCTATAATACAAATTCTATATTTTGGAGGCTCCTATTGGATTTAAGACATCCATATTTTAGATTTCTAGGATTTCAAACGTAGCCATATTTCAAGATTCTAGTATTTTAAGGAGGCATCATATGATGCAAATGTATAGCCACTATAAATAAGTTAGAATAATAGTAAGAATGATAAAAATCCATAAAATTATTATGAAACACCAATGATCTACCCACTTCTTTCATGATACACCCTTTAATGTGTGTGCTTAGAGATATTAAAGATTGATGGGTTTTAATTTAACCTTTTAGAGTTTAACTATGTAAATCTTATGTTTAGATTAAAGGGATAAGATATATACATTAGTTAAATAAATATGAAATAATTAAGCATTGATATATTATAGATTTTGACTTTCTTTGACTATATAAAAATAGTAATAAATAGCCATATATATAGAATTATATGAAAAAGAGAATGTTGTAGATATTTAGGTTTTGAAAATTGGGTTTTGGATAGTTCTGAGTGTTGACAACAAGATTATGGAATTTATTTGCTCATTGGACAGTAACACCCCATATGGATAGTAAGACCATGTTTTATTAGTGTCATCAAAGTGGAGTTAGTGTCCCCATTTTGAGACTATTCTTATATTTTGAGAATACCTATGCCTATGTTTTTAGGTCATCTTATTGTGTGTATGGAGTTTGGAGATTTGTGGGGTGATTGAAAATATTGATTTAGTGTGCAAACCTTAATCCTTATTATAAGTATGGAATGATTAGTAATTGTGTGTTAGTTAGTAGTATAAGATAGAAATCCTCAACACAATGCTATGAAGATAGTTTCCTACATACCAATAATCTAAACGGGGATCAAGCTTGATGTAGTTCTTCCACTTAGTTGTTGATACAAGTGCAAGTGAATGCTATAATGAGAGTGCACTTAGATGCCTTAAATTTGCTTGAGCTCTAAAATATTTGAAAACTAGGCTTAGGGATGTTGTAGATGTTAGTATATAGAAGTAAGGTAGAATAGGGATAAATACCTTAATTTTACTTAACTTATCTTTGGTTTGAATATGTTTTTTCATATATTTCCAATCTAGTGAAATAGTGTCCAATAAACTTGTATTTATAGTGATATTTATCTTGTGTAGATAAAAAAATGTGCATAGGTTGAAATTATGAAGTGAACATGTTTTAAAAAGTATCCATTCAAGATATTTAGGGATAGGGACAATATCACCCAGTTGGGGACACTAGCACCATGTGCCTATAGTGTCCCAAATGTGGAGTTAATGTACACATGGTAGGTTATTAGAAAAACTAGGTTGGGATATAAGAAGATAGTCCTAGGACATGTTTTGGAGGACTTTTGGTTATTGTGGTATATTTAATGACTGGAAAAGTGTGGTTAAGGCTCTAGGATAGGTCTAGGTATAAGCTAAGAATAGGTTAACTCAATAACACTCTTAGCATCCAATTAACACTTTTAGGTGATTAAATTTTCCCCCATTTATGTTAGAAATATAACAAAGCAAAATGACTGGTATAAAAGAAAAATAAGCAAACCTTGATTTACCTTAGAACTGAAGCTAGTTTAGTTGAGTCTGAGTACCTCATTTTAGGTTTACATATGTGAAACATGATATAAATAAATGACCTACATTAAAACATGAAAAAACCAATCCTTACTTAAGATATGATAAAAATCAAAAGACTATGTTAAAATAAAGTAACTGAGTAAAGTCGAGTAAAGAGAGAGGAAAGGAATGAATACACCCCGTTGGGTATGAGAACTAATGAATGAACATGGTGATAACCTATGTGTGTGAGTGTAAATAGTGATCATATCATTAAATAAATTAGACTAAGCTAATGGCTTATTCAATCCTCATATGGCTGGCTCAAGAACTTACTCTAGTTTTGACTCCATCATTGCTCACCCCTACTCAATGGATTTTAATATGTGAATAGCTTGGATAATACTATAAGTGTGTCTAAACCTCTCATTTGGGTAGATCAAAAACTCAATTATTCCATGAATCCATCATTTCCCACCCATGTAAAGTAGATATATCTATAATTGAATTGCATAAAATAATAAAAAATCTAAGTTAATTTAACTATGTATGTCATCTCTATGGCCACTCAAGTATATTAGATGGTTCTAAGCCACTTAGGAATGCTAACAACTATAAATGGAATAAGGAATTAATATGGTGATAAATGGGAATGTGACAACAAGTGTATATGGTATATAGAAATAAATGGAGTTTGTCATTCCATATGATCAATCTATGTGTATCTAAGTATATGGAAACTATGTGCTACTCGCATGCCCCCAATCTATTACCTGATTATACTAAATCTAAATTGATATGTAATAATTAAATCTATGTAACTAGATTGAATGTGGGAGTGATCATGTCATGCATTATTTACCTAAATCTAAGCAAGTAGTATAAATCTAACTTAAAATGAATGCATATGACCAAAATTTGACCATAACTATCAAAACTATGACTGTATCTATGAAAATCTATACTATACTTGGTGTACTAGTTTGAATGATCTATACTATCCTAAAATTGAGCCTACTTGATAGTAGTGCCCTATCATATAAATTAGTACCTTATGGTGATAGTATCCTAATCTAGGTGATAATGCCTACATGGTTTGAAATCTAGGTGATTTGAACTATTTTTTGAGACTCTATTTATTCCCATGTCTAATTTTTTAAACTAATCTTGTGTGATGAAATTTTTATGTGAATAGAAAAGTAAGATCTTTATCTTTATGAAAAACCCCTATGAATGCCCCATTTTTTCATGGTAGTTGTGAAATTTTTGTAAGAACTACTCTATAAATAAGTATCTCTACAAAATGTGTTATTCAAAGCATGTGCATGATATTCCAATACAATGTACAAATATAACATCATAACGTAAATGAATCTAATTATAAGTAGGTAATGTAAGATGCATCTTGTAGTCTAGCATTACCCAATGGTTTCAAGATAAGTGTTACCAATGTATAGCACTAAATTTGAGTAACTACCTAGGGGATGTTGGAAAAATAATGACTGAGAGGGGGGGGTGTGAATCAATCTCTTAAAACTTTCTTTCATATTTAATTTAACATTCCTTAAACCATCAAAGTAATACAAAGATATAGAAATGCATAAAAAGTAATTCACATGAGCATAACATAAGAAACACATATATGAGTGGAAAAATCTTAAAAAATTAAAAACTACTAATATTTGAAAATGGACAACAAAAAATATAAAACATACATAAGGATTTTATGAAGCACCAACTTTACATGGAGCACCAACCCCAAGTGGCCAAGCACCCACTCGTAAGGAGGCACCAACCCCCTAGATGAATCAGTATAAAATCAACCACTTTATTTCTTTCATCACCTTTAAATTACCTTTTTAATCAACTAAATTATGATGAGAACCTCTTTATCTCTTCACACTCTTATCCCTCTCAAACTACCTTCTAGGCTTCTTTGCTCAACTAACCCTCTTCTTAACCTGATTATGCTAACTGACCTTGATTTTCATACATAGTAACCCTATCATATATTAATTATAGTTTATTTTCACCCTTCTAAAATACCTCCTTCAGCACTTCAAATTTATATATCATTCACTTCAACTCACTCATTATGTAACTAGTCAATTAGGCCTATTAGGCCTTATTCTTATACTAGGCTCTTGCTCATACATCTCTCTTAGTCAGATATACACACTTGATTTCTTATATTTTACACATAATAGGCCTTATTTCAGGCCAAAACAATGAATCAAAAATTAAATTAGGTCATCCATATCTCAAATGGATCAAATCCTTGTTTAGGCCTTAAGGAGACCTAATTCAATTAGGCTATTGGCACACATTACACTTTGCCTTTCATGGAACACATTAAAACACCAAAAATAGTAGGAAAATATAATATTCCACTCATATAAACCCATGATAATCTCATATAGGTTCCATAACACCTTTTATCTTCAACCACCACTTAAATCATGCCATTAGTACTACTCATAATTAGGCTTGTGCATACTCAGAAAGTCTGTCTTAAACAAATGAAACATAAAGAAAAATTTAAAAAAAACATGGAAAAAAAATCACATATATAGAAGCTAAATGAATTTAGGTTTATCACCATGTGATTTATACTTCACAACTTAGGGAAAAAGGACTCAAACTCTTCTCTATAAATAGTCCACTTAGAATTGTCAATTAGCCTCAAAACATAGTCATGGGAACTTGAACTTATGACACTTAAAAGAACACATTTAAGTACTTAAAATGAATTAAAATGATCCTAAAACATCCTTATTTTTCTTACAAACCAATTTATTAACCTTCTCTCTCATGGACCTCACTTAGCTAGTCAAGCCATTTTGGCTTCAACATTTTCACTACTTTAACTTAGTACCAAGGATCATTTGTATGACAAATTTTAAAGAATATTGATGAATTTTTGTGAACCTATTTTATCATTATAACATTCTTATATATAATGGTAATATTTTTAAATATCATTATTGGTATTGTAGACCAATCTTAGAGCTTTTATATCTCATTGTCTCATCTAAACCAGACATGCAATTTATGAGCAACATTTTATTCATATCTAATAAACTCTAAATTTTTTTATCAAACATTAAAATGTATCATAATTATTTTAAAATGTCTCAATTCACTTGGATTAATAACTATTCCATGATAACACATCCATAATCACCTTCTTGCTTATGCCTCAATTTCTCACTATTTGCACCCTTACGCCGATTAACAATAGGTTGCATTAGATGACCAGTTTAGAAAAATTGAGGGGTATAAAATGATAAAAAAAACCACCATGGACATAAAATAAAATAATAATGATTTTTCCTCCATCCATTTAGAAACTTTAACTTGGTAAACTTTGACTACTATAATAAATATTTAATAAATAAGGTCTTTCATGTAGGGTCTACTCACTCACCTAACAAACCAATCACATTTGGAGGTGCCTAGGAGAGCTTAATACAACCTATAATCACTTAAATATCCATACTAATCCATTTTAAGTACTTTAGAACAAATTATTTCATATTGGGTCACTATTAGGGTTCTTCAAGGGTTTAAACCATCTTCCAATCTTAATGATCATTCATAAATCATAGCCCCTTAATCTAAAAAATAATGCCTAGAATTTTGAGATAGGACCATTACCCATCTACCATTATTATATATGTTTCTCATGTAGACGTTAAATATGCCAATGAACACTTTAAAGTCCTTCTTAGGTTGATAACCCTTCATTTTATGCACTTAAGAGACCTCAAAATAAATTTTCATGCCTTTTATTACAAGCCATGACATTAAAATTTGTGAACATGATTGAAATAATATACCAAACTTATAAAAACATTGATGTTTCCATACTTTCCATAGAAATAGAACCTCATACCCCATTAGGCCATACCCTCTCTCATTGTTTGCTTAGACCTTAACCTGCAAACCACATTAGTCCTTGAAACTAACCTTTGAAGCATTGTAAAATTTATCAACACATCATATACATGTAATAAAACATCCTAAAATTTTAAAAAACTAACTTATATCCTTCATATGCCTTAGAAACACCTCATGACACAGCATTAGGTCAGGCAGGGTCTAAAACTAGTCTAGTTGCAGACTTGGACTTAAGGTCTTGCCCTTATTTGCTCAACTTTAAAATATCCTATATGATCCAATGCCTCATATGCATGCTTAAGTAACCTAAAATATCATTTTTTCCTCTGTGCATCCATCTCAATGTTGATATAAAATAATAACATTAGTTAATGTCCTCATGAACACCTTTCTAAAGAACCTTTGACATCAATATTAATATCAATGCCAAACCTCAAGAATAGGAAAAATAATCAACAATATTACCCTTTTTCATTTATGGAAAAACATAATATAAAGTTATCATTCTTATCTCCTCATTCTGATGTTTCTCCCATTTGACGTAAATGGAAAAGTGATGTCTGTAACTTCTTGGATTATACTCACACCCAAACTACTCAACACATAAGACTATGAGTTTATAATACACAATACAAACATGTTCCCCCCATGCATATCTTCTTGGAAAAACTCACCTAATTTTAGATATAATTAACCTAATTATATCCCCTAATTAATTATGCTTTTTCAATGATGCTAGGGTCAAGAATTATACCCAATTAATGTCTTAGTTGTTCAAATGTTACCTTTAGAAGTGTTTTGGTCAAGATTTATATAATATAATCCTATGTATAAACATACTGAAGTCTAAAACTTTGTTTAATTACCTTATATTTTATAAAATGATTCCCTATGGGAATGTGCTTGGTCTTTTAGTGCATGATAGGCTTCTTTGAGACACTTATGTCTCTTTTATTGACATAATAAATAGGGCCAAGACCATCATATTCCACCTTGTAGTATTTTAAGGTCAATCTCATCCATAGGACTTGAGTGCAACATGAAACTATTTTAGTGTACTCAACATCACAATTGGATAATTTTATTGATGGTTGCTTCATACTTATCCATGAAACTAGGCACCCACCTAAGAAGAAATCTCCTCCATTACTACTCTTCCTATCATCTATACTTCATGCCTAGTTTGCATCTGTGTAGGCTATTAAATTTAACTCCTTGATTATTGTATACAATAATACATACTCCATAGTCCCCTTGAGATACTTGAGTATCCTTTTGACTTCTTACAAATGATTCTCCCTTAGATCTACTTGAAACCTTCCTACAATACTTACCTCTTACATGATGTCAAGTATAAATATTGTGGTGTATAAAAAACTTCCAATCATTGACCTATATGATGTTTGATTGACCTTTGAAGACTCATCTTCTTGGATCAAATTACATCTTATGATCATGGGTGTACTAACTAACTTGAAATATTCCATCTCAAACTTCTTCAACATCTCTCTTATGTACTTGGCTTGTGAGATGAATATACCTTTTTTAGATTGAGTGATTTACAACCCAAGAAAGAATGATATTTTTCCTAGCATGCACATATAAAACTATTTCTTCTTCACCTCTACAAAGGCCTTAGTCATTTTGTCATTGTTTCCACCAAATATGATGCCATATACATAGACAACTAATATCAATTAATGGTCATCTTATGTCTTGATGTATATATTACTATATATAACTCCTATTTTGAATCCTTGATCGAAAAAATACTTGTCCAACCTAGCATACAAAACTATAGGAGCTTTATTTAAACCTTGGAGAGCCTTTTTCAATCTACAAACATAGTCTTTATCATCTAATAGTGAGGACCCCTCAATTTTATCAATGTATACTTCCTCTTACAAATTACCATTCAAAAAGGAAGATTTGACATCCATCTGGTATACCTTGAATCCTTTGAATCTTGCATATTCTATAAATAATCTTATGGCCTCCAATATTTCTAATAATACAAAGGTCTCCTCAAATTCCACCCCTTTAGCTTATGCATATCCCTTGAATACCAATTTAGCCTTATTCCTAATGACTTATTCATTTTCATTCAAATTGGTGTTAAACACCCATTTTGTTCTAATGTCATTCTTGTCTTTAGGCCTAGGAACTAGTTTCCAAGTCTCATTCTTCTCTATTGATGAAACATTTACTCCCAAACACTCTAAAGTTTTCCACATTGGTAGGTCTACTCTTTCATATTTTATAAAGAGTCTTGTTTCCATTAGTCCTTATCTCTCTTCTATTCAAAATGTAGACAATAACGTTGGTTTCCTCTCTCAAATAATTATCAGATAATATAGACCCATTTATCATAGTTGTATGCATATATTGAACTATCATATTCTTCCTTTTCAATACCCCATTCTAATGAGGTGTCCTAGCTACTAATAATTATCTCATTATTCTATGAACATCAAAAAAGTCATAAAACTCATTGAACCAAAACTCTCTTCCTCTATTAAATATTAGGCACTTAATCTTTCCATGATTCTCATTCTCAACAAGAGACTTAAATGCCTTAAACTTGTCAAGACCTTCTAACTTTTCTTTCAAAAATTCAATCCAAGTCATTCTTGTGTAATCATATTTGAGTAACATAAAGTATCTATCTCCTTAAATTATTTTAATTCTTATAGGCCCACAAAGATCAGTGTATGTTAACTCCAAGTGTCTTTTAGTAGATTAATCCTTAGATTTGAACCTTCTTCTAGTCTACTTAACATGTTGATAAGCCTTGAAAAGTATGTTTATAGGTTTGGTGATCTTAGTAATGTTCTTCATAGACTTCTTAGTGCTAATATTGACTAGATTATCATATTTTAGGTGACCTAAACTTTTGTGCCATAGCCAACTTCCATCTATCTTACTCATGAAGCATATCTCCTTCTTGATCTCCTTTAAGACATATAAATTGTTCTCAGTCCTCTTAACATTGACAATTATCCTTCCTTATTTGGATTTCCTTATCTCACACCCTTTGTCATGAAAGGTTATTGTGTGTCTTTGATTTCACCATTGACTTACACTAAGTAGGATATGTTTCAAACCTTCCACATACAACACATTTTATGTCTTTTTTTCTCATTGTCCAAACTCAAGAGACCCTTTCCAACTATGTTGGTAGTTGTTTTATCTCCAAACCTTACTATTACTACAACACTCTTTTTCAATTAGATGAACTTATTTCTATCTCCTATCATATGGATTTATAAACCACTATCTATATACCATTTCATTCATTCATCTTGAATTTGAATTTTAGTCTAAGTTAGCATATAATCCTCTTTTGTATTCCATTCCTCCTTAGCAAATAGTCAATCTTGACTTTTGAGCTCAATATGATTAGTCCTAAATTACTTTGGCTTCCATATCAATGTTTGATTCTTATCATGCATTCTAGGAGATTCATATTTCTTGTTGAATCTTGGGGTCCTTCTAACTTTATTAGAGCATAATATTTCAATATGTCCTATATTATGATAGGTGTATCAAATGATATTTTTTTACTTACCTCTTGAATGATTACTCCTTTTCCCAAGGTCCCATGATGACTTATATTTTATTGCATTAGGATGCTAAATTAGTCTTCTCATGTTGGTACTATTGACTTGTTTTGACTTCTCACACTCTTTCTCAAAACTACTCATCTTGTATATGAGCTAATCATGTTCAACCTTCAAGGAATCTAGCTCTATCTTAAACTAGTCATACTCAACTTACTTTCACCTAAACATTGTGTTTACACCTTCTAACTAATACTTTAGATCCTTGATATTCTTCTTTTGATGATTCAAATAATCAATGACACTTATGAGCTTAGCTTCAATGTCTACTATAACTTCTCATTATTCACTATCATAGTAGACTTCTTCATCACACATGTTGTTTTATTCCTTTTGATCATAAAATATCTTGTGCTTCGTAGGATTACCTTCAAGCTATTAAACATATTTAAAACCAATAGTATTTGATACCAATTATTGGAAACATAATTATTAATGGGGTGGGGGGGCTGGGGGGTAAATCAATCTCTTAAAATTTTATTTCACGTGTACTTTAACATTCCTTGAACCATAAAAGCAATAAAAAGATATAACAATGCATAAAGAGTCATTTACATGAACATAACATAAGAAACACATATATGAGTGGGAAACCCTCAAGGGGAAAAAAACCCATTGATATTTTCAAATGGATTACATTATTATAAGATAAACATCAAGATTTAGTGAATCACCAACTTCACATGGAGAAACAACCCCAACTAACCAAGCACCCACTTGACTAGGATTTAATAAGCACCCACTTACAAAGAGACACCAACCCCATAGATGAATCAACACCAAATTATCCAAATTATTTATTTGATTAAATTTATATCACCTTATTTGTCAACCAAATTATGATAATCACCACTTTATCTCCTCACACTCTTATCCCACTCAAACTTCCTTCTAGGCCTCTTCACTCAACTAGCCCTCTTATTGACTTGATTAAGTCAATTGAACTTAATTTTAATACATGATAATGGTATAATATCTTAATAATATTTTATCTTAACCATTTTATAATACCTCCTTCAACTCTTCAAATATATATATATATATATATGTATGTATATATATATATATATATATATATATATATATATATATATATCATTTGCTTCAACTCACTCATTCTCTAACTAGTCAGTTAGACCTATTAGGCCTTGTTCTTATACTAGGATATTGATCATACACCTTTTGGTTAGATATACACAATTAATTAATTATTTTTCCATAAAATATGCCTTATTTCATTTCACAAACATTAAACAAACATTACACTATGTCATTCATATCTCAAATGGATCAAATCCTTTTTTACGCTGTAAGGAGACCTAATTCAATTAGGCCTTCATTAGCACATGTTACACTTCAAATTTCTTGGACCATATTAAAACACCTAAAATAGTAATAAAATATCATATTAAACCCAAATATACCCTTTACAATCTCATATAGGTTCCATAACACCTTTTAGATTCAACCACCACTTGAAGCACACCATTAATAATGTTCACAATTAGGCCTATGCATACTCAAAAAATCTGTATTGAACAATTGAAACATAATAATAATTTTTTTTAAAAAACCATGGAAAAAAATCATATATATATAATATAATTGACCTTAGGTTCATCGACATGTGCTTTATAGTTCACAAATCAAGGAAAAAGGACTTAAATCCTTCTCTACAAATAGCCCACTCAAAATTGCCAACTAGCCTAAAAACAATGTCATGGAAACTTTAAATTATGACATCTAAAAGAAAAAAATTAAGTAGCTAAAATGAATTAAAATTATAATAAAACATCCTAAGAACAACCTCTACAAAAATATCATAATCTCAAATGATAATTATTGGTGTTGTAGACCAATTTGTTGACCTTCTCTCTCATAGACCTCACTCAACAAGTCAAGTCATTTTGGCTTCAACATTTTCACTAATTTAACTAAGTATAAAACCTAATGAAAATCATTGGTATAACATAAAAGTCCCAAATATAAACATAATTTTCATTATATGAATCTAGTTAATCCATAGATCCTCAAACTCATCGCTTTAACTTGCTTACCCGAAACTACTAGTTTGCCTTGAAGACCAATCATGGTGATTTTGACCTTTAACACCTATATGTACACTTTAAAACAATAATTATTCATGTAAATAATATTACTTGATAATTATACAATTTTTATATATAATGGTAATATGGTAAAATAACAATATTAATCTTGTAAACCAATCTCAGAGCCTTTGTATCTCATTGTCTCATTTGAACTAGACATGTCAACTTATGAAAAACATTTTCATCATATCCATTGACCTCAAAAACTTATATCCAACATGAAAATTGATTAAAATTATTTAAAAATTTCTCCATTCACTTTTATTCATCCCTATTCCATGACAACACATCCCTAATCACCTTCTCACTTCTGCTTGGGTTTCTCACTCTTTGCACTATTAGGCCTATTAGTGATAGGTTGTAATGGATGACCAGTTTAACACACTTGAGAGATAGAAAATAATCAAAAACCAGCATTTAAATAAAATAAAATTCTCAATATTTTTCCTCCATCCATTTCTCAACTTTGACTTGGTCAACTCTAACTACTACAACAAATCTCCAATAAATAAGGCCTTTCCTATAGGGTCTACTCACTCACCTAACAAAATAATCATACCTAGATGTGCCTACGAGAGTTGAATAAAACATATAATAAGTTATATATCCATAACAATCCATTTTATCACTTTATAATAAATTATTTCATATTGGGTCAATACTAGGGTTCTTTTAGGGTTTAAACCATCTTTTAGTATTAACAATCATTCATAAAGCATAAACCCTTAATCTAGAAAATAATGTCTAAAATTTTTATCTAGGACCATTAACCATCTACCATGAATATATTAGGTTATAATTTATAGGTTACAAGTGCTAATGAAATTTGAAAGTCCTTCTCAGATTGAAAACCCTTCATTTTGTGCACTTGAGAGACCTCAAACCCACTTTTTATGCCTTTTATTGTAAACATGACCTCAAAAATTGTGAAAATTCTTGAAAAAATATACCATACCTTTGATAACACTCACCTATCCATACATACCTTGTAAACAAAACCTCATTCCCCATTAGGCCATGTTCTCTCTCATTCCTTACTTAGACCTTGAGCTACAAACCACATTAGACCTTGAAACTAACCTTATAACCATTTTATAAGGACTCAACACTTCATATACATGCCAAATGACCTCCTATCGTGATAAAACACTACCATATATCCTTCATATACCTTGGAAACTCCTCATGACACCTAATTATTCTAGGTATGGTTTAAAATTAGTCTAGTTGCAAACTTGGACTTAAGGTCTTAACCCTATAGGCTCACATTCAAACTCTCTTGATTAATACAATGCCTCATATACATGATCAAGTAGCCTAGAACAACCATTTATACCACTTTTCATCCATATCAATGATTTTATCAAATAATAACATTCTTTAATGACATTATGAACACCTTTCTTAAGAACCTTTGACATCAATGATAATATAAATTTCAAACCTCAATAATAGGAACAATGCTCAAAAGGGTGATGTGGTATGATATCCATCTCTCAACTCCTAATTATGAAGGGTAGATACATGAAAACCCTCATGGCATCAAAAAATTGTGTGTGTGTGTGTGTGTGTGTGTGTGTGTGTGTGTGTGTGTGTGTGTGTGTGTGTGTGTGTGTGTGTGTGTGTGTGTGTGTGTGTGTGTGTGTGTGTGTGTGTAATAATAAAATACAAGTGTAATGGTGTATAAGCATATAAGGAAGCATATATACAACCACATGAGGTGTACAAAAGGTAGGACAAGTGACCATAAAATAAGGGACATGGGCACATGTCACTAAATATAATAATTAAAACATATAATTACATGTTAAAATGTCCACATATTCAAGAAACAATAAATTTGATGTAGAACCACATAGAAGGACGTTTTCAAATGTATGCATATATAAGTAAGAAAGCACAAATAAGGGAGATGGGAATATTTCCAAGGCATACAAATAGAGAAGTCACATAGAGACAAAAATAGTGGAATATTATAATGCCTTTAAATATGTAATAATAAGAACACAATAAATTCTAATATAAGATAACAATAAATGAAAGCATGTATAACTATGTAGTACAAATTTATGTAGATGTTAGGATGCATATATACTAAGTCTAACTAGTGATATTTAGAAAACATTCTGAGTAATGAGGACCAATGATCAATATCAAGATAAATAAATGCATAAAATGGAATGTATAATATGTAAAAATAGAACCTAGTAGTAGCAAATGTGTATGAGATTCCCCCAAGTGGGCAAATGTATCAAATGTATGAACCTAGATTGGTATATATGCCTTTGGTGGCTAGATGATAGTAAGTCTAGATCATTGTAGTGGACTAGATTCCTATATGTAATTTGAAAGAACTCAACAAGAATAAGTGAAGCATATGTGTATCATAAAACCAACTATACTAAGATAGATAACAATATGTAATATCTAGAAAGTAGTATAAATGTAAACATAGAAATGCATGAAATTTGTAAATTTTGTCTTTTTTTAAGTATTTAAATGTTTTTCTATTTTGACGTGTTATATCATTTTTGTGTTTTTTGAGTATAATCTATATACAAGTAAATGAAAATAAATTATGTACAAGGATAAAAGTAGTAGAAGAGGAAGTATATATAATATTAGAAACCATGCTAACCAATGAACCTCATGGGAGACATGATATCACTATGGCCTATGTCAAAAATAGGAATGATAATCTCTCATGTAGTGTGATTGTTATGCCATAGTTAAATGTTGTTTTAGTAGGAATATGAGTATTGTTCATTATCAAAATCATAATAACCTAGAGTGTTAAAGGGAATAGCCTCATTCTATAGAGTTGACCTTTTTAAATTGTGTTTCAAAATATTGATTGTGATTTTTCCCTTTAAAACTATGCTTATTGTAGACATATAATATTATGGAGGCTATTTTTATAAAAAATACTTATTTGAGAATGTTTTTTGGCTGAGCATGATTTTGACTCTACAACTTAAGATCTTGCTTTTTCTATAACATGTCCTATGTATCTAGAGGTTTCAACTTGATAAACTACATTTGTGACTGATGTGCCTGAGGATGTTCAATAAACCTGAAACCTTGTTGACCAATATTATCATCTTATAGAATATGAAAAGTGATGCCTTGGGCCTATTTGCCCAAAACTTGACCATGATAATCATACTATTATAGATAATTTTAACAAAACCCATACTATATTGAATGTTTAGCCTCACTTTAGAGAGGTATATTTGTTTTATTTATCTATGATTGTTGTACTATTTCTTGTTATTATTGTGATTTTATAAACTTTTGGTGTTCTGAGTTATGCTTTGTTAACCATTTTTTTACTATTTTCAAATTTGACCCTTTTTGAATTGGTATATATGATAATTTATGCTATTTGGATAAAGTGTCACTATGTGAGTCATATTTATCCATGATCTATTGTATTTTCCTTTTCAATGCTAAACATGAATCGATGTGGTGCCCATAAATTTTATGATGTGCACAAAAATATCTAGATCTCCTCATTAGGTATAGAGGAAGTAGGTTAATCAACTTAGATTTAATTATTTCTGTTAGTGTCTCACTTGGAATCTCATTTGACATTTAAATGATTATTTATATATGTAATTTATTTTTATTTTGTGTTATGATATGTAACATTATTTTCAATAAATTGATTAGTTAAATATGTATAAACATGATTTACACTTTTATGCCCTAGAGGCCTTTCTCTTTTAAATTATTTTTACAATGTTGTAGTATTTTCATCTAGTAGTTGATTTTGATTTTGTAAGCCTATAATTATCTTGATCATACTGATAAGTTGATCACATAAATTTTCACAAGTGCAAACCCTAGCAATTTCTGATTAAACATGTAGGAACACATCTTGTAGGGAAGAGGTGTGAATAAGTTAAGTATAGATAATAGTGGCATTGGTATAGGGTGTTTCATTTCATATAATAATGATAGCTTAGACCTGGTTAGAGGGAAATTAAAATCACCATTATGGATCTAATAAGGATAAGTAGATTATTTCATGTGCATAAGATATGACATTGAAGCTTAAAACATAGTTGTTAGCTTATGTGTTCAATCCTCTATGTGTGTATGGGTTTGCTTGTCAATGGAATTCCACATAGGATAAAGATAACATGCTATGAGATATGACATATATTAAAATTGATATAAAGCATCATCTATACATGTGATTACGTCTTTTCTGAGTTCATTCTAAATTAAAAGGAACAAACATGTAAATGAAAGTAGTAGACTTTGCAACAAAAAGTGATTGATTTATTTTATCATAATAATCATGATTATTAAAATTAAAAGATATATGAATTTCAAATTTGAGTTTTGGAAATAAAATATTAATATAAATAGAAAAATATACAAACCCTAAGTGTGTTTAGGATTTGGGTTTTTCAAAACTAGGGTTTATTTTTGTAACAATTTAAATTATATGTAAATAAATTAAAACCCTAATATGAAATTTGTTTAATTTTATCTAGGTTATCTAAAAAATAAATAAATAAATTATAAGTAGGCATCCCTAAATTATTGCCCAAGAAATTGGATTAATGCAAGCAAGGGTTTCAAGCAATATTCGAAATCAAATGGGTTCACTAAATGATTTAACCTTTTAGGATTTCACTATGTAAATACTATGGTTATATTAAAGTGATTAAATATCTAAATTAGTTAAATAAATATGAAATAATTAATTAATTATTTTTTATAATTTTTACATGTTTTGACTTTTTAAAAATAGTAATAAATAGGCATAAATATAGACTTATCTAAAAAGTGACTATCATAGATGATCTGGGTTTCGAAAATTGAGTTACAAAGAGTTCTTAGTGTCATCAAAAAGATTATAGAATTTTTTTACTCATTAGATAGTATCACCCCATATGGATGGTAATGCCATTTTATTTTGGGTTCTTCAAAGTGGTGGTATTGTCCCCTTTGTGAGATTGTTATTATTTTTTGGGAGCACCTATTCCTGTGATTTCAAGTCTTGTTCTTGTGCACACAAAGTTTAGATCTGTATGGTGTGGCTCTATGGTATGATTGAAAATCTTGATTTAGTGTGTATACACTAATAATCCTTAAAATTATGGCATGAAAAATAATTATTTTCTGAGCAGGATAGGCTAGACATCTTCAACACTTCGCTATGAAGAGAGTTTCTAACATACCAATACTCCAAAGAGGGATCGATCCAGATGTAGTTCTTCCACCTAATTCTTGATGCAAGTGCAAGTGAATTCTAGAATGAGAGTTGACTTGGATTCTTTGAAAGTGTTTGAGCTTTGAAATATTTTAAGAGTAGGCTTAGGGTTGTTGTAGATGGTAGTATATAAAAGTATGGTAGAATAGGGATAAAATGCCTTAATTTTTCTCAACTTATATTTGGTTTTAATTTGCTTTTGCATCTATTTTCCATCTAATGAATAAGGGTAAATTATACATGTATTTATAGATATATGTATCTTGTAAAAATAATAAAAGGTGCTTAGGCTGATCTTAGGAGGGGTACATATTTTATTTTTTTACTGGGGAGAGTTATAGATAAGGAAAATAGAGCACATTTGAGGACACTAGTGCCATGTGGATGTAGTGTCTGAAATGTGGTACTGATATCAACTTGGTAGACTAACATAAAATAAGGTTGGGATGTGAGAAGATAGTCTTGGGACTATGTTTTGGATGATTGTAGGTGACTTTGGTCTACTCAATGATTGGAAAAGTGTTTTTAAGGATCCAAGATAGGTCTAGGGATAAGCTAGGAATAGGTTAACTCAAGTGACACTCTGAGCATCCAATTATCAATTTTACATGATTACATGTTCCTATAATAAAAAAATAGTTAGTAAGTGTTAAATTTAATAAAAATATTATGTATACATATTCCCCACTCAAATCTCATCATATGTCACATAAGTGTAATAGGGGAGGGTGATTTAGGAAAGAACATGAAAACACACAAAAATTATCTAACTAAAAATGAAATACTAAAACTAATGCTGAAATGAAATGAAAGTAACTAAAAGTACCATATACATACCTTGACTTACCTATCCACTCAATGACAACATGTAAATATCCTAGTCTTGGTTGTGGAGGCAATAATAACTACATTTGAAAAACCCTTGGGATTAGAAACTAATAATAGAATCAATTTTTGCATATGTATTATGGTAAAATTATCAATTAATAACTCTCAAAGATAATTAAATTAAATACAAAAATTGGAAAGCTAGGATTGCTAAGGCAAGGTTAGAACCAAAATACTAGGCATATAGATGATAAAATGATGACAAATGAATGTAGAACACACTAAATAATGTTGGTAAGAGTGTAAAACATAAATGAAACAATAAATATCAATGTAAGAAAAATATAACAAAGATATGTAATCAAGTGAAAAGTAACCCCATGTAAGATAAGCATGTTGAATCAAACATACAAAAATCTCAAATGACTAAAAAAGAAATTTAAATCAAGATGTAATACAAGTATGTCAAAAAAATATGAAGAAAGTAATAATAAATTAAAATTAAATGTAAGTCAATATGTAATATAAGCATGCAGAAGTCATACTTAAAGAGAAACATGTAAGAATGTAAAATGTCATATGTAAGATAATTGAAGTCCATAAAAATCAAATAAGAACATGATGGATAGATGAAAAAAAATATATCTAAAGGATGAAAACTCAAACATAGTGCTTGTTCTAAGATACAATGTAATAAAACACAAACACATAATGGCATGAGTATTACGATAATTATATGTTGTGTTAAGAAAATGGTGAAGGGATGTTTGTGAGGAAACCTTGGTCCTATCTAAGGTATTACAATGAAAGTCACAAACTATAAACCAAGAGGTTTAATAAGGAAAATGTGATCAAGGATGTGATCAACTAAAAACATTTTTTAATAAGGGTAATATAAGGAAAATATGATGTAAATAAGTAATGTGAGGCACCATAGGGGTGATGTGAACATCCTTAACAAGAGTGAGACACACTAAGAAAGTTAACAAGACTAAAATTATAAAAAATAAGGACCTAAGACACTATAACTAATGAACACAAAGCTTGGGAAAATAAGTGAAGTACATATATCAACCCATGAAGGGCTATATGCATGAAAATTAAAATGGACCTACCTTCACACAACTTGTTCCTCATTCCTCAAGACCCATTATAAAGTCATCAGTCTACTATGAATATTGGGTACTTGTGTGATAAAATAGGTGGAACTAAACATATATGATATAATGAAACCTCCTACCCCAGTATACTAGCCTATCATACCCTAATGTACCTCAGATCTATCATGAGACCAACTATGGAGTTTTAGATTCAACTAATATAGGAGATGTGTCAAATATAGATCATGGTTTTTGGTGTGATCTAATTTTTAAGATTATTTTTCATTTTAATCATTTTTTTAATTTATTTTATGATTTAGATTTTAACTCTTTTGGATTTGTATATTCCTCCTCCTCCACATGGATTCATAGAACCAAACATGAGTAAAATAGGTGATAAAACACAATACATATTACACTTAGTCAGTAGAGAAAAGAACCTCAAGACCAAGGTGTCTAAAGACCCCTAGACTTGCATTAAAGTAAGTATGCAATCTAAAAATTGACCTTTGTGTGCCACAAATGAAAGGAAATATGGGAAATATGGGGATCATAAGAATTTTGTCCATGTAATAAGTAATAAAATGATTAATATGCTTGTAGCTGATCACAAGGAGGTAAAATAGTTCTATGAGAGGGATGAGGCTATGCTATGATATTCATGTCACTAAGAAGCCATATTAACCTACAAGGGATATATCCTAAGCACCAATTAAAGTACTTTTCATCTTAAAAATAGGGGGAAATTAATTTAACGATGTTTCAATATGGTAATTTGTGAGGAGATCTTGGTCCTATACATGGTCTTAAATTGTAATTCACAAAGTGAACACCAATGAGATGAATTCTAAATATGGGTAAAATAATCATAAAGATACCAAGGTAAATAATGACATAAAAAGATAATGATGAAAGAGATCTCTAAGAACCAAAATTCAAACAAATTCCAAATGTATTGTGTAATAAAACAAAATAACCTAAAGGAAATAATGGTGCCAGTAAAGTGTGTTTGTGAGGAAGACCTGGTCCATCCAAGGTACTAAAATGCAACTCACAAACCATAAATGAAAATAAAACCAAATAATCCAAAGGAAACAATGGTGTAAGTAAAATGAAACTAAATGAAATAATGTGCACACACACCAAAAAAAAACATGAGACCAAAATAACAAGCAAAATCAATGATAATGTCTATGTCAAATATGAGCATGTGAAATAAAAGCCTATGTGTTTCTAAAGATTTATTTAATTTGAATTATTTTTTTATTATGCATTATATAAGAATATTGGGAATTTTACAATCCTATATTTTGATGCCCATCCCTACATACATAAGATGTTCCAACATGTGATATGGAGTGAGGTGAAATTGAAACATTAGAATGATTTAAAATAGGTTGGTAGATGACTTTCGAGATAGGTAAATGTGTTGGTGTGTTATATTTTAATGGTGTTGAAATTAATATAGGATTTTTAGGAGAGGTAAGAATAGGTGTATAAAGCAAAGGAGGACCATGTATGATGCACTTTGGAGTAGTCATTTAAACTAGGTGTTACTTTGGTTCATGTGACATCAGAGGTTGAGGTTGGATGGATGTAACCACCCATTTGAATTTTTATGTGTTATCCATTCTTTCCTTCTTGGTATAAGAAGAAGGATCAAATATGGTGTGGAAAACATTAGTATATGAGCTGGAGCTATGGGATAATTATTATGGATCATTAGGTAGTTTATGTTATTGTGATTGTGGTCCTTTGGATTAGATTTGAGAAGCTTGAATATAGTCTTGATAACATTATTTTGTGAGAGTATCAATGCTTAAATGTGGAACAAGTAAGGAAATAAGAATGAATCAGTGAATATCATGACAATACTCTTGTTAATGACCTTTAGTAGCATGCCACCAACAAAACTTATCAAGATTGTATAATTTTGGAGGAGGTTTGGAAGGATAAAAACTCATGGGTTTAGATGGTGGAAATTTCTACTGAAGTTGTTATAGATTGAAAGGAGGATGGGTGGTGTTAAATTTGGTTGAATTGAATGTTCAATTTTGAGGTTGGGTAAGCTTATATAAATCAATGTTACTAGAAAATAATTGTAAAGGTTCCATATTAGTTTCTTGAGGTGATGCAAATTGAGTCATAATAAAGTCTTGCCTTTTTACTTGGTCTAAGGCTTCTTCTATATTTTTGGGGGAAAACATCCTAACTTTGTATTGAAGATGATAGGACCTAGGTTCCCCAAATCTCTGACACAACTTGTTAGATTTAAGAGCACATATGATTACCTTTGTATTAGAAAATAAATGCAGAATTAACCAAAAGTACAAGTAACTAGAAATAAGAAATAACACAGAATATGAGAGGCAACACACAATTGTATTCAACTCATTACAGAAGGAAATTACAATAAGGAGATCACACTCTTATACCACTTCATGGGCATACCAGTAATCTTTCCTCAAGAGTTATCTTCTCTCAATACATGTCACAACAAATAGCTAACACAGAGCTGTTGTTCACCTCAACCAGTTAGTATAATATTGCCAGTACAACCGAGTATGAACCGGTACTCCAAGTAGATCTCACCATGATCTTGCTCCTTGATGTGTTGCTGTCACCTTGGATCTTGCTACCCCATAGATCTCATTTTGACCCTCACACACACACACCCCTATAGACCAACTTGATCCTAGTTATCACATGTAGATCTCCTCCATGATCTTGCAACACCCTGCAAATCAAACCTGATCTTACATACCTAGAAGAACCCTTGTGATTCTACCAATGGAAGAACTCTCCTGGTTCTACACTTTACAATACAACCCATGAGTCTATTATATAGATCCCATGCATAAAATAATTAGACAAGTGGCTCAAGACTCAACTTAGTCTTTAACATGTAAACAACCCATTCAACTAACTGACTATTCATCAACAACTAGTTTTAGAACTATACAGGCAACCGATGTCGATCCTTATCTGACTGAGGTAACTGACATTAGCCAACTCCTGACTGATGTTGGTTGCTTTCTATCAACCCCTGCCTAACATCGGTGTGGCCTATTGATGTCAGTGACTATGACACTCAGCAACCCTCCATGTTTACATCTGAGTGAAGCTTTTAGCTCCACAACCTAACATCTCTAGAGCTCACACACATCTAGAGCATAAATAGTAAATCTCTTCAAGAGCTCACTCTCTCTCTTATGGTCCCAACACACAACTCAAACATAGATTTGGTGTTTACCTCCACCAGCCAGTACCAACACCACCAATCAACCAGTCAGTAACAATACTGCCAGTACACTGAGTATACACACATACTCAACTGAGTACACAACACACTCCAAGTATATCTCCCATGAACTTGCAACAACCTGCAACTCAAATTATCTTACTTTAGAAGGAACTACCTTGTCTTCCTCTATTGCTCTCCAACTGAGTACACACTGTACTCCAAGTAGATCTCCCCTGATATTGCTCCCTATTGTGTTGCTGACCTCCCTAATCTTGCACACCTACAAATCAATCTAGTTCTACACACTTGAAAACCTAGATCTTGCACACACATACACTTGCAAATCGATGATCTTACTTACCATGTAGATCTCCAAATGTGGCCTTACACACTTGCTGACCAAGATCCTACATACATGAAGAATCCTTTTGATTCTCTAAATTAGCACCCATACTTGGCACTGTGGCACTAGGAAGAACACACCTTGCTCTCGTCACTCTAAAGGAGCTAATATTTTCTCTCTTACTCTCTAGCACAAATTACAATATAGCCCATGAGTCTCTTAAATAGATCTCATGCAAACAATAATTAGACACCTAATTACAATAATTAGATCCACAGCTCAAGACTAAAATTATGCTTCTTCATGCAAATAACCGGTTCGTTAACGAACTATCCATGGAACTCACAGTTTAGAACCACATAGGCAACTGATGTCAATCCCTGTCTACCTAGGGGTGACTGACATCAGTTGATATCTAACCATCATTGATAGCTTCCTGTCTCCACTTGATCGACGTCGGTTGGCCTGACCAATGCCGATGACTGTGACACTCAACACCCTCCTCCAATGTCTGCATCAATGAAGCTTTTAGCTCCACAACCTAACAGAAGAGAATATTAAATAAGTAACAAATAACTTTAAAATAGTATCATAATTAATGTCATGGTCTACTTTGTGAGCTAGAGACTTCCATCATTTGATGAAAGTGTGAAATTTTTTTTAGGAAGTTTCTTGGCATTGATGAAATATGTAAGGTAATTTTAAGGAAGGTCATCATGTTAGAGTTACTTTATTAGAGAATTAAAGAAATCCTCTAGTTGTGAGATAGAATGTTTAGGAAGTTAGTTGTACCATTCAAGTGCATCCATTAAAAAGGTTTTATCTAAGATCTTTGTGGTATTAAAGGTGTTATTTTGGACTTGTTCCTTATAGATATTACCAAAATATTTTAGAAAGGTAGTGGGATCTTTAGTTCCATCATATGTGATAGTTGGAGAGATGTTTACACTATGTATGGATGTACTGAATGGAGTTAAAGGTTCATTTTGAAGATGTTGAAGCATTTTATTGTGTAAATGGGGTTGAGGGATAAGATTACCATTATAATATCTAAGAGGAGGAGGGACAAAATTTTAATTTGATTGATTCATGATGACCTGATGTGGTTAACTAGAAATTCGTAAAATTTGAGATTGCATTTTTATCATTTGGGAATGGTTAGTGGTTTTTATAACATTCATTTGTTTAATTATTTGAGTTACAATTTGAGTTTTATCAAGGAGAGGAGTAGTATTTATAGTGGTATGAGTTGGGATATTAGGGCTGGTAGGAGGAGCATTACCTATATTGGTAGTAGGGGATGGATTATTGGGTGGAGGATTCCCAACATTGTTAGTAGGAGGAGGACTAGGGTGAATGACCTCAACTATATTAAATGATGAATTGATTGGTTTGGTATTATGAAGACATGAAGGAATAAATTGAATAGTTTCATTTGAATTAATAATAAAAGTGGCATTATGATCTAAATCTTTAACTATCCAGTGTTCTTAACTAATTAGAGGCTGAAATTATGATGTCATTATGAGTTATAAATCCTTGGTTTTAAGGAAACAATTTTTTTTTAAGATATCGAGTAGAATATGTTGATTGTGCTAGGTAAGAATACAATCATAAGAACTTTAAGATATTAAGTCAAATGAGTCGATTATGTTATAAGGGAAGGCAACCTATAAAAGACTAGGTTAACTAGGTTGACTATGTTATAAGGACATGGATTTTTTTTTAAATGTGATAAATTGTATATGACTAAGAAACATAAATTGAGAACACAATAAACTAGATCAATTTGTTTAATATTATTGTAACACTCATCACAATCCTTGTACCAACATTGGCTAATACAAGTTTTACACTACAAAATATAATTTAAAAAGAACAAGCAACAAAATTATAATGTGAATTATAATATAATAAATGTGTATTCTTGAATATTTTAATATTTAATTTTTATAAATAAATGTGATAGGGATTCAACTATAAAAAAGAACTATAAAGCAATTTAAATCTAGTTTTAAGTGTGTTAAAGATGAAATGGATCTATATTAGTGATGGTAAAATCTTGGTATTGGGGCCTACCCCCTCACTTCACAATCCCACAACCATAATGGTTTTGGGTTCTTTACTAATATATACCATCAACCATGTATTTATACTTGGCTAGAAAACAAAGCCAACATCCCCCTTGGTGATGAAATCCAAGTAGGTAGACCTTGGGTAGAAATTATTTTTTATTTGTGGTGTTATTTGATTTTTAAGTATGTGTAATAGAGAAAAATAGTGTGACTAAATTGGTAAATTAAAATCCTCCTATGTACTCTATGTTTGTTACTCTAAGCAATCAAGGAACAAAAATCAAAATTAAATTAATTACTAGCAAGATAGGTTAATTCCATTATTTGTGAAGTGTACAGAGTCAGTTCAAGAGACAATATATGTAAACATTATATAACAAATTCAATAGGGTCACTATTATCTATGGAAGAATATCTAGAAGAACATAGTTGAATAGGTTAACTGAGTCTGCTAGAGAGGATGTAGGCTACATAGCTATGTTGAGCTAGTCAACCCAATTCACTATAGGGTTACAATTTTATAGACTAAAATATATGAAAAAAAGGTTTAAAAATGAAAAATATAAATGATAAATAAGGTAAGAATGAATCATGATAATTTTGGGAGATGCTTGATTTGTTAAATTTATACTATGTTGTTCAAATGTTGATTTTTATATTCTACTAATAGATTCAACTAGGTTGATGAAGTATGCAAAACTTATATGATAAAAATAAGATATGAATATAGTTAGTTGGGTTGATTAAGTCTGAAAAACTAAGGTTTAAAATGAGAACTATATTGATCTAATTCATCTAGTTACCTCTTGTTGGAAAAAATCTACGTAGAGAAAACATAGTCAATTTGCAGTGAATATGGGTTAAACTTCCACACATAATGTTAGATTGTATCAAAAGGTTTGATATAGTAATATAAAAATAAAAATATAGAATATTATAATAAATAAATGCATGAAATAAAACATAAAATAGCTAGATTCACATTGGGTTCACTAGGATGTATACAAGGGAAAGTGAAACTGATCTATAAATCAATCCTAGCTTAGAGAAGATAAATCAAGCCTACCCTTCTTCTTGTTGGTGGATTTAGACAATTGGGGTCATGACCAAGATGGATCTATCATAACTAATCAAGGGGAACTTTACCATAATAATATCACTAGAGAGGGTTTTAAATCTTGTAGTCAAGAAACACCATGTAATAACCCTAACTAGGTCCTATGTTTTCTATATATCACAAAATAAATACAAATTAGATTAAAGACTAATCTAGTGATCACCAAAGATTGTGGCACAAAATAGGGGTAATAAACATGCATATAATGTCTCTAAGTAATCGAATGCATAGGAAATCCTAATGCATGGAGAGAAAATTACATTCAAAAAACATTACTTATGCTACTTTTATATACTAAAATAGAGCACTAAGAGTTAGAGATACTTAAGTTGAATACAAACTCATCGAGACTCAATATATTCCTTGGCTAAAAGTGATTCACAATAGGTTGTTATGGTTTTCAAGGATAATTAAGATAGTCCAAAGAATCCAAGACTTTTTCATAAGATAAGATTATTCTCCAAATGTAAACCCTAAGCAATGACTCCTCAAGTATAAGGGTGAAATAACAGATTGTAAATAAGTGAAAATGAATCATTAACTCTTCATATCTATTTAATTAAAATGGGAAAAATAATGTGTTTATATATCTATATGTAACCCTAAACCCTTCCAAAGTTTTATCTAACACAGTCAACCCAATTGGCCCTATTAAAACTAAAAGTAGTTAGGTTTGGAATAATCCAACCTAGGCCAACTTAGTCTTATAACATTCTTAGCCTTGATAATAGAGTTGACCCAATTGACTGTGTCTATGGATTGTAAAAGAAGGTTTTGGCTTAGGAAGGGGATAAAACCATGTAGTATAAATATAAAATAAGTTGAGATATAGACATAGATAAATAGTTTCTTGTACTTTAATTTATATTTTTTATTTATAATTTTAGGATGTTTGAGAGTTGTTTCAAGCCTCTACGAGATATAATGAAAAAATTAATTTTTAGAGGGTCCTATTGGATTTGAAACTTAGTCATATTTCAAGGTTATATGATTTAAAACTTATACATATTTAAGGATTCTACAATTTTAGGGATGCATCATAGGAATAAAATGTATAGACACTATAAATAAGCTATACTAATAAGAATAATGATTCAAAGACACAATAATATTTTGAAGAACCAATGGTCTACCCACCCCTTTCCTGGTGCACACTTTAATGAATTCAGTCAAAACTATTGAAGATCAATGGGTTCCTTCAATAAAATAATTTTTAGTAAGTGGTAAAGTTAATAAAAATATTATGTGTATACACACCCATTTACGCTTCACCTATGCAAATACCAACTGGTGTACCTTATTAAAAATATCCACCACCGTACTATCACATTCTATCCAAATAAACATAATTGGATAACTATTTTATGGTGTATTATAGTTTAACCACTCAATAAATAAATTTTATCCTTGGTACTTTTATGCCTAATTATTATCCTAAAGATTTTCACCAAATTTATCCCAACACTCCTCTAGCATATTTCAACACCACATAACTTATGCTAAACATCAAAAGGAATATATTGATACCACCATCTGAATGGTCCTTTTTCTAGTCCCATTATCAAAGCTATTTGAATACAAAGGGGAAGGGGACCCAAACACACATTATAAGGATTATGCTATGATCATTAGAGAGATGTTAACTTGGGATGGAGTAGTGGCCAAAATGTATTGTTGATAGAATTCATAAAAGCATTCAATATGAATAAGTTATTTCATAATGGCATATGATAATATGTAAACATTAAATAATAATCCAATGAGTCTATTTCCCACTTTATTACAAGGTATAATCAAGTAATTTATTCTTATATTACTACCCCACACATGGATCAAATAGAGTTTTTTGATATTTTTTACCACTCTCTTCACAAATAAATTATGGAATATGTTCATAAATTCCGTTGTAAAACATGACAAGAATCACTAGAGAGTAAACTTAGATTTGGCAAAGATACTATAGATAGTGGTTGTATAACCTACATAATAATGTAAAAATCATATACCCCAATAAAAATTTTGGGGTTATATAACATCAATAGAATAAATAAAAAACCAAGGGCACAAGGTCTGTAATTACAATAATAATGTTACAATCACTAGAGAGTAAACTTAGATTTGGCAAAGATACTATAGATAGTGGTTGTATAACCTGCATAATAATGTAAAAATCATATACCCCAATAAAAATTTGGGGGTTATATAACATCAATAGAATAAATAAAAAACCAAGGGCACAAGGTCTGTAATTACAATAATAATGTTACCATAGATGGTGTGATGGACCAACTAGAAAAGACCAATGTTGTGATTAATAATATAAATAAAATTTTAATAAATATTAAAATTAAAAATAATGGGGTTAATAATAATCCAAATCATCTACCTACTATTCATCTTATGGATTTAAATAGTACACCACCTAATGACAACCAATATCAAAACCACTACTAGAACCATTATAAGAAATATCGACTAGAACTAGAACACCCAATTCCAAAACTAACATTTTTATCTAAAAAAATAAACCAAGGTTTGGTTATCAAAATTAGAACCAATAGAAAAAGGATTATGATATCAATTTTTATTGTGTTTTCCATATAGCATCAGTCATGATAGATGCACCTATATGGAGTGTAACAAGTTCATCCAACTACCCCTTGAGAACCAATGATAGATATTTATATAGATGTTATTAGTAAGTTTGAATGTAAACCTTGAACCTTCCCCAATATAGTCTATGGTAAAAAAAAATATAAACTTGACCAAAACATGTTCCCTAACCACTAAAAGTGAAATAATCATAATTCACCATAAGAGAATCAAGTGAACTAGCCCACACCAGTTGGAACTCATGATGTTAAAGCCTCAACCTGTACATTGAAAAATATAGATGTGGTTCCTTACCTAGGATATCAAGGAAAAATAAGGATGATAGATGTCATTAAGTTATAAACTAGTGGGGATGCTAATATCATCACTTTCATAAGGGATAAAAAACCATAAAATCCCCATCTCACCAATGCACTAGTTTGTGACATTCAAGGAAACCCCAAACCCATGGATAATTTCAAACTTTTCATTGATATGTTAAAGACATTTTTCAATATTTTATTCATGGATCTAATTAAGAACTCTTTTTCCCATCATTTGGAATTACTCTATGCCTTAGGTATTGGTCATTTATCTAGTATTAAAATACCTACAAAAGAAAAAATTAACCATAAAGATTTGGACATGTATTCTCCTAGATAATATTGTAGTAATGCCAACTATTTGTTTGACCTTAAGTACCTATCTTTGACACTGACATGGCTAGAAGAAGAGCTCATACCTTGTACCCAAACTATTGGTGTATAATAATTATGTTAAAATGTAAATGGCTGATGTTGATTCTAAACTAAATATTCCCTTTCTCATTTATTCAAAATCTAAGTTATGGAAATACCAATTTTTCAATGACTAAGAACAACCTTCTAGGCTATGATAGCCTCAAATCTACTTTGATTGGGACCATAGTCCTAACTTTCACTTTGGGACCCAAAATAGTAATTACCAAGTTTTACATCATAAATAAGGACACCAAATACAACATTATTTTAGGGGGCTTGGATCCACAAGATGAAATAAATCCCCTTTAATTTGTTCCTAATAATTAGGTTCTTACACTCATAAAAGTGTTTTGTTATTCAAGCTGATCTAAAGCCATTTTATTTTCATCCGATGAACCTAAAGAAAAGGCTAAGAATTCATATTTAATACCATTTTCTTAAAACTAAAACAATGAATCCTTTTACACTTTCCAAGAAAAAATTTCCCATTAAAAATATGACCTATGTTTTAAAATCAATCTCTGAGGGTCCTTTCAATTCATTAAATGAAAATAATAATGGAAAAAACAAAGGAACAATAGAGAAAGTAAGTGAATGAAAGCTTACAATGATGAAATTCATCTTAATGAAGTCAACATTTGAAATTATTAGTATACTAGATAATGATAAACCATTCATGATCCCATTTAACCCACATCAAGTTAGGACTTGCAATCTCAATAGACCTCTTAGATTGGAAGCTCTTAATTCCACCATCAAAATCCATGATATTGGAATGCTAAAATTATTAGGACATGAATACATACCTTTTAATAAACCTAAAAATCCACCGCCTCCATGAAAAAAATTGATTCTCCATTACAAAGATGAAAAATGTTGTTCATACATTAAGATAGACAATGAAACCATTGACCTTCCTCATACCCCTCAAATGTTTCAAGGAGGTCTCTCTATGAAAAAAATTACTTTATATATTAACATTAGTTCCAATGAAAAACTAAATATCCTTATCTTGTATATTCTCTCTCCCTTAATGAGATAGAATAATGTTAGATTATGTATTTCTCGTGTTTTTTAGGATATAACTAGGTATTTCATCATTTGCCTAGTTTTTCTTAAGAGATGATTTATCCCACATTACTTAGTTAGACTAGTTTCAAGTTTTGTTTTGCCTACTTATGCAAGGGATTTCTATTTTACTAGCATATTTTTATAAATAATGTATAATTTTACTTATTATTTGCATCTCATATATGTAGCTTCTTTGTGTGATGTTTTTATTGTCAACTCTTCATATTCTTGGGTTATTATATGTCTTTACCATTCCTAACATGGTACCAAAGCGTTGGAGAGTTGTAATAATCCATTAGCTTAATTTTTTTTAGATAATCCATATATTATTCTTTGGCATCCTTTCTTAGACACATTATATCCTCAAACACTGAAGAAAGATAGCATGGAGTTTTATTTTCTGGATCTACACTTTGATCATCAATTTAAGGAGGATAACATTGAAATTCTAAGGTTGGTGCTCTAAGAAATACAAAGTGGAATGATGTAATTCCAAACTTGATTAGTCATTGGAGCATTGTTTTTCTTGTTGATATCAACATACCCCCATTTATAAAAATGAGGACCCTTATTCATTTTAACAAATTATGCTATGAATTAGACTTTCAACTTGATCAAAATGCATTGTTAAACATCATGTTTTGCTTTAGCTTCAATTGGCATGTTATCCCATAAGCTTTATTTGACTCTATTAGATGTTGTTAACATTTGATTCATGTGATTCCATGTTGCAAGGTTTAATAGATCCTTATTATATGAGAAATGATTCATGGTTTATGATTGAATGATCAATTTAACCCTTTTTCTAACTTTTGGTCCCTAATCGATTAATTGAATCTAAGTTTGATCACATTAAAAAATCTTAGTCTATGTTATTTAGCCTAAGTTTCTATTAAATAGATTCATATTTTTTCCATGGGTCAATTTATTTCATTTTATACCTAGTTTAATATTATCCTATATTTTAATTTAATTTATTAATTCATTAAATCCTTGGTCTAATGTTTATACTAAGTATTTATATTTATCCCAAATAATTATTCCATTGCTTTCACTATTTGCAAAAATGAAAACATGCAGGATTGACAAGTGTCAAAACCTCAAGAGGATGAATCTAAGATCAATGACGAGTAGATGATTCCCTAAGTCAACAAGTCATGATCCAAATCGGTAGAGTATGTTTGGTCTTTCAAAAGAAAATATATAGTAAGCACAAAGTCAACCTGTCAATGAATATTTAGAAATAATTTAATATTTACAAGTGTCATAATCATGGTAAACAAGATATAGATCAATGGCCCATGTTTATATGGATGGCTAAAAAATATATCAATGGTATTTACTTGATCATGCATTCAACAAATCAATGGTATGATTTTTATCACTTATGTAAAAATTAATGGTATGAATTCCATATTATGGAGAAAGATAAATAATGAGAAGCAAGTTAGCAAGTTAAAGAGCCCAGATTGCACATGATGTCACCATGTGGTCCAAGAACATTCAAGTGATGGAGACTATTTGCAAGGTACATAGAAATCACGTGATTCTCCCAAGTGTCACAATATCATCAACCCAATTCAAAGATTGACAACCATGTTGAAATTCAATCTTGAAAGACTTATATGGAGATCAATGGAGCAAGTGTAATCAAGCTTCAGGAGGTACATGATGATGACAAGTGTCTGGGCAATAAATAGTCAAATTTTAAAAATAATGAGCAACATGACAAGGCAAGTCAACATAGGAATACATGTCATATTTGAAGATCTTGTGGACCCAAGCATGTGAAGGTATAAATGCATGATTTAAATTAAATATAAGTCACCAAATTTCATATTTAGAACTTGTTTGTTACCATTAAAGCTCTGTGTAAACCTCAAAAAACCCTAGAATATATGAAAAGCCATAAATTATCTCTAGATTCATTATGTTGAGCCAAGAGATTTGTATTATTATTTTCAAATGGGATAATTTTTTTATGATTATAGAAATGGTAACACATGGACATGTTTCAAAGCAAGCAGTTGAATTATATTTGTCTTCAGATGTAGAAGGTCAAATTTTCAAGGATATGGAATTTGTAGTTACTTCATTAAACATGGGAGATAATAATTAAATGATTTTTTTTGGACAATTGGGAAACAAGGATTTATAACCAAATAAGAGAATATCTTCCTAGTGAAGAGATTATATGATGATATTATGATAATCTAGATCATGGGACTACACTATGTTGCTACTAAACCAAAGGTACTTCATTGTATCGATGTTCTTGGTCTAATTTTCAAAGAGACTAGAATTTACAAGGGTATATTAATTCATGATCATAGATTAATTAAAATAATGTATATCTCTCCTATTTAATTTTCTTTCTACTATAATATGCCTAAACCCTAAATAAATCTAACCCCCATTAATTCATGGGGTAATAAGCACAACATGATGGACATTTTGGCAAAATGGTTAGAAGTAGGTAATCAAGTCATTAAACATCCTAAAATAACATCCTTATGATCCAATTTAGACCTAGTGTTAGGATGGTTATGACAATTCAAAACAAGCTTTATGGATGTTCACACACTACTTATGTAAAACCAATGTGGGTCCCTGTGGTATACTTCATCATTGAATAAGTATCAGTTCCTCTATTAGGTGAAATTATCAATATTTCCCTAAGTAGACAAACATATGGAATAAATAATAAGAGGACTAGATTCTATATGATGTTTTATCTATTAGATTCCCTAAGTGCAACTAACAAGATCCCTAATCAAAGAGAATGGTGTCCAAATGGTACTAAAACTCTATCCCATTACCATTCAAAATTGTACATCTATAATTATAGATACAACATTTAATTTATTTGTGATTATGTTTACCTTGTATTGAGTAAAGCCATTAATTGTATTCCTCTAATGAGAACAATCCCTTTAATCAACAAATCAATTGAGGTAATGGGGGACATATGGTTATATCCTAATTATACTATTATATAGATTAAAGAAACCCAAAATACTCCTCTCAAATTATGAATTCATGCACCTAATAAATTAGTAGAACAAGAGGTGGCATATCAATTGTTCAATGGTATTGATGAAATTCTTAAGACCAAAAGAAAGGGACTCTTACATAGTTTTCCAATGATAATTGGTAAAACTCATTTTAGGTAGTGGGATCATATTGAGGTTACTTCAAATCATAGGTTGTATTTCAACATACAAATTCATGATCATAGGCAATGAGATCCATATGTAAAGGTAAAGGAACATTTGAGTATTAAGGGTATTTTGAATGTAACATATGAACATGAATCTAGTTTAGTTGACTTCATATACACTAAATCATCCTTAAGCTATGAATTTACAAGGAGATTAAAGGAACACAACATAAAACTTGAGTCTAGATTAGATAGAGACCAAAAAATGGAAGATAGATGGAAATTAGGGCCTACATAGTATCATCTAATTGATGTTGGCTCTTGCAAACCTCCCTCAATAGAGTTACAAATAGAACATATACTAGAAGAGAGAAGTCTAGGTGAATTTGCTTCAAGTTATCAGCTCTTAAATATTCCAAGATAACATAGAAAGATCTACCTCAATAGGAGGTTCATATGATAACATTGGATCCCAATGAATCTATTGAAGATGCACTCAAAATGTTATATATGATATGTGAGTCAAATGTAGATGAGGAGGATAAGGTTGAAGAAGTCAAACTAGATAAGGGAATGTCATTGGACTTGATGGTTCTTGACACTCTTAAGAGGAAAGTTGAGACTGCCATTATCTTAAAAGCTAAGAAACCTAAAGTGACTATCAAACCACCTTTGGAGAATGTCAATCTATTCAGTAAAGAGAATATAAGATATGGTCCACATTTTCTTGAAAGTCTATCTTATCAGTTCTAAAAAGGATAAAGAAAAAAAGGAACCTATAAGGAAAGTCTATCTTATCAGTTCTAAGGAACATTATCACTATCTTTGAATCCACTATGTATGACACATTCATATCTTTGAAGTCAATAAGGTATAAGAAATATATGGTGATAAAATAGAGCATTGTGATTATGAACCAAGTGAATTAATGGCATGGTTCATGTAATAAGGTAAAGGAATTGATCATCATATTGAAGAATACCATATTCCTAGGCTTAAAATAGTCAACATAGATCATTTAAATATCTCTATGTTAATCTTGATAGAAAAGATCAAGGATTTGAAAAAATGCTCTAAGGTAATGGAAGATCTTTATAAATATTTAAAGTAATTAGAGAATTAGATGGTGCATATATTAGGGAGTTTGATCAAGAACCCAACTACACTCATTCTTATTGGATTAATAATGGATGATGAATTCCAACACAGGGATACTCAATTCATATAAGAGGTGAAGAATAAAATTTGGGCAAAAATAGGGGCATATAATAAAAGAATCTTGGACATGATACTATATACAAAGGTGAACATAGGTGATACTAGGAGTACTAAGGAGGCCTTATATAGGGATGACAAGGACTTTAAAGAGTTGGCAGGGCAAGAAGAATAATTATTTGTGGATCCATTTATCAACCTCATGTTAATTGGAGAGCAACACGACAAAGAAATGAATATCCTAGATAAAAAGCAATAAGCAACATCTCAAAGTCAATTATGTTGACTTAGAATATTCATTTGTATAGGAACATGTACATCATTTGAAAATGGAATATTATATTTTGTAAAATCATGTGTAACTTTGTAACATGCATTGCTTATAGTTTAGTCCACTTGTAAAGTGTCCAATTCTAGAATGTTTAAGGATAGTTTTCCTTGACACTTGACTAACTACAATTTGATAGTGATTAAATGACATACCTCAAAGTGTTTTATAAGAGGAGGTATTTTAATTTTTAAGGGGATGAAGGTTTTATAGGAAAAAATTTATTTAAATTTTGAAGAAAGTAATGCAAGCAAGGGAATTCTATAAAGATTGTCTCATATTTGTTTGTGTGATTATTATCATGGTTCCTTCCTCAAGTATTTAGTTTTATGTTTATATTTGAATTGTTTTTATGAATTTTAAACATGCATATGAGATTTTAGAGTTGTCAATTTGAGATTATACTAGGTTGAATTGAAATATTTTAGATTCATTTCATCTCCATTTTTTTATTGAAGATGTGTTAATGCAATTTTCTTGTGGAAGTAAATCCTTAAAGTGAATTTGAGTTCTTATTTTCACTATATGAAATATACATAAACATTTTCATAGTATATGATATGATCTATGCTTTTGGAAAATTCATGTCATATGATGGTTTGATTTCATGTCTTTGATGAAATTAAAGCTTTGTCATAATGTCTAGATCTAGATTGAATATTTTCTTCCCTACCCTACCTATATTTTATTTCTTATGATCAAATCACTATAGTTTATATTTTTTTTGTAAATATTCATTCTATATTAGGGTTTAGACTATAGGTTTTGATCATTATTCATTGGACTCAGTCTAGATTACTTTCATATTTCATAAAAGATGTAAGACCATAGTTTCTCCAAACAACTCTTACATTTTATTTTGTGAAAAAGTTACATATCTTGGCCACTACTCCACCACATATATCATAAATATCAAAACCATCAACTCATGCAATAGATTATTTGAATCTATAAATTAGAAGTGTTTTAAACACTATATGAACCCTGTGATACACTTTCATGCATCAATGAGGATGGAAATTGGTGCTAGAAGGAGGGTATTAAACTAAAATATGTGAATTTGAATTATCTTAGCTAATATTAGTTGATTTTATTCAAATATCAGTTGATCCTTTGAAAATTTATGTTCTCTTAACTTCAATTATGTAAAGAACACTAATATTCATGGTTCTAGACTAGTATTTAGGCTTATTTAGCTAAAAATAGTTATTCTTTGAATATTTATGAGAAATTCTTGAAAATGTAGATTAACTTTGTGAATATAATGTGTTTGAGGTTAGAAATAGAAATTTTTATCAAAGATTTGTTCATTCTTTACAAATTCAGGTTTGCTTGAACTTATAAGTATAAATATCACTCGTATTTACAATTTTGGATGTATTTTAAAGCTAATTTAGTTAAATATAGTCATTCTTTGCAAATAACTATATGAGTTTGTGCAAAATTTTATTAACATACAAATATAATCATTATTATTTATTAAGATAAGGTTTATATATCATATTTTGAACAAGATTTATAGTTTACAATCTAGAACTACAAAGAATATGGACTAGGTCAAGGTCTGAGACAAGGCTACCTCTTTTGTCTTTGTAAATTCATAGAACATAAAGAGTAGATAAAGGTAAACATAAGGTTTCTAAATCTCAACCTACTACACTTTTTTGTGTTGCTCTTGTATTTAATCCTTATCAATGTATGGCTTGGTTAGATATATCTTCTATTAACATGCCTAGTCAAATACATGAATTACCTATAAATCTTGAGAAATATTTGCCTTTTTTTATTCCTATAGGTGTGGTTTCTACTAAAGAACATATCAAGTCCTTTAAGGCTACTTTGAGATTATTAAATGTTGTTCATGAAGATGTTTCTTGAAGATTATTTCCTTTTAATTTTAGAGATACAACATATGATTGGTTTCTCAACCTTATTAAAAATTACATTACTAGTTAGAATGATTTCAACATTTACTTCATTGATCAGTTTGGATTGGTCATCAGTCCTTGTGTCCTTTATCAATAATTCACTATGGTGAAGAGAGATTCAAATGAAACCATTATAAATTTCAATGCCAGATTCTAGAATATGTTTATCAAAACTAGAGAGAGTCATGATGAAGCTTTATCTTTAGATATTTATGAGGATGCTTTAGATCTAATGACTTATATATTTCTAAAAATATCTATTTGAGTCATAAATACATTGGCATTGGCCAATGCTAAAGCTATGAAAATTAGTGATCAAATGCAATCTCAAAGTCAATTATCATATGGTATCTATAATGTCAATCATAATTTACCTATGTCAAATGTCATTCTAAATGATAATCAAAACACTAGTTTTAAACAAATTACCTTTGAGTCATGCTCATCTTAGTCAAAATGTAGGATTCTTAAATAACACTAAAAGTGGATTTCATTCACAAGATCAAAGAGTTATGGTGACAAAAACTATAATTACTACTCAAGTTGACAATTTAGAGGCACATAAGAATGAAAATGACTCTATACTCAAAATGGTTCAAAAAATGAGCACTAATTTTCTTCAATTGCAAAGACAAGTAGGTAACACTAGGGAAAGATCTAATGTAAATTATTCTGATCAAAGGTTTAATATACCTACAAACATGTTTCATAATAATATAAAAAACAACAAAAATAATAGTAGTGAATCATCTACCAACAATAATATGGCTAACATGAACATTTGTGATGTAGCTTTAGCTGATTATTATAGAGTTAATAATACTTTAAAACATGGTAAATTATATTATATATAATTTTGTAAATATTTTTAAGATTTTTAAGATGAATTAGACAGGTTTGAATTTATTCCTAACAAATATAATTCTATTGGTACATTTAGCTCTTCAAAGTCATCTAAATATGCTGGCACAACTCTTATGGTCGAGATATTTGATTTTCCATTCCAAGATGAGAATGAACATGAAGATACTCCAAAGGAGATTCATGATTTTAAGTAGTATTTGAAGAAGACTTATCTATTAATGAATAGAGAACAAAATAAATCTATTACTAGTTCAAATCCACCAAATAACTTGGATACTCCTGATCCTAAAGTATATAACAATCCAAAACCTCCAAATAGAAGTAACTCTAGAATAAATCTTGATTCATCTAGTTATTCTACTAGGAGTGACATAATATAGTATAATATATGAATAAAATTAAATACCATATCACTTTATATGAATTGACTCAAATTACCTAATAAAGAGATTTGTTGCTAGAATATTTGAGCAAAAAACCTAGTAAATCACAAAAAGCTACAAATGCCAATGTAGTGATGTATAAAAGGAAAGCAGAGGTTACACCTTTTTTACTAAAAAATAGAGTGTTTGGTAAAAACTTGAATAATTTTTTGTTAGATTTAGCTACCTCTACAAATAGCATGCCAAAATGTATTTTTGAAAAACTTGGTTTAACTCCTATTAAGTTTGGTAAAGTAGTTACTCAATTATACAAATCTAAAGTTAAATTAATTGGTGAATTGTTGAATGTTCATATATAGTTTTATTAGAGCCAAAGGTGCATCAATTCATATATATTAAAGTTTTGTACATTATAAATTATTATGGAATGCTACTTATTAGGGATTAGACTAAATGTTTGAATGGATACATATCAACTGATTGCTCTTAAATGTGGCTATCATGGAGGGGAGTTCATAATCAAATTTGAATTGAAAGGAACCAAAGTTGAAGCAAATGATCATTGAATACAATTTAGCTAATTAAAAGGTCAACATGGTTAATTTTAATGTAGGAGTCTATACTCTTGACACTCCTCAGGTATGTAACTCTAAAAAATCTCATACTATGCTTGGACTTTGCCAATTATATGTTGATGGTGTTAGATGCAAATCTAGATTTGGAATAGGAATAATTTTAATCAATCCCATTGGTAAATAATATGTTTCTTCTTATAAACTTAAATTTCCTTTCACCAATAACTTGATAGAGTATGAATCATTAATCTTAGGTTTACAAAATATATCAAACATAAGGTTAAAGAATGAATAATATATGGTGATTTTGAACTAGTAGTCAATTAGATTAGAAGTAATTACCAATGAAAATTTTCATATATTAAGAAATACAAGTTTAGATTATGGGACTTGATTGAGTAATTTGATGATTTAAACATTGTTTCAATCCCTAGAGAGGATAACTAGAATGATGATGAACTAGTTTTAGATGTAGCCAACCTAATGCCAAATCTAGAATTTTAAAGACTTAACATTGAATTAGTCTCATGTCCCTTAGTTCCTAACAATGTCAATCATTTACAAGTATTTAGTGATGATTGACAAATAATTAAATTCATGAACAAATCAAGATTATATGAGTATAATATTATTGATGAGGTCAATGAGAATTCTTTTGATGAAGACAAATTTCATGATAAGCTAATACAATTGAATAACAACAAAATTCCCAAAGACATGATTACCTTAAAAGACTGTTTGATCAAGACAAACTAGCTAACATTGCTAAAGTTCCCAAAGTGAATGGGAAAGATTATAATGTAGTTGACATGGGAAATCAAGGTCAACCTCAGCTAGTAAACATTGGTACACCTTACACAAATGAAGATTCTAAAAAATCTAAAGAACTTCTGACTAGATATAATGATGTCATTGCATGTTCCTATGAAGACTTGAAGATATTTGATCCAAGATTCATTACCCATACCATTCCATAAAAATAATCATGTAAACCTTTCAGACAAAAGCAAAGATCTGTCAATCTTATTTTGGAGCCATTTATTTAAAAAGAAGTCAAAAATCTATTAGACATTAAAATAGTTTTTTTCCCAATTAGAAATTCTAGCTAGGTAGCAAATTTAGTACCAGTTAGAAATAAAAATGGAGAGATTAGATTATGCATAGACTTTAGTAATTTGAACATATCATCTAATTAATAATTATCCTTTACCATATCTTGACCAAGTTATTCAAATTGTTAGTGGTTCTACCACAATGTATTTCTTAGATGGTTATTCAAGATATAATCAAGTACTTAATAACAAGGAGGATAGAATGAAAACTACATTCACAACAAAGTGGGGAAAATTTTCTTACAAAAGGATACCATTTGGATTCATCAATGTAGGAGCTAAATTCAAAGAGCTATGGACCATGTTTTTCAAGGTCTCATAGGTAAATGCATCATCATATATATCGATGAGTTAACTATGTTTTCTAAGAATAGGGAAGATCATATAACACATTCACAACAACTATTAAATGTTGTAGAAGGTATGAAGTTTCCATTAATCTTAAGAAAATATTTTTTTGTGTAACTAAAGGGAAATATTAGGATATTTAATAACTAAATATGTGATTTTTATATATCATGAAAGAGTTAATGTTGTATCTAATATATAAGCCCCTAACAATAGAAAATAATTAAAGTCTTTTTTTGGGAAAATCAATTTGTAAGACAATTCATTTCTTATTTTGTAGAAATTGTGAAGCCAAATAATGACATGTTGTCAGAGGATGGAAAGGTGATATGGAATTAATAAATGAATAAATCCTTCAAGGATATTAAAGAATCAATAGGATAGGCACCTATGCTAATAAGTCCTAATTTTACAAAAGATTTTTTTCTTTATTTGTTTACTTCTGATCATACTATAATATCTATTCTAACTTAGAAAATAGATAAATGTGATCATATAATTGCATTTATGAACATAAAATTTAATAATTTTGAGTTAAACTATTATATAATTTATAAACAATCATCTGCTTTAGTTAAGGAAGTTAAAAAATTTAGACACTATATTCTTAGGAATAAAGTGCATGCAATATTTGCAAACCATACCATTAAACTTATGCTTAGTCAATATGAATTGTGAGAGTGAAGATGTAAGTGGATGTATATACTACAAAATTATTATATTGAAATGAAAACTATCAATTAGTGAGATGTCAAGGATTGATTCAATTAATTACTAACACTAATCCTAGTCTGAATATCATGCAAGTTGATCAATAATAATTCCAACCAAATGATTAGTATGATACAATTATTCATTTCTTAATCAATGGCTCTTGTCCTGAAAGTATGAACAAAGAATAAAAAATATCTTTGAGGTTAAAATTTACTCATTTCTTTATTAATAATGGGATACTTTATAGGAAAAACTATGAAGGTATACACTTGAGATATGTTTCAAAAGAAGTAGCTAGAATATTGAGTACTTCCATTACAAAGTTGTGAGTGGATACCCTTCTAGAAAGATAACTTACAATATATAGAAGGTAGGATATTATTGGCCAAAAATATTCAAGGATTCTCACAAGCATGTTAGAGAGTGTCATCAATATCATATCTTCAATGCCAAGGAACCAAAATTAGCTATGTCATTGAAGCTAGTTTTAAATGACAAACCTCTTTCTCAATGGGGTTTGGACTTTATGGGATTTATTAACCCTAATTCCTCAAATGGACATAAGCATGTTTTTATTGCTACTAATTATTACAAAATATGGATATAGGTAGTAGTAAAAAATAATGTAGAACTAAAGATGTAATCAAGTTCCTAGAAGAGAACATTTGAACTAGATTTGGGACACCAATATCATTGATTTGTGACAATAGATCAGAATTTATATCTATAAAAATGACTAAGTGGTCCTATGATAACCATATAGTTCTTAATTTTTCATCAAATCATTATCCTCAAGGTAATGAAGTCTCAAATTTAAAAACAAGAATTTGATGAAAGTCATTAAGAAGTTTTTAGCTCAAGAACCAATAACATGGCATAAATTGCTTAAATATTCTCTTTGAGCTGATAGAATTAGATTAAAACAAGCTCTAGAAGAATCAAAATTTTTATTGATATATGGTCAATAACAATTATTTTCAATTACTCTCATGTTTCCAATGTAAAAGTTATGCAAGAGTATATAAAAGAAGATTACGAATTTGAAAATTCTAGGTTGTATGACATCATATAAATGGAGGATGTAAAGGAAGAAGCATTTTCAAATTTTAGTAGACATCAAACCACTATCAAAACATGGTTTGAAAATAGTTCAAACATCAAAGTGTTTAGGTAGGGATACCATGTTATCCTATGGGACAAAGCATCAGAGCCAAAATGAAAACATGGGAAATTCACTCCTCTATGGATTGGCCTTTACCAAACTATTGAGACATTGGGAGACAACACCTGTAAGCTCACAAATTTGTAGGGAGTAGATTTCACTCTACCAACTAATGGGTATTACCTCAAGCACTATTTCTCTATCGTCCTACCTCAAATATTTATGGAGTAACTTGTAAGATTAGTTACATTTAGTGTAGGTACGATTAGATTAGTTTATTTTATTATTCCTTGTTTTATAAATAATATATTTAAATATTTGTTTGTTTCTTATGTGTTTGTTTTCTCTTATTTGTTCTTTGCTTTTCAATAGTCTTTTCAAAGACAAGTTTTCAAGCTTCCTTATCCATATAAATGCTCAAAAGGAACTTATCAAATCAAAAATGTAGGTATGAATACTAAACATTGGTTGATCATGGAGTTTTTAAATTCTAAGCTTAATGTTATGATTTTAAAAAATTTGGTAAGGATTGATATCTAGGTTAATTATTCCTTGAGAATCTTAAACCACGTTTTGATATTATTTTAGTTCTAATAGGGATTGCATATGTTTGAGTGAAAGTTTTAATTAATAAATCAAAGTCATGTTAGCACTTAAAGAATATTATTATCTGAGATGAGGTTTATAACCAAGGATGATTGTCTAAAAATCAAACATCTAACAAAAATCCTAAAAACCTAGCTAATTTTGGTTCCCAACCTTTGTTGGAAGGCTAAAAATAGTTTCAAAAATACAAAAAATAAGATCCTTATTGAAAATATAAAATATTTATAAGAAAATGTAATTATGGTAACCTCCACTAGGTCTATAGACACCTAGTTAGAAATGGAGTAATGGCTTGAGTGGAGCTAAAGGTATCTCTATCAGGGCTATGGACACCTAGCTAGTAGTAGAGCAATGCTCAAGCCTTCCCTTTTCATAAATCATGATTCATAATGAATTTCTAAATATGATAAAACTTAATGTTAATGATTAAGCTTATGAAATATGGAAGTTTTCCTCTAAATCCCATGGTGATTAGTGAAAGAAACAAATTACACACAGAACATGATTGAGTTTTGATGTTTGAATCTAACTCTACATTTGTAAGAGTTACTTTAATCATGAATTTATCTTAATAATGGTACTTGATCATGTGGAATGATTGGTCTATTTATTAGTTAAAGCTAAGAGTACCTCAGTTATAACATTTTTCAATGTTTCCCCTAGAAGTCACCATTTATGGAGGTCAACATACCCCCATTTATAAAAATGAGGACCCTTGTTCAATTTTTCAAACTGTGTTATGAATTAGAATTTCAACTTGATCGAAAGGCATTGTTGAACATCATGTTTTACTTTAGCTCTCATTGGCATGTTATCACATAGGATTTATTTCACTCTAATTGATGTTGTTAACATTTGATTCATGTGTTTCCATGTTATAGGTTTTAATATATCCTCAATAAGATGACCATGTATTCATTGTTTATGCTTCAATGATCAATTTGATCCATTTTCTAACTTTTAGTCCCTAATCAATTAATTGAATGTAAGTTTAATCATGTTAAAAAACCTTAGTCTAAGTTATTTAGTCTATGTTTTTGTTAAATACATTCACCTTTTTTCATGGTGAACTAGTTTAATTTTATTCTAAGTTTTAACTAAATTTGTTAATGAATTAAAATCTTGGTCTAATGTTTATACCAAGTCTTTATATATGTCTCGAATACTTATTATGTTGCTTTCAATTCTCATAGGTATGAATACATATGGGATTCACAAGTGTCAAAATCTTAAGATGATGGATCTAAGATCAAAGGGGAATGAGTGATTCCCAAAGTCAATAATTCAATATCCAAATTGATGAAGCACATTTGATCTTGTAAAAGAAAACTTACAATGAGCACAGAGTCAACATGTAAATAAATATTAAGGAATGTAATAGTGATAAGTGTCACAATTACAGTGAACTAGATACAAATCAATGGTCCATGTTTCATTAGATGGATAAAGAATAGATCAGTGGTCCATGCTTGATTATGCATTCAACGAATCAATGGTCCAAGTTTAATCACTTAGATCAAGATCAATGGTACACATTATATCTTATGGATCAAGATAAATTATTCAAATAAATTCATCAAGTCAAAGATCTTGGATTGCACATGATGCTATCACATGGCACAAGATTGTTCAAGTGATAGAGATTGTCTACAAGTTACATAGAAAGCACATGATCCTATGAAGTGGAATAATATCATGAAACCATTTCAAATATCAATGGACATGGTGAAATTGAATCCTAAAAGACTCTGATGGAGATCGATGGATTGAGTTTAATCAAGATTTAAGAGGCACATGATGATGACATGTGTCTAGGTGACAAATGGTCACACTTTAAAATTAAATGAGTTGCATGGAAAGCAAAGGCCACATAGGCATACACATCATATTCTAAGATATTTTAGACCCAATTATGTGATGATATAAATTCATGATTTGAATTCAATCTAAGTCACCAAATCTCATATATAAAACTTGATTTCCACTATTAAAGCTCTATTTAAGCCTCTAAAAAGCCCTAAAACATATAGAAAGCCCTAAATTATCTCTAGATTTATTGTGTTGAGTTGAAAGTATTATTTATCATTTACAAATGGGATAAATAAATTAGTATTATAATAATGGTGACACATGGACATGTTTCAAAGCAAATAGTTGAATTATATGTCTTTAAATGTAGAAGGTTGAATTTTCAAGGACACAAAATTTGTACCTACTTTATTAAACATGGGAGATAAGAATTGCATTAGGATAATCTAAAAAATTAATAACCATGGAGTTATAACCAAATAAGAAGAGAAGATCCTCCTGATAAAGAGATTATATGATGATATTGTGGTAATCCAGATAATAAGACTACACTATGCTACTGCTAAACTAGAGGTACTTCATTGGATTGATGTTTTTGGTTCAATTTTCAAAGAGACAAAAATTGGCAAGGGTATGTTAATTTATAAGCATAACTTAATGAAAATTACATATATCTTTGCTATTAAATTTGAGTCATACAAGAAATTAACTAAATCCTAGATAGACCTAACCTCCATTAACTAATGGGATAAGAAGCACAACATGATGGACATTTTGGAAAAATGCTTAGAAGTAGGTAACCAAGTCATTATAGATCCTACAAAGAACATCCATGTAAGACAATTTAGGCCTATATTTAGAACGGTTATGACAATGCTAACCAAGTTATATGGATGTGAAAACACTACTTATGGTATAATTCATCATTGAACAAGTGTTGGTTCCTCCATTACGTGAAATTATTAGTATTTCCATAAGTATACAAATATATGGAATAAAGAATAAGAAGAGGACTAGATTCTATTGTATATGCCTTATGTACAACCACCAGATGCTCAATCAAAGAGAATGGTCTCCAAATGGTACCCAAATTGTATCCTAATACTACTCTAAATTACACATATATAAGTATAAATACAAAATTTAGTTTTTTAGTGAATGTGTTTACCATGCATTGAGCAAAGCATTAATGGTATTCCTATGATGTGAACAAGACCTTTAATTAATAAATCAATTGAGGTAATGAGGGATATATGGTTATATCTTGATTTTAATATTATAATGATTAAAGGAATAAAAAATGATCCTCTCAAACTACCAAATCATGTACTTAAAAAATTAGTTTAACAAGAGGTGGCATATCAATTGTTCAATTGGATTGATGGAATTTTTTTGACCAAAAGAAAGTGATTCCTACATAGTTTTCCCATGACAATTGGTAAAATTAGTTTTAGGCACTAAGATCATATTGAGGTTACTTCAAAGCATAGGTTATCTTTAAACCTATATATTGATGATCATAGGCAAAGGGATCTATATGGAAACATAAAGGAAACATTGAGGATCAATGGTATTTTGACTACAACATATGAACATGAACCTAGTTCATTGACTTGATATAAACTAAAGCATCCTCAAGCTATGAAGATGCTAAGAAATTAAAGAACACAACATAAAACTTGAGTTCATATTAAATAGAGACCAAGAAATGGAAGGTAGATGGAAATTAGTCCCTATACAATATCATCCTATTGATCTTAGTTCTTCTAAGCCTCCCTCAATAGAAGTAAAAATAGAACATAGAATATAAGAGAAAAGGCTAGGTGAAATTACTTCAAGTTAATTAGCTCCTGAATCTTCCAAGATAGAAGAGAAATATCCACCTCAACAAGAGGTTCATATGATATAATTGGATCCTAATGAATCTATTGGATATGCACTCAAAATGTTATCGATGATATATGAGTCAGATTTAGATGTAGAGGATAAGGTTAAATAAGTCAAATAAGATAAGTTAAAGTCATTAGATTTGATGGTTATTAACACTTATAAGAGGAAAGTGAAGACTACCATTGTATCAAAAGCTAAGAAACCTAAAGTGACTATCAAACCACCTTTGGAGAATGCCAATCCATTTAGTGAAGAGAATATAATATATGATCCACATATTCTTTAATGGTTCATTTATGAACCAAGGTTATAAAATATTTATAATTATCATCCATGGGATTTAGTTAAATCTACTAACATTCCTATGAAATAAGAGTTAAAACCATCGATACTTTCCCTAAAAGATGCAGAAGCAAAGAGATTAGATACTATAATTCAGTAAATTGACATATAAGTAGGGATGAAAAGTAAATAAATGATTCAATCCTTGGTTGGGGTTATATTTTGTCTAGATACTATTGGTTTATAAAGAGTGACCAAGAAAACAAGCATTGAGGGTGGTGTAGAGATTATATATCAAAAGGTGGAGCCTTTAACCCATTTGACTCAAAAAAAAGGATAGAGGCTGGGTGAGGATCTAATATTTGAAGAGGATGTACTATATTTGGTATAGTCATAGTAAGAAATGTTACAATATGGTATAAAAGGGATAAATCAAGAAAATAAGAAATTGGAAGAATAGTCTATCCTATCAATTTCAGGGAACATTGTCACTAGATTTGTAGCCACTATGTCTTACACATTCAAATCTTTGAATTCAATAAGATTTAATCAAGATATGATGAGTAAACAAATTACTATATATATGAACCAAGTGAATCAATGGTAGGGTTCATATAATAAGTTAAATGAATTGATCAACATATTAACAAAAGACTAGATTCTTGGGTTTTAAATAGTCATCCTAGCTCATTTAAATATGGATATGGTAATAATGATATAAAATATCAAGGATTTGAATAAATGGTCCAAGGGCATGATGGTATTTCTAATAATTTCAATCAATTGGAGAATTGGATGGTGCATATACTAGGGAGATTAATCATGAACCCAAATACCCTAAGTCCTATTGACTTGATAACAGATGAGGATTTCCAACATAGGGATAATCAATTCATGCAAGAGGTGAAGAATAAAATATAGGGTAAAATATGGGTAGATAATAAAATAATCTTGAACATAATACTATCTATAGAGGAGAAGATAGGTAATTCTAGGATCATTAAGGAGGCCTAAGGTAGGGATGATAAGGATTTCAAAGAGTTGATAGGGCAATAAGAAGAATTATTCATGAGCTAATTATCAAACTTAGGTTAATTGGTGATAAACATGATAAAGAAATGAAGATCTTGGATCAAAATAAATAATAAAAATTTCAAAGTCAATTATGTTGACTTCAAATATTCATTTGTATAGGAACATGTACATCATTCGGAAAGGGAATATTATATTTCGTAAAAGCATGTGAAATTTTGTAATGCACATTACTTATAGTTTAGTCTACTTGTAAAGTGTTTGATTCTATAATGTTGAATAAGGATAGATTTCCTTGAAACTTAGATAATTATAATTTGATAGTGATTAACTAAAATACCTCAAGGTCTTATATAATATGAGGTATTGCCATTTATAAGGGGAAGAATTTTTTAGAGTAAAAACTTTGTGTAAACTTTGGATCAAGTAATATAATCAAAGGAATTATATAAATATTATATCATATTTGTTTGTGTGATTCTTATCATGGATACTTCCTCAAGTATCTGGTGTTCTGTTTAGATTTGAATTACTTCTATGAATAATAGATGTGCATATGTGAATGCTCAAAGTTCTCAATTTGAGATTAATCTAGGTTGATTGAAATATTTTAGATTCATTTCATCTCCATTACTTTTATTAAGATGTGCTAATGCAATTATTTTGTGGAAGTAAATCCTTAAAGTGAATTTGAGTTCTTATTTGCATTGTTTCAAATATCATTAGAAATTTTCTAGGTATATGATAGGATCTATGCTTTTGGAAAAATAATGTCATATGCTAGTTTGATTTCATGTCTTTGATGAAATTTAAGATTTATCATAATGTATAGACAAGATATTATTACCATCCTTATTTTTTACCCTACATTACCTATTTTCTCTTTCTTTTGATCAAATTATTATAGCTTAGCTTTTCATTGTAAATATTAATTCTAGATTAGGGTTTAGAATTTAGGTTTTGATCATTATTCATCAAAATTAGTTAATATTACTTTCATCTTTCATAAAATATCTAAGACAATTGTTGTTCCCAATAACCACTTACATTTTATTTTGTGAAATAGTTATATATCTTGGCCACTAATCCACCATAGATATCAAGAATATCAAAACCAGTAACTCATGTACTGGATTCTTTAAATATAGAAATGATAAGTGTTTTAAACACTATATGAGCCCTATGATACACTTTCATGTATAAATAGGTATATATAATTATTTTTAAGGATTTTTGTAAAGATATAATTTTATTAGGCCTTATATATTGGTTTTATCCATCTGGTCTAATAGACAACATCTTGCCATATGTCTTGAATTTTTTTCTTAGATTGATACATTAGAGGCAAGGAAAAATACATTAAAAAGGAGAATAATAGTGTTAGAATTAGAGCTGATCTTTATTTTCTAGATCATTATGGTTTATAAAGTGTTATAAGTCCTTTATAGATGGAGCATGGTGTTTGGAGGAAGGGACACAAAGGAGAAGATTGGAGTTTTCTTTTATGACTAACATTCTATTTATTTGAAGGAGTGAAGAAGATCTATATTGGCATAGAGAGGGATGTGTGACATCCTATTTTTATATTGTCTTCATTACCTTTCTTTCTTTGACTCACATGGAATATTGGTGGAGCATTAGTGCTTAATTTTTTTCTAGGTCTATGCTTATTACTTGCATTGGATCATTCTTTTAGCGTCATCTACTGAGTTCCGTATTTTTGAAAGCATAATGTTTCTTGAAGGAGGCATTAGAAAGAGAGAAATATTGTGTGGAGTATCCTTTATTTAGATAAGTTTTTTTTAGGTATTGTACATTAAAATAGTTTTGAGGTCTGTTGTTTTCTTAGGAAAGGGTATTAGCAATGTGTGAAGGAACATTAAAGGTGTGTAGATCAACATTCTTATTTCTTTCTCTAGTGTCTCATATTTTGCATAGAATAAAATATTATTTGGAATAACCTTTGCTAAATAACAAACACAAAAATAATTATCTTCCTATCCTCTCAAAATAATTGAATATTTCATTATTATTTTTATTAATCTATTTTTTTCCTCAAGAGAAAGTATAGTTAACTTACATGTGCATAGGGGTCACCTAAATGATTATTTTTCACTTTCATTTTCTTGAGATCATCTATGGTTTGATTCTGGTTTGAATGAGTGTTTGGAATCCTACATTTAATTCCATTTTGGTCACTAAAACTAGTTTTTAGTGTAATTTTTAATGTTTTTGACCCATTTACAAGAATTTGTAAAGCCTATAACTTTTAAACTATAACTAAAAATTGAGTTCGATTTTCCAAAAAGCTATATGGTTTTCAATTATCTATCCATTTTTTCATCACTTTTTAAAAATGTAATACTTTTAAAAAGTGCCAAAAAGGGGGGGGGGGGGGGAGGTGGGGGTGGGGGGTCCTTAATACAATGTTTTGGGGGATTGTCTTGGCGCCAATTTATGAACCTTTTTGCATTCTTTCTTCTCTTTGATGATTCACTATCATGGATTATACTTTTGGTATTGATCATTGTGATCCTTTGACTACACACAATTACCATACATGGAGACTTAGGATGGAAACAGTTATTAAATACAAAGGATTATGCTCCCTAATGAATGAAACTGAACCACAGTTGACAAGAGAGTATGAAAATTTTCAACACCAATGTAATTTTCATGAGAGTATGGGTTTGATAGGGATTTATGTGAGTGATAGTTTATTATTTCATTTTTATAGGTGTGATACTCCTTTAAAAATGTGGGTTAGGCTAAAGGGTTTATTTGGGAAAGTAGATCACATGAGAGCCATGCATCTTGAAGTGGAACTTACTTCACTCAATCCTAATGACTTTGCCTCTATTATAGAATACCTCACTAAGGTTAAGCCTTTATTGACATAGTTTAATGGGAGTGGATAAGATAATAAATTTGAAGAGCATTATATACTTGATTCTATCAAAGTTAAATGGTCCATTCTAAATATTTGCTTCTACCTTTTTCTCTAACACGGATGCCTTAGGTGCCACATTCAAAATTCCTAATTTACAATTGTTTTGTGAGAGACATACTAGGGATGAATCCAAATTATCTCACCTTGAATCTTCTACCTCTCAAAAAGCATTAGTCATATCACATCTTAAGATCAAGGGAAAAATAAAGAGTATGAAGAAGAATAGTCCTCCTCCATCTCAAAGTGCACCTAAGCCTAACACCAACAAATATAAACCCAAGTCATCTTCAAAATAAAAGAATAAGTATAACCTATCATAATCTTATTATGAGTGTACCGGTCATGAAAAGTATAGGTGTTTTGAGAGAATGAAATCCCTAAAGGATACCATCAGGAAACAAAAGATTTCTATCTCCATTCCTTCTCCATCTCATGAGCATGGGAAACCACTTAATGGTGTTGGGACATCACAACCACCTATTTAATATAGTTGAGTTATAGATTCTAGTGTTTTACACCATATGACTTATTTTAAGGAGTCATTTATCTCTCTTGGTTTGAATTATACTTCTAATATTGAGGTTAGATATTCTTCCTTTATTTATATTATGGGAAAAGGTGACATATATATTGATGGTGACCACATTGATGATGCATTATATGTTTCATACATCACCAAAAATCTGATTTTAGTTAATCATATTTTCCATTTTGGTTAAGGTAAGATAATGAATTTCATACCATAGGGTGTTAAATTTTGATATTTTTTAGAGCCTCACACACTTATTTCATAGGGTGGTATTGATCATAGTTATTGACTCTATTAATCTGAGGGTTTTGATGATATTTCTCCTCTAGGGATGTGTTTGGTTTCTCATGCATATTCTAAGAGTTGAATTTGGCATGAGATATTTGGACATATCAATTACATATATTTGAAGGATTTGAGAACTCACAATATGTTAGAGGATATTCTTATAATTTCAAGTCTTGATAGTGTTTAACCTAGTTTTACATTAGGGAAACAACACCAAGATTAATTTCCTAAGGTTATGTCCATGATATTTTCTTCACCACTTGATCTTTTGAATAGTGATTTGATGGTATTTCCTACTCCTTATTTTAATAGAGCTAAGTATGAACTTTCATTGATAATTTCTTGAGGCATACTTGAGTTTATTTTATCAAGTACAAGAGTGATGTTTTTTATCACTTCAAACTATTTAAGGATTTGGTCAAGAAATAGTCTTCTAATTTCATCAGGAAGCTTCACATAGATAATGGGGGGAGTACTTCAATCGATAGTTCTCTATTTTTTTGGCAAATCATGGTATTATGCACCAGCATTCTATTGCACATAGTACATAATAGAATGGCTTAGTATAATGTAAACACTGAAATTTGAAGGATATGTCTAAATAAATGATGCATTCATGGGGTTTACATTTGATATATTAGGCAAAGGTAGTTAATTATGTAAACTACATCCAAAACTACACACCACATAGAGCACTTAAACATTTGACTCTGGAGGTGTCTTAGTCTTGAACCAAGCCTGTTGTCTCATTTTTTAGTCTTTGGGAGCTATGTTTGGGAGTTTATACCAAATAAGAAAAGGAAAACACTAGATAAGAAGAGAAAACCTTTGATTTTTATAATGTATTATGAGGACATGAGATCTTATCATGTTCTACATCCTAATACTCATGATGTTTAATTTCAAACACATGTATATTTTGATGATCACTTCACATCTAATGATTACTCACATTCTTCCATGACTTCTTATTTTTATTATTCATCATCTCCTCTTGAGGATTCATTATTTGATGATTAAGCTAAAGAGGTACTTGAGGAGGTTATAGATGTTGGGGATCCTACTCACATTAATGTTACCACTATGCCTCTATGGGCACAAACCATAGTTTTTAAGGTAGCACCTTTCATATAGGATCTTCTACACACTCATCATCATCATGCACATTTTACATGTACTATAATTTTATGTTAGACATTATCTAGGGATCCAAAGTATTTTTCATAGGCTCATGAGATACACGAGTGGGATGATGTGATGACAGATGAGTATTCTTATTTGATGAAGAATCATACTTGGGATTTGATATCTCTTCCTAAGGGAATAAATTTGGTTAGATACAAGTGGACTTACCAAACCAAGTATGAAAGTAATGGGTCCATAGATAATTATAAGGAACATATTATTATAAATAGGTTGTCACAAATGGAAGGTATCGACTACTCTAAGAATTTTTTCCCATTACCAAGATGGATTCTATTCACCTTGTACTTTCTCTTGATGCATCACAGGGTTGTCTAGTGTTTCATATGGATGTTAAGAGTGCTTTCTTGCATAGAGATTTGTAGGATAATATATATGGATCAGCTTGTTGGTTTTGTTCATGATTATTATCTTCTTTTAAAAATTAGGAGGTCTCTTTACAATCTCAAATAGGCCCTTTAGGATTGGTGTGATAATATGTATTAATTTCTTCTCTCTACTAGATTTATTTTCTACCACTTTAATCCCATAGTGTATATTTAACATATTGGGGAGGACAATGTTATACTAGTCTTGTATGTTGATGATCTAGTTCTCATAGGTAGCTCCTCTTATTATATTTAGGCTATTCTATAAGCACTTTTAGTATAGTTTGATATGATATATGTTGGTCTTTTTTACTTGGTCCATATTTTTAAGATTTCACATTTAGATTTAGGGATTTATTTGATTCAATAAAAGTACACCCTTGATCTTCTTCAATTTTTTGGCATGGGTAATTGTAACCCAAGTCCTCCTCCTTTTTAGTATGGAGTGAATCTCACTACCACTTGTACTACTCCAGTTGTGATCCTACATTATATAGTAAAATGGTTAGTATTCGTATGTATTTGGCCCATAATTGTTTTGATGTTTCATTTATAATTGAGCTTGTATCTAGGTTTTCAAATGACTCTTATGATAGTCATTGGTAGGATACCAAGAGGATTTTATGAAATTTACTAGGCACTACCCATTTTGGATTACTATACACTAGGGGTTATACTCAATTGCTTGGGTATAGTGATTCAGATTGGGTAGGTTCTCCTAATGATAGGTGTTCAAATTTTGGATACATATTTTGTCTTGGTTCTTCAACTATTTCTTAGTTGTATAAGAATTACTAGGATATTTCAATTTCATCTATAGAGGTTGAGTATAAGACAATAGTTAAAATTAGACAATAAATTATTTAGCTTTAAGAGTTATTGATAGAATTTTTCTTCATGTAAGATTCACCTATTGTACTTTGGTGTGATAACTAGAGTGAAATTCATGTATCCTACAACCCATTTGAACACCATTAGACCAAGCACATTGACGTACAAATGCACTTCATTAATTATCACATTCAAGGAGTTTATAGTTTTGAGTACATTATGACTCAACAATAGGTTTCATATATCTTCATAAAGCCTTTTACATCACCTTGTTTCCTTGAGTTGTGTGGCATGCTTAGGGTTTTATAAGTTTTCATTGGGGGGTGTTTGTGAGGAAATCTTCCTTATTCATTTCATGTATATATTTTACATGAGTACTTTATCAAGCCTAGTTTTCAGGACTCATACTATGGATATACCACTATTTCTTTTTTGGATATTGTTATCCCTTAGCTTCACTTGGGAGGGTGTTAGAGTATGTATTTATCATATTTTTAGGTTATACTTAGTTATTACATATTTTTCCTAATTTTTATTATGTGAATATTTATCCCATGTTGCTTAGTTATACTAGTTTCTAGTTTTACCTTACCTACTTATGTAAGGGCTTTCTATTGTAATAGCATCCTTTTATAAATAATATATTATTTGATTTCTTATTTACATCTCATATCTATATCTTATTTGTGTGATGTCTTTTTTTTCAACTCTTTAGATTCTCAGGTTATTAAAAAATTTTCCCATTCTTAAAAAGTACCATAGAAAAATTCTCAAATAGTTTTCACAAGCTTTTTATTTCCTTCACTCTGATATGCAAAGACATACAAAAAATGAGCATACCTTATGATGAATAATGTCAATAAAATTTATATTTTTTATGAGTTCTTTATCCAATTTGGTGAGCTTGACCTAATAATTGATAGTAATATTGATAAAAATAAAGGAGAAGGTTGGATGTTTAGACCTAATTGGTAGGGTTCATATTTAATTATGAAACATTTTCAAAATGGAGATTTTTATTTATTCATCATGGAGGGTAAAGAGTTTTATGAATCAATGAAATACTTAAGCTTAAACATTACTTCATATATATATATATATATATATATATATATATATATATATATATGACATCTCACATTTCCCTCTTTGCATCAATAAAAATTTCATTCTCATTTTATTGATTTTCAACTATTTTGATAGGATGAATAATTGGCTAAGAGTTACCATGAAAAATATTTTAGTCTATCATATCATTTCATATTTTCTTATTACCCATTTTCATTTTATAAAATTACTCTCAAAATTGTCACAAAATAGGATTATTTTCTTAGTTTTTAAAGGTGATATACATATTATTCCCATATACCTTATTGGAATATTAGATACTCTAGCCTATATACTAGTCTAGAAGCTTCTCCATGGAATAATCCATTTTTGTGTCCCTATAAGAAAAAAAATAGAATTTTATAACTAGGTAATCTTATCTACATACTTTGGTCCTTGTTTATGAGCCCTTACATATTACTAGTTAGATGGGGCCAAGGTTTTGGGATAGGATCCTTCCCCCCATATAGAAAGACATTATATAAAGTCAACCCTAGAAAATAAAAAGGAAACACACCACACCTCATCATTTCTTGATCTATGATGATTAGCACCCACATGTCACTAGTTCTATGGGGTTAGCATTGGAGGGGTGGGGGAGGAGCGATGGTGGTGGAGATTCCCTTACTCATATAAATTTAGTCTTTGATGATGAGTGAATGTGTCTTCCTAGTCATATGAGGCTAAGTGAAGTATGTCATAAGAAGCAAAGGAAATATCAAAAAATATTAAAGTTTCCAAAATTAATCGTAAAAAATACACTAAAACCTTTTTTATATTTATTTGATAAAATGAGAACCCTTCCCATTTTCCAATTCTACTTTGTTTGGCCATTTTTTATCACAGTCTAGGAAAGTTAATAAAACTAGTGTTTGTTAAGCCTAAAAAGAAGTTCAATCATCCCACAACCCATAGGGATTAATTTTAACCTCTTATTTATTATGATTTTTTTATGAGTATATTTTATCTTTTCATCATTACACATAACCTATTCTCCCTTCATTCCTTGTTATAATTGAATACCACTTGTGACATCAATGAATTAGTTTGATCTTTACTTTCAAAACAAATGATAACCCATTTTTTTTTGTAAATCATAAAAAAAAAATTACATACACTCTATTATAACATTAAAATATAGGCATATCCATAGAATTTTATCACATTAAGATTCCATAGCATTCATTCACATTCATATAGTGATAGAAGATGTGTAAATTAAAAATCAAACATTAAAAAATTTGAAATATATGATAGAAGATGTCAATCCAAAAATGGATCATATATATCATAATGTTTCAAATACATCAACTTTTGTGTACATTGTATCCAAACCAAATGGGTAAATGTGGCTAAAATCTAAACAAAGGTAGAAAAAAATGTATAACTAGATCCTAGAAAACTAATCATCCTTTGAGCACCTTCTAGAGAGGAGTGCCTAAGGATATTATTCCATCTTTGAGATAACATCTATAAATTGAGTGATGGGGATTATTTACCCTACTTTGGTGCATCCTATGTCTAGTCCCAACCTAGGAGGCCTCCATCCTATATTTTACCTACTTGAAGAAGCACACACAACTATCAGAGCAACAATGTAATTTAGTGTTTTTATGAGAGTTTATATCCATGGAAGCTTGGCATGTAAGCCAAAATTTTTTTTTCTCTAGTGGATCATATCCTAGCTTCATGATATATGGGGACAACTATATTTGAATACCAACCCATACTCATAGGTAGACTTGGGTTTTTAAGAATTTGTCCCCTATTTATACTAGAAGCAACATGGAACAAGTAAAAAATGGAATCTCAAATTGGTCTCCACTAATCCATTGAAAATTTTGAACAAACATGAAAAAATGTACATATATTATAATCTAATCATATAATAAATAACTAAATAAAACTAAATAGATGAAATTGTGATAAAAAGTCAAGTAAAAAACTAGATTACCTATATATCCCTAGTGCTAATTAAGTTCAAAGTCCCCATTGGAACTCATATATACCTCCTCCTCCTCAATAGATGGATCACCTCCTACAAGATCATAATCTACCTCTCCTATAGATCCTCCATGATCTACCTATCTTATATCCACTACTAGATGATATGGTTATGGTTGTTATTAATATATCTATTATTGTTATTTATATCTAGATGGTAGCCATTGTACCACTTAGAATGACACTTAAGTAACCTAGTCTATGCATATATCTCCTAATGATGGATTATGAAAAACCATTCCTCCAAATATGAGTTTTTCCTCTCCTCATCCTCTCCTAACACCTCAGAATCCATTGATTGAAGTTTCTAGTGTCATTGGATGTCACCTTAGCCTCCCCAAATTCATGTATTGAAAATATCTCTCTCCCTTATAGAAAACCTATGGGACAAGGATATTAGATACATAATGTAGTTTAAACTTATACAACACATAATATACAAAGTATGACTTAGCCTTCCCCCACCTATCTCTTACCTAGTATGCTCTCTCATAGGCCATCAAAGTGATATAATTATCCCTCCACTAACATACCATGCCCAAGTATGAATGGGTGATCTGTCATATCCCTATCTTATATAATTGATATAGGGTGAGATTATCTAATTTTATTTTTAGTATTATGAAACTTTAAGGTGAATTTTCAACATATTTTGCTTAAAATAGGTCTTTTAGTTTTCATGGCCATCATTGGATAGAAGCCAATTATGATAACTATGATCTTATGAACACCTTCATTATGGGAAAACCAATAATTTTTTGGATTTTGGATAATAAATAATTTTAAAGGTTATAAAAGCATCATTTTATTTAATCTTTTAAATGTTTTTATTTCTATTTTTTATGTTTTGAGTAGCCTTAGCATGTTTTATCAAGATAAAATGCATAATGTTGTTTCTTAGCTTCATTTCAAGGTGTAAAGGTTTAATTTTATTTACATGGTCTTAATGTTTAAAATTTATATGGACCCATCATGGAGTATTGATTTCATTATGATATTGACCTTAGTATTTTGGAAATAATACCTTAATTGTTAGAAGGTAATCATGAGTACATTGTCAAAACTTTAACAAGGTTAATGGGTGAAAAACATAATGCATGTTATCATTAGGAACTCAACCTAAATAGATCAATATGGTTATGATGAGTGGCATTTTGGTTATATTTTGATTCATTTTTATTAGAGTTATACTTTTTAGAGTTTTTTCTTGCATGAACCATAATATAGGGATTATATACATCTAGGGAATGCTAAGGTTAGAGGCCATGGAAATGCTATTAATCATATATGCCATGTGCAAGGATTACTTATTAAGCCATTTCATGGCAATCCTTTACATCTAGTCCTATATTTCAAAAAGGTGTTTAGGAGAGGCAAGGCTCATAATGATAACTTGAGGTAAAGAATCAAGGAAGAAGGTGAGAGTTGGATCTTGGATATTATTTATTAGGATATTTTATTTTCCCTTTTTTAAGCTTATGAATATTTATTCTACACTAATTTTATTAAAATTGTTGGTTATAGATACCCAAAAAAGGTTATAAACTCTTATATGTAAATGTAGGTGTACATATATGAGTATTTACCATGGTTAGAGTAAGAACTAGGTTAAACTAGGGTTTATGAGATAGTAAAAAGGGGATCTATATACTATGATAATGAATAAACCCTAACTATGAGATAAATGATATAATAATTTGTTTTACTCAAACTCCTTTTGTGCGATTGCACTTTTTATTATTATATAAGAAATGTCCCCAAGTGTGTATTTGGTCTTAATGTTTTTATATAAATTATATAAGAATATTGAGGTGTTTAAATGGGATTTGAATTTAATCCACTAGTTTAATAAAGTTATTATATGATTGGTTGTCCTATATTTAGAAATTGTATTTTGAATTTATATTTTGTAAATGATTAGTCATGTGTATGACTTAGCCATTTGTATGAATTAATAATGTATATCATACATTTTTATAAGCTTAAAAATTATTTAATATTTCTTAAGTTAATCATTTTATTATTTTTAGTAAGAGATAATTATGACTAAAAATGTTTGTACTATTTAAATGTCCTCCATAACATACTAGGAAATTTAATCCCCTTCATATATGAAATGAAACTAAATTAAAGTGAACTATGTTTGGTAGGAATCTTTGACATACATTTTTAGATATTTTGGCTTAGTTCATTGTTGGAATCAATAACTTCAATTTTACATTATAATGTTTAGGGAGTGAGTTATGAATAATTGGTTAATCATTTATTGTGAGTATTTTCATTTACTTACTCATCAATGTGATGAACTCAACTAGTCTTAAATCTATCTTTTTCTGCTTGGTGGATTTTGACTTCACAATACATATATAATGTTTTATCTTTGGATAAGTACATTTTAAACATTAAGCCTATTTAATATCCCCTTCTTATGAAATTAAATTCATTGTACTTGAGCATTAAATTTATAAATGCAAGTTAATTATTGATCCATATTCTATACTGGTAAGATGTTTGGTTGAATCAATATTGATGCTTGTTATTTACATGGAATATTTTATTGGGAATTTGTATGTATTAATATATAATGGAATATTTGTGCATTAAATTTTGGATTTATTTCATTCTTACATAAAAAGATACTAAGTAACAATGTGCATTCATGGTATAAAAATATTGATAGTATTTAAAACTGGAATGATGCTATTTTGGTTGTTTTGATACTTGAATATTGAGTGTTAATGAAAAATATCATTTTATCACATGGCATTGTGAAGTATGGTTTTAATGGTGAAATACTCATGGGAAGTTATGTATCATATGCCTTAGGTTATATAGTGCACTATGGGCAATATTCTAAAAAGTAAGTATAAATAAGGGTTTCCACTTTTATACAAGTTTTACATTGTTGTAATTCAATTTTGGGGAAAGATTATTACCATGATGTTTTATTAAAATATTTTAGTGTCATCTACTCAAACCATTTAATTATACTTACTAAGAATATGAGGTATTTTAACATACTAGAAATGTTTCTTTTTTTAAATAATTTTCATATAATAGTTACTTTTAGATTTTTACTATTATTAATTATTGATCTATTATTTCCAAAGTTCATACCTTGATTAAAAGTAACAATTCCAACTTAGTAATAAATTTTATTAGTGAAATATTTTAGTGTAGGTGGTAAATGGATCATGAAAATATATATTTTTAAATTGTTATTAATCTAAAGTGTTGTTCTATGATTTCTAGATATTGATAGACATGTTTGAGTGGTTTTCTTCTTGATGTATGTGATCCAAAGAATTTGATTTATAATATCATTGACAATGATTTATTATATAATTTTTTATATGCATGAGTTGTAATAACTCCTAGTTTATGGATTATTATTTTTTTTGGTAAGAAGTCACTATTTCTTAGTGACTATGTTGTACTTTAACTAAATTAATAATAATATGAAACTTATGATTAAATAAACTATTTATCTATAAATTATGTCATCGAATTCTCTATATATTTTTAGTTCCAATTATCTTAGCTAGTTGAAATTTGAACATTGAGTAAGAAAAAATAGCATAATGGGTTCAATTCACTTAGTTTCTATCCTCTTATTGATTGGGTTGTTCTTGTATTAACCACTCTCATCAATATGTGTGTATCCTTATGTTTATGGTTTTATTGATTACAATGCATGATTAGTTTATATTACTTGATGGTTGGAGGTCTAAATGAAAATTAAGAATTGTATAACAAGGTTATTTTTATGGTGTCTTACATGACTTAATTTCCCTCACACTTCTAAGGTACTTGATAATTTAATACTCAGATAAGAGCACAACCTATAAGTAATGAACTCTAATTACCAAATAGGGAATATTATCAACTTTATAACCCTTTGTGTTTGTTTTAATAGGTTCTTAAGAGAATAAAACCTTTCCTCACATTTTATTGAAGAATTGTATTACATAAAAATCTTATCTTTGGACCTTGTTATATAATATAGAGTATAAATGGAACTATTTTGTGTACTCTAGCATAAATTAAATGTATTATATTTCTAAAATTTGTCCTAACTATATTTATTATAATATTTAGTAAGGATAAAAAATGTGGGTATGTTCTTAAATCTTACAATATTTATGAGTGAATAAAGAAGGGATATCCTATAAAAGTAAATCCTAGATTATCAATTTAATGAATTCAAATTGGTTTAATATCATCAAGGTATTTATTAAGTGAAATTGCACTTAAAATAGAAGCAATCATAAATTTTTAGTTCTAGAAATGACTTTATTGAACCATGAATAATATCACTATGATGAAAATTACATTGGTGACCTAATTGATTGATTGAATAATTAATCTCTTTGTTCATAGTTAATTATGTTAATATTAATGCCTTTTTATGAATAGTGGTATAGAAAACTTGTGATAATTATCTAGCATTGTTAGATACTAGTATAATAACAAGATAAAAGAACTTTAAGTTCTCTTTTTAAAAAATGAGACCAGAGAAAGAATGACTATAAGATATTAAGCCTTAAATCATTCTTACATAATGATAAATCTAACCCATTGAAGACTCATAATGGTATTAAATGCAAGTTATCTTCCATGAAAATTCCTATTAAGAACCCTATTATCAAATAAACGGAAATGGTTAAATATTTATAAGCATGGAATACTATAAATTGTTATCTTGTCATAATTCAAACCTTATTTCAAGGTTAGGATAATGTTTGGTGCTTAAACTAATTTTTTGTATAACTTTATATTAGGTTCACTATGATGAGGATGAAATTTTAGTTCTCTTTGGGTATTCTCATGGAAAGATAAATGTGTGACAAGGAATGGTTGTGGTATAGGAATTTATTGGGTCAAGTTGACTATGATAGTAAGTTCACTCTACCTAAAGGGGACTACATACTCATTAGGTTTCATTAATAATACCAATTATTATTGTCCATATCATGTATGAAACTCTATTTGTATAAATGGGTTGTTGTGTTTTACATTAAATTTATAATACTTTCATGATTAAAAACAAGTTAAAAGAGTATTTAATTTAATATAGTAGTAATCAATGCCTTTTTAGAATCATCTATGTTAAGAAGAATATTTTTCATCCTAAAATTATTATATAACAATGGTGCATAAGGTGGAGACACAAGTTTTCATATTATTCACATGTGTGGATCCTTGATTTATAAAGAAAGAAATTAATCCAAATGATTTTTTTGGCTAATGCTTCTCTCTATGTTAATCTCTTAATGCCCACTATATTTCTTACCATCGATCTCATGCAATGGGTGTATATATGCATAGTGTCAATGTGTTTTGATTCCTATCAAGTGTCATCATTAAATTGAAGATCAAGTTAAGTATGTTGCATTCTTTCATAGAAGTGATGGGTGTTGAATATCTTGTGAACTATTATGTGTGGACAAATTAGTAGTAAAGAATAATATATCCTACTTAGAGTGAGAGTCATTAAATTGTACAAAACACATAACTATGGAACTATCAACTGAGCCTATAAGGAAATTAATGATTAATTTTTAAATTAAATTATATCTAACTATTGTGGACACTATAGGAATAATGAAAGATAGAACCCAAGAGGCCTAATTTTTTTTTAATTTTTGGGGTTGTTATGAGATCATGTTTCCCACTATCAAGGTATCAAATACATATTATACATATTTAAATGGTGTTATACATATCCACCTTGAGGCTTTAATTTCCACTAAATAGCCAATAGAGACACCCCTATAATATAGGAAAATATACTCATACAAATATCACATAATCAGGGTCAGGTAACTAATGGAGAAATATCCCAATCTAGAGATGTGATATAGGTATCTATAAGTCTAAAAAATAATTTCCTAGGCCCATGAAAACCTATGTATATATTCTTAGATACTCATAATAAACATTTACCAATAGTAGAGGAGATAGTTTGCTCTCCTATCCCCTACCAACTATAAAGCCAAAATACCAATAATTTATTTGTAGAGGGTGGGGGTCACTACTCTCTCAACCCTTCCTAGGCTCAACCAATTCTTTTCACCAAGGTTAGGGGTACCCACATCTTTAAATTACTCATACAATTCTTATTTCTCTAATCTATTTGTATCCTCTTTAAGTGACAATGTCCTCCTAGTGGATGGTAATCCCAAGATCCAATTTACATCAACTAGTGCATTGTCCCACTCTCTTGGGACCTATGGAAACTAGGAGATGAATAAGTCATATAATAACCTATTGGTTGCAGAAGTTATCCCCATTTGTGTTACTCTCCATATCCATGCCCTATCAATTATGATAATATATTTTATTATTAGTAACCTGATCACTTTGGTTAGTCATTCCTATTATTTGGCCCTGTTATATCAAATATAATACCCATGAAAACAATAATATAGATTCAAAATTAGTTAAAGTCTCTCTAAAATCACATTAGTCCTTATTATAGAGAAACCAATTTTATATGCATAAGGTAGTTTCAAAACCGTCAATAATTTTAGATCGGTGGTTAAATAATAATATTGCTAATTGGATAATAATCGTGCTAGCTATGCAACCACTCCAATGATTCCAAATCTACTAGTGTAAAAATCTAATTTTTTTTCCATTCACTAATGTTTTAATCTACCATAACCCTAAACAAAAAAATACCCAAAAATTTACAAAAACCAAGCTAAAATTAAAAAAAACACATAATACTAGAATACATAGTATAAAAAACATTTTGACATTCAAATTGATTAGTTTTTCTCAACCTAACCCATTTTTAAAACAAAATTCTTAAACCTAGGTTTTTAAATATAAATTAACAAAGCTCTTTCATTTCTACACCTTACCTATTACCATTGGTACTCCTACCATTCTCTCCTTTCACTGATTGTTTTGACTAAACTCTTGTGTAATTTTATCATTGGTAATACATATCTCCAAATTTGGTAAAATTATAATGTACAAATGATTTCAGAATTAGGTATGTCTTATTTATAGTTCACTTTTATAATATAAAAAGTTTCCATTTTTGGATAATTATATCCTATAAGATTTATTTTACATGTAATTTGAAAAAAATTGGAGTTTTTTAAGGCTAAATTAATGCATGACAACCTAACTAATAAAAATCATTGTGTTATATTTCCCATAATTTAGTTATAAAACATGCTACTTTTACATTTTAGTATTTTAAAATTTGATTCATCTTCACGTGGCATGAGTTGAGTCCCCCAACATGATGGTTTATGTATTATTTTCATCCTTTCACAAAAAATAAGTAATTTTCATCCCCATTTTGATTAATTAGTATATTTTCTAATTTTGTCATGTTGTTACACTTGATTATCATATTTTCACTTACAGGTCAATAGGGCATATTAGATGGCTTAATTATGCCACATAGATAAGTGAGATAAATTATCTAACCATATTTTTACTTTATGTTTTACATATATCAAGAAAAACACCCTCATCAACTCATATCAAGGCACATACCTAAGGGGGAAATTTATATCCACTTAAAATTTACACAATGCAAAATTTCATGATATATGATGATGTTTCAAGGATCTATATAAAAATAATATGATTAGACTTTATATTCTTCTCATTTTCCATTTATGCCTCTATAGGGCTCACCCAAGTGCTAAAATTAAACATTTTGAGCTTAATCCTTCCAAATATAGGGCTTTCAAGTTGAACAATAATTTTTTTTCAATGGTTAATGAAACCACCTTGATCGTTATGTATTCATCACTTGCATATAGTAGAGGTTTTGATAACATTGTATGAACTTTGACATATATTCATGGGACACAAGTTTTGACATGTTTTTCATGTTGTACCCTTTAAATTTTCTTCCCATTTTTTTACATTTGATAATCTAATGTTTTATTTCACTAAAAATCATATCTAAGCTAATTATAACTAACTCTAAGTCAACTTTAACAAATTCCCACCAAGTCATGTTAAATCTTATATGCAACATATTCTCTTATCTTATGAATAAATAATTTTATCATGAAATTTAGATCAAAAAATTACTCTAATAATTGATTATATAGGTTTTGAGAGAGTTATAGTATAAATGTTTTAGTTTCCTTAAAAATCACTCTAAATTTCATATCAACCTTATGATCACCATAACAAATTCAAGGAAGCAACTTACAAATTTACAACATAAAACTTTGTTATTTTTGAGAACCAGTCATAGGCCAACTGTATATTCTCTTCACTTTGTTCTTTTATTTTCATTGCCTCTTTCATTACTCTTTGTAGAGAATCCCTAGGTTGTCACTAAAAAAAAAATAAGGAGATAACAACCCATCATAATATTTATAATCTTAATGAAGTTATTATTCTCTCTTGTCCTCTAATTTGGTCAAGTAGGAGTATTTTATTTTATTTAATGTTTCATTTGTATTTTTCATTATACTAGATACTTCTAAATAGTTTTAGTTACACATTAAAAAAGAGAAAAAAATACAAAAAGAAATTGTTGTTTATACTATTTTGCATTACAAATTTATTAATCCTTCATAAAATTACTTGAATATATAAAATATGAAAGAATAATAGTATTTTATGTTAGTTTTAGATTTAAATTTAAAATATTCTTTTATTTAAAAAAACATTCATCTTTCAATTTATATTTCGAACACATATAACCATTTAATACATATGCATATAAAATAAGTAAGAATATTTGCACCCACTTGCATATAAACCCAAGGAAAATAAAAATATCTACATTAGAGGACACATACTTTAGAAAAAAACATGAACAAACTATGCAACTATTTTATAAACCCTAAAAAATAATCGAAACCTCAAACCAATAATTTCTTTTCCCTTGTATGTTGCTTCCTAAACAAGTGCATCTATATAGATTATAAATATTTCCTCAAGTACCCATTCTCATTTTGGCACATAACATCTAGAGTGAAATAGAATTTGATCTTTAGATAAAATTATTTTTCTTAACACCTTTACCCAATCTTATCCTTATATAGATAAACACTCTAGATGAAAAAACTAGGTTGGCTAAAGTCCAATTAGCTAGAAAAAATTACCTCTTAGCTCGCTAATCTTGAAACCTCCAAATTTGACTTATTATTTCATCATCAGATCTAGAATTATACAATTTCATTCACTTAAAATATTAAATTTTTATAATAAATCCTATCTTTATAGAATTTTCTAGTTACATCAAATAATCCAATATAACTTTAAACCATTATGGAGAGTAATATAAACCAAGAACTATGTTAATTAGTCCTTGTAAAATTTAGATATTATTGAGATCTTATTAAACTATATTTCACTTTCCTCATCAAATATCTCAATTCAAATGAGATATTTTAGTATATAAATGATCATCCATTACAACACATTACTTAAAATCTTATGTAGGTAGCTCATTGAAGTCAAGCATGCCTTCTAGCTCAGTGTATTTAACCACCTCAACCAAACCAACTAGATCAAAAACCTAATTATCATCTCAATCCCATGTATCCATCTCAACCACACTTTTAGAGGTTTATTAAAAGGTTAGTGTGTGACTTTACACATGTACAATAATATTAAATGTTATCCTATAGGCTAAAAATATAAAATAAGCTAAGGAAACCAAATTTGTTTTGAGGAACCACATGATAAAATTTGTAATGATGCTAATACACCTCTTAGAGGATTAAATTATATGTTAGGTTTTTATATGTTTATTCTTACTACTTATATTCATGTGTCTACACTCATGGTTACCCAAATGATGCTTAATACACCTATGATTAGGAAACCATAGTTTATTCCTTGGATATTTATGGGTATTCCTATGTATCATATTGTTTTAATTGAATTTATATTTCTTGGATATAAATAGGAAAAAGACTATTGATATTTATATTTTGTTAGATATATCTTAAAATAAAAAAAATATGAGTTGATAAATATTTATTTATTATGTATACCTAGGCTATGATGGATTGCAATAATCCTATTTCTCTTAATACACTAGGATAATAACAAGGTCATAGTAGTAGATCATGGGTATATTTAGAAGATAAGGAAATGGTATAGAGTAACCATATACCTATTAAAGGGAAATCCAAACTCAAATTTAAAGAGGATAGGTTTCCAAAGCATATACCTAAGATATGACACATGGCTATCACTAGGCTTCAAGATGTAATAATTATAATAAGAGGGTGTATCAAGGATATATTGAGGATACCATATGGAAGGAACTAGTGAAAAAAAGTAACCTAGATTAATAAAATACAAATAATAAACAAATAAGAAGGTGAGTGGTATAATGTTCAACCATTGGGAGGTCTATGCAAGATAAAGTTATAATAGAAACCCTAAGAAACCTTATAGATATTAAATATTATTACATATAAGGAGGATCATAAAAAAGGATAAAAAATACATCCTCTATATTAATTAATAAATAACATTTTTCTACTAAATAAATAAACGAAATAGAATAGGGATAAATATATTTATCTTAGGGTGGATGCCTTGGTGCATCAATCTCCCCCTTCATCTCAAGTAGTACTTTGAAATAAATATTTTAGGATGAAGACCTAAAATGGATAGGATAAGACCTATATATCCTTATTTTGGTATTATAAATATTGGGATACATCCTTAGCATGATTATTCTTATTGAGATTTTAAGACCATCACTAATACTAGACCTCCAAGAATACAAAACTATTCTATAACTCCTTGTTTTACTACTTAAAAACCTAAATACGAGTTAAATTAAAGTATATGATTTTTTTTAATATTTGTGAAGGATAATATGAAACATTTTTATGTATAAAATACCCAAAACTAACCTTTAACTATAAGCTAATGGTATTTGATAGGCTGATATGGTAAAAAATATGCTAGATGACATAAAATTATATCAACTTAACTAATACAATGTGACTCAAAAAGGCACAAATAAAAACTATATTAGATAGGATGATAAAGTATAGGAAATATAAATATGAAATATGACATATTTTCTTGACTAAAACAATATGAATATATGGTGGCCAACAAGACTAAACTGAAAGTAGATGAATATGAAATATGGAAAGAGACTTCAAAGAAGTCAAACTGATAGTAATCAAGGTTTGAAAAAATATTATTCAAAACTATCTCAAAATTTACCATGATTTTATCCCACCCTATTCTTGGTGTACTTATTATGATGTGCACTCAAGTATATTGATGTGCCAATAATCCCCTACATGATAAATAACTAGTAATGTGATAAACTAAAAAATATTAGTTGTATACATATTCCCCTTATGAATATCATCACATGTTATAATAGTTGAATTTGGGATGGTGATTTTGGATAGATACAAAGGAAACACAAAATAACACAAGTATAAATAAATGCTAAAAGAACTAAAAGTTTTTAGAGGTACAATCACCAAGGGGGGTGAATCAGTGAGACTAGATATGTCAATTATAATTACAGTCCTTTTAAACTATTAATTAATCAACATATATAAACTTGATCAAGAAATATTAAAAAAAGATATCATTCATTAAATAAATACACAAGATGAAACACATAACACATAGTTCATGTAGGAAACCCTCATATAGAATAAAACCCACTCTCAAGTCTGTAACACATAGACTATTGTCCTATAAGAAATTAAAAATAAGAGAATACTCAAATCCTTTAGACCAAAATATATTTATCATATAATCTTGAACACATGAACCTTGAAACTAATGTCTTCAACACCTAATGATGGACCTCTATTTATCTAACCCCTACACAAATTCTCTCTTTATCTCAAATATGCATGTCACAATCTTTCTCCTTCAATCAGATTATCCTCATATACACACTCGAATCTCTTCAAATATCCTCAAATTGTAAGAGAAATATTATGAGATTGGGAAAATGACTTGTAGGTCATGAAAATAGTTAAAATTTATTCTACTCACTAACTCAATCAATAGGCACACTACCTATCCTTTTTTCTTCACTTCAACGCATACTCCTCACATAAGCTTTCTTACAAATATCACATCTAAGTCTTCCCCTTAAAGTCTAAAAATAATCATCTTTGATATATATATATATATATATATATATATATATATATATATATATATATATATATATATATATATATATATATATATATATATATATATTTTCCAAGAAAGTTATTGATAATTTTATATATATATATATATATAATTATCAATAACTTTCTTGGAAAAAATACATTCCTACACCCTTGAGTCATCTTACATAGGTCACACTTAAGCACAATCCACTTTCAAATAGGCCTAAGTCATTTTTAATTCTTATGGAGATCCATTCATTTATTTTACAATTATTTGATCAAACTAAAACATATAAAAACTTTATAAATGAATGTATCCATTAAAAATTATCTATAGGTCCTCCTTAAATTCCAAAAACTAACACAATAGCCTCTTTCTTAAGAACAATTTGCTCAACCAAATCTCTGTATACACAGTCATTATGAGCAAACACATAGTCATCTTATGATCCTTTATTCATACTACATATTATTTAATATGATTTCTTAATGCACACAAAACATCCTAATGGATTATAAAAAACTCCCAAATATCTAATTCATCATGATATATCATAAAAACATCATAATAATCTTAAATACCCTTCTTGGGTTACTTGCAGAACATGCACAAACACATAGTCAACTTTGGAGCTTAATATCTTTTTCTATATACACTTAAAATATTCAAATACATATTTAAATATGTGAATTGGAGTCCTATACCACATTTATTTTTACACCATGAGAAAATTATACATAAATCGAAATATATGTCACAAAAACTAGACACTAGTCTTTTTATTTGCAAAATTCAAATATTCAAATTCAAACAATCACAGTTAAACCTCAGTCATCATGAATGCATATTATGTTCTCACTAATCATATTAAATATGAACCATTTATATTATTATATTAATCTCAACCTTTAACACACATTCTTCCAAATCCAAATGTCAAACCTCATTCACTTTAACCACATCTTGTGTACCCTTATAATATTGACAAGTATGCACCATTGATCTCTACAGATCAACCAGGTACTTAACTATCAATGCTCAGCATTAGATCTATCTCATAACTCTAAATATCATGAAAATTGGCACCATTTTGTGATTTATAAGCATTTTAATATCATTCTATCCACTTGTGCCACTTTTCAGCCTCTCGTGCAATGTTAACTCTTGACTTATCTCACACCATCAATTTTTGTCAGTATGAACTACCACTCACCATTGATCTTATGTTAGATTATCAATCTTGTAACACTTGTTTCCTACACATAAATTTTTTTAAATCATGATTCAATGTAAATAAAATTGATGGTCTCTAACCCATTGCTATATGTAATTACAAATTTGAAGATTTATATCTTGAGTTGGATAACACTTTAAGACCCCAAATTTTTAGGGTAGATTATTGACATTATATAAAACATATTCATGATATCCTTTGAACAAAAATTATCTTATATGTATTTGAATTAAATTCATAAAATTATTGGTTCATCTATGTCTACATGGCAGTTTGTGATGGCCTGAAAAACATTGTCTACATGGTGGTTTGTGATGGTGTAGAAAACATTGCAAACTACTTGGGAAGACAACTTTATCCTTGCATATCTTTTGTCACACTTTTGTGTTTGACCTAAAAAAAGTGTAAATCAATTGGGAATAAATTTAAATAAACTCATATGATCAAATACTTGTGAAATTTCCATATGTGTGAGATATGCCATCATCAAAATGCTTACTCAACTCTTATTACCTAATGTAAATTTGGCTAAGTATGGGAAAACACTATCAAAATGCCTGAGAGCCCAAATTTTCACCCACATATCTTTAACTACACTTAGGAACATGAGCTAATAAATATAACATATTGAATAGGGAATAATATAATCATCACCATATGGCCAACTCCAACTTACTCATACACACGTGGCAATGGTGACATCAACAAACTACCTACTCAAATTTTCTGCCACTAGACCCAAACTATCTAGATGAAAACTATGGACTAAAATATGAATTAAAATCATGCACACAATCACTCCAATTATAATTTATCATTTATAGGACCCATTACACATCCTCAAATCATCATAATCATATTTGAACATCTCTAATCAATCCAAAACTAAATATTAACATACCCTCATTTAAGCACACTAAGACAAGCACATTACACACTTTATCAATTTTACTTAGGATATAAAATAAATTCATCCACTCACTAGGATACCCATATGACATCACCATGAAATCACTAAAAAATCTTCAAAAATCTCCCCTTTGTCATTGATGTCAATAAACATCATTCAAGTCACCTTTCTCTTCAAACACTCTCACAATAGGAACTTTCTCCCCCTTTGAAACAATGAAAAAGTGGGAAACAATTGATCTTAAGTACCTTAAAAGACTATAAATATGAAATTACCATCTTTAAAATATGATATAAACTCCCCCTTACCTTGAGCTAACCTCTTCTTATCTTTACAACTTCCTCTTGCTCTATGCCAACACTCTTCTTCAACCAAAGACTACAACCAATGAAGAAAAAACACACAAAAAAACTAAGATATGATGGAAAAAGCCAAGAAACATAAGATAGGGATTCCCCATAATATTTTTGTCCCATTTCACCTTTTTAACATCTTAAGATCTCCATACATCATGAGGAACCACCATACAAACTTATTAGCCTTCTATCTCAAACCACTTCACAGACCACTAGAAAAACTTCATGTCACATATAAAATAATAAACATGATCTAAAAAAATGTTGATAAATCACCTTTAAATTATCATACCTTTCCCTTTTGGAAAAACTAATAAAAAACATCAAATCTTCATATTAGGCATGTCTAAATTGCTCATAGTCGTACCTAGAACTTGTAGAGCTCACATATTTCACTACACAAACTATCAAGACCTAAAAATTAATATATAGATCATTCTCATATTCCCCCTTAAATTAACCAATTTTCATTATCTATCTCATCATACTAAATATACTTCCTTCATAAACCAAATTTTTAATTAGGTCTCCTTCTTGACAAAACATGAATAACTTAAAATCCATGAACCTTCAAATCTATGTGAAGCATGATTATACAACCCATTTATCCATTAATCCTATTAAAAATATTTAAACCTCAACTCATAAGGCATACCACTATTATAGCATAGCCCAAAACCCTAGAATCTTAAAATAAACAAGGTCAACAAACCTCCTAGTTATCACACACCTCTAAACAATATTGCACACCTAGAGACAACCATTACACACTTATTGACCAATATTTGAGCTTCCACACCTTTTCTAATCCATACATCCTATAATCCATTTTTAGGGTTGCATACTCTTAAACACAAACTATGAAATTCAAGAGTAAATAGGAATCTCTAATTGGACTTCAATATACCTTCAGACCAAAAAACCACTTGGAGAATGTTATAATAAGGTCAACTACGTTTATAAGTAAAGATATCATCTTGACATTACATCGATATCATTATTCCACCTAGAAACACCCATTTTGACCCTATAGACTAACCATATACAACTATCAACATCATGACCATAACATATCTTCCACTTGAAAATACATATTCCAATTGAAAATAATCATCTCTAGACTTCTAGTTCCTTCTAAACATAACCACAATAATACTTACTTCTCCACTAAAATGAGTCACTTAAGAATCATAGATAGAGACATATTTTGCACCATTATCCTCTAGAACAAAGAGAGGCTAGGAGTGGTCCACATCTCCTCAGTAGCCACTAGAATCATCTTATAGCTATAAGAATTCTTTCTCTTATCCTTCTTCTCTTTAGTCTGAACTATGATAACTAGTTCCTTTTATATATCACTCTCCTCTTCTAAGATAAAATTGATAACAAATGGAACAACTATGAAATCTTGACATACATTTTCATTTGAAGAATCAACCTTTTATCTTGGAACCTCATCACTAGGCACTATCAATTGATGTTCTTTGCATGAAGCTTTCTCAATAATAGGAGGATGTTCACTTGGATATATACACATCTCAATACTATCCTCAACCAATACCTTGGTCTTCTCCTTGAGTTTGGTCTCTTCATTCACAACATGAGTATTCAGTGAGAGCTCATGGCATTTTTCACATTTTGAAGCATTCTCCACCATAGAAAACATATTACTTGGACCTACAATCTCATCAAGACTCACACATACCACCTTTGGTTTCCATGAGTCGACTTGCCTTTTTCCTTTCACTCTTGGAGCCTAATTAAACTTATTATAATTTTTAGACCTTTGCTTGTAGAATTTAGAAATATGACCTATTTATTCATAGTTGTACAATACCATACTCATTGATGGAAACTTATATTATCTTACCTTATTTGGATAATGTTTTGCAAAGTGTCCCACAACATGATAGTTGAATCACTCAACCTTGCTTACTCCTTTTTATTGATTACCCACATCATAGTTTTAAGAAAATTCATTTTGAATAGGTCTCTTACATTCTCTAGCCCTATGACCAAATTAATTACATGTGAAATAGTAACCATTGAAAATTGCATACCTCATGGCATTTGGATATCTAATCTGATTTGTATTCATTATACCAATAGCTTCATTCCTTGTTGATGTTTTATCTTTAAATGTTGATCCATCTTTCTCTCATTGACATTCATGTCAACTTGAGAAGAAACTTTGGGATCTTCTTTAAAACACAATCTAGATATGTTACTAGCAAACTTTTCAATCTTTAGGAGATCATCTAGATCATTATAACTTTTATCAAACATGCCAAATTATTTCACCTTCCTTGAATAATTCTCTAACTCGTGTTTCAAAGATAAAATATTAGAAGCATACCTTGAGCATTAATCTTCTTTATCCTTTAGGCTTGTAGATAGGATTTTTAATTAACAATTGAGATGATTGAACATATCTTCATGATCCTTGGAATCTTCATTCATTATTTCCTCAGATACACTAAATGATCCTCATAGTCTTTCTATTGATAGTTCATATTATTGTTAATATTCTTTTCAATCTTTAGTTCTTCAGGAGCATTTGAGAAAATAGTCTAATAGTCCACCTTATCTTCACAATTATTTGAATCACTCCAATTAGACTCCTTTTGATGTGAGAAACTACCTTCTTCATCCATGAGTATGGGTTCATATTCAATAGGACCATCATCTTCATGATCATACTCTAAGTCATTTTCTTCACTCTCATCTAATCAACTATAATATTCTATAGTGTAGAGACTCTTCTTGTCATTGAAGTACTTCTTCTTGTTGTCAAATCTTATGAATCACTTTTTGCTTTTATCTGACCTAAATAATCTCTTTCCATCATCTTGACCTTAATCATTTTCTTATTCATTATCCTTATTATACTTATGAGGACACTTATTAGAAAAATGTCTTATCTCACCACAATTGAAGCATTTGAGGGGTAGTTTACCTTTACACTTACCTGAACCTATTCTCAATTTTATTGAAGTAAAACAATTAGTTCATCCTCATCTATATCAAAAATTTCATCCTCTTTAGGTTTTTAAACTTGGAATTTCTTATTTGGATTCATTTTAGTCTTGAAATATACTTCCTTCTTTGGTCTTAAATCATCATTCCTCCTCATCTCATTGGCAATAAGGATGTCATATAGTATCATGTAACTTCATCTAAGTAAAATCATGGCTTTATTCTAAAATAGATACTTTAGGGTCAAACTTGATAGATAGGGACATTAATACCTTGTAAACTATAGTATCTTATTCAAGGTTCTCTCTAAGACCTATGATGATGTTCACAATCTCATCAACTCTATATATAAAAGATGCCACAAAATATTCTTCATTCATCTAGAGACTTTTAAATTTCCTTCTATGAGTCTACAAATTAGTAAGATTGACCTTTCAATCTCCTTCATAAATGATTTGCTTTTTTTCCCATATCTCTTTAATAGAATTAAAATGGATTACCTTGGTGTATTCAGTCTCTAAAAGAACATAAGTGATAGCATTCATTGCCTTATAATTGTTCTCAAACAACTTCTTATCTACAACACTAGATGGAGGAGTAGTAAGAGCAACATAGCCATCCAAAATAGATTGCCATTCATCAAACCCTAAGGACATAATATATATCCTCATCCTTGCACTCAAAAAAGCATAATTGGATATATTGAACATTTGTTCTTACTTAGTAGAGAAAACTCTTTTATGACTACCCATATTGTACCTTGGATCAATTTTAAGCTATTAAGCCATTACCAAAGGACCTGATCTAATACCAATTTTTAGAGGTATAATCACTGAGAGGGGGGTGAATCATTGAGATCATATATTTTAATTACAATTGTAGTCATTTTAAACTATTAAGTAATCACCATATATCAAATTGATCAAGTAACATTAAAAAGAGAGATCATTCATTCAATGCATACACAAAATCAAACACATAACACATAGTTCATATGAAAAACTCTCATGGTAAATAAAAAACACTCTCAAGTCCATAAAACATGGACTAATATCCTATAATAAATTATAAAAAAGAAACTGATCAACTCCTTTAGACTATAAAAAATTGATCATATCCTACTGACCAAACGTATTTAGTGAAACACTTATTTCATAAAGAGCAACTACTCCTAAGGAAGATTAAGTCCTTTAGACCCCATTTTAAGTGAACACCTCCACCTTAGAACTAATGCCTTCAATAGTTGATGATGTATCTCTATTTATCTAACCCATGCAGAAACTCTTTTTATCTTAAATAGACCTCTTACATAGGCATGTCATAATATTTCTCCTATTTTAATCAAAGTATCCTTATATGCACACTCAAACCTCTTTGCATATCCTCATATTATAAGAGAACTATTATGACATTAGGAATATGACATATAGTTCATTTACATATTCATTTAACTGTTATGCTCATTAACTTAATCAAAATGCACATTACCTATTCTTCCTTCTTCATTTGAATGCATACTCCTCACACAAGCCTTCTCACAAAATCTCACATCCAAGTCTTCCCCTCAAAGTCTAGAAATCATCATATTTGATTTTAATATATATAGATATATCATGAATTATAAAAAACATAGTTGGCCAAAATAAATTCCTCCACCCTTAAGGCATCTTACATAGGTAAACTTAATCACAATCCACTTTCAAATAGGCCTAAGTCACTTTTAGGTCCTATGGAGATCCATTTAGGATTTTGACACTTCTCTGAGAAACTTAAAACACAAGAACACTTTATGAATGCATTAATACATTAAAAATCATCTATATGTCCTCCATAATTTCCAAAAACCAACATAGTACCCCCCTTTTTAAGCATAATTTGCTCAAACAACTCTATGTACACAGTCATTATGAGCAAATACACAATCACCTTTTGAGCCTTTGTTCATACTTCATATGTTTGGTTAATCATTAATAATTCACAAAAATCATTATTATGGATTATAAAACACTCCCAAATATATAATTAATCATTATATATTGAAACAACATCAGAACAAGCTCAAATACCCTTCTCAAGTTACTTGCAGAACATTTATGAACATAGTCAAATTTGGAGCTCAATATCTTTGTTTGTTCACACTTTCAAATCTTAAAATCCATATTTATATATTTTAATTAGATTCATCTACCACTTATATTTTTATATCATGATAAAATTCTACATAGATAAAAAATATGGCATAAAACCCAAACATTAGTCTTTTTCTTTGCAAAATTCAAATATTCAAATTCAAACGGTCATAGTTAAACCTCAATCATCATGATTTCATCTCATGTCCTTGATGATTATATTAAATAAAAACCATTGATATTATTTTATTAATTTTAACCTTTAAAAAATAGTCTACTAAAGCAAAACATTAAACCTCAGTCACTTTGACCACATCTCGTACACCCTTGTAATATTGACTAAATATGAACCATCGATCATTGTAGATCAACTAGGTCTTTAACTAAAAAGACTCTCCATTAGATATTACTTACAACTCCTAATATCATGACACTTGGCACAATATTATTCCTTGTGATCATTTTACTATCATTCTATCTTCTTGTGCCACCTGGTAGCCTTTTGTGCAATATTAACTCTTGACTTATCTCACACCATTGATGTTTGTCATTATGAAATCACCACTCACCATTGATATTATATAATAATACAAATTTTGTGGTACTTTTAACCTATACATTCAACCTTTGACATCATTCTCCAATGTGAGTAAACCTGATAGTCTCTGACTTATTATTGTCTGTGAGTGTGACTTTAAAGATTTATATCTCAAGCTCGACAACACTTTAAGACACAAAAATTTTAGGGTAGATTTTTTCCATTATAGAAAACATCTCGATGATATATTTTGACCAAAATTTATCTTACACATACCTTAAATAAATTCACAAACTTACTAGCTCATCCATATCTGCATGATGGTTTGTGATGGTCTAAAAAATATTGTAAACTACCTAGGGAGCAAACTTTACCATTGCATATATTTTTACACACTTTGGTGCTTAACCTAAAAAATAATAAAAATAAATTAGGAATAAATATAAAAAATCCCATATGATCACATTATCCTAAAAATTCCACACGTGAAAGATATAGCATTATCAAAATGCTTACTCAACTCTTCTTGACTGATACAAATTTGGCTAAGTATGGGAAAACACTATCAAAATGCCTAAGAGCCTAACTTTGCACCCACATATCTTTGACTAAAATTAGGTGCATGACCTGAGACATAAAACATATAAACTATGGTCTAATTTGATCACAATGATATGACCAATTCCCTTTGACTCACCCATATGTGGCAATAGTGACATTAGAAAACTGCCTACTCAAATTTTCTACCACTAAACCCAAACTATCTAGATTAAAACCATGGACTACTAGATGAATTACACTCATACACACCAACTCTCTAATCATCTTTGATCATTTATAAGACCCTTTACGCATGCTCAAATCACCATACTCATCCCTGAACATCTCTAATCAAGCCAAAATTAAAGATCAATTAAGCCTCCTTTAAACACACTAGGAAAAGCACATTTCACACTTTGTCATTGTTACTTAGGGTATAAAAGCACTTCATCCACTCACTGAGACACCTCCATGACATCACCATGACATCAATGACAACTATCAAACAAAATTAAATGAAAATAAATAACTAAAGTGAAATAAGTAGCTTCACTTACCTTGTTAACCAAATAAATGATATTGTATGTATTACAACGAATAGGGGTGCGAATCTAAAAGATAGAAGGGGAGACTTAAAAAAGAAGAGAAAATTCCAACTTTTTAGATATTTTCTATTAGTATTTAAAAATTATTTACCTCTTCAATATTCTAATGCTTATTTTTATTCATCAAAATCACATATGGAAATAAATATATGAAAAAAAATATGAAAACTAAAGGAAAATAACTAAAAAGTTTAAAAATTTAAAACTTTACTATTAATAAGTAAAAATAGTTTCATTTGTCCATTGTTATTAAAATAAAATATATCTTTAGATGACCATTTTTAGTGGTACAAGAGATGATGCATAGAGGATGATAAGATAAACACATGGGAGGTCACTAGGGTGAGATTACAAGAGCTATATAATTAGGTGATGCATTTGTTGTTCCTTTTTTCAAATTTGATTAGATAGACTAGATTTATCAAATCAACACATCGAGGTAAACCCAAGCAACATAGCTTTCCCTAATAAGTGTTAAAATGGAGATAAAATTATGATGGGTTATGGGTAGAAGATCAAGTGTCAAATATGGGTTTGTGGGTATTTATTAGGGCTAAAAGAAGAAATTGATAGCATTGGGAAATTATATTAGCCAACCTGACATGTTTAGGTAGGGAAAAATCATAAAATTTATTGATATTAGATTATAAGTGCATTATAGTTATGTAACAAAAAACACTAAAATTTTTGATACCATACTATATGGATGGTACTATAGATTGAGGAAAATAAATAGCTAATAAAATTCAATCATGGTTGGTAATATAATGGGAAAAAGGCATGGTTGGTATAGTAAGGTATAACTGATATAATATAAAATAAAAAATGATGGTGTATATATTATGTATGAGGTTGATACCATAAGGCAAATATTTCATGGATGATATAGTATAAATATGATCGATGCATTAATAAAGAAAAATAGTATGTATGAGGTTGATACCATAAGGTAAATATTTCATGGATGATATAGTATAAATATGATCGATGCATGGATAATATAGTATATATATATATCTAATTTCATAAAAAGAGACTATATGTCTAATATAAGTATGGCTGATATAGTTGAATGGGAAACACAAGGTTGGTGTAGTATAATCTTTAACTAGCTGGTTCAATAGGAAAAGATAAAAAATAATTGATATAGTATAAATAAAGACCAATTTTAATTTTGATGGAAATTTTTAGTTATATTTTAATTATATTTCATAATTTTTGAGAAATTTTTTAGCTAGGTATTATTTTTTGATGTTTTATAGAGATGTAGGTGATTATGGAGGATAGTAGATGTGATCTAGCTAATAGATCTATTAGACAATATGACATATGTAGACAAATCATGCCTGATTAGTTTAGGATTTGGTAGGATTGTGGAGATGTGTTGGGTTCTTCTTAACATTAATCCTACTATTATATTACTCAAGAACTGTAATAGGATTATTGATACATTCATGTGGGAGATAAAGGGGGACGTAATGGAGGTCACCATAACACTTGATGATGTATATGTGATACTAGGATTAGCCATTAAGAACATAATGATGATATTAAACACATCATAATATGAGATAGAGCATCATGAGTTTTCTTGATGGGCCATAGGCTATGACCAATATGATCAATATAAGATGAATGTCAAAATATTCATTATGTATGTGTCTAGAATTATAAACACATCAAGTGACATTCTTAGGATTGTGATCATGTGAATGTTGTGTCAATGTTTAGATAGGGCCATGCCATTATATGTAATTTATTTTTTCTATTTTGACTTAAAGTAAGGCACTATGTATGATATGGGATCTATGATCTAGGTGTATCTAGTACATAAATTCTATGGGTTGCTAAGTAGGGGATAATAAACCATGGGATTGATCACACTTCTTGACTATTAGATATAAAAGTGTTTCTTAATGTATTATCCAATAAATATACCACACCATATCTAGAACCACATACCTAAAATGATGAGGTGGGATCAAGATTCAGTAGTGGGATCGACTTATTTGTATCCATCACTAAAGACAATTTATAGAGAACATATTATATGTAAAATGTACTAGGCCATGATGGATACTTGAATGTAATAGACCCCCATAATATTGGCATAGATGAGAGTTTAGATCAAAATCCATCATATGTATTAGTTGGATCATCATTCATATGACCAAGTGCTTAGATAGTTTAGATAGGTGTATCTAACATCACCAATAGCAATCCCACCCTATTGGGTGAGACATTCAAGGGATCCACATTAATTAGGGGGATAGGGTGTACTAATTTATGTATTTTATTTATAGTTAAGTATGCCACACATGGTGGGATAAGATGTAAAACAAATAGTAAAAGATCATTGGAGCATGTTTCTATGGTATAGGTAGAGCCACCTATATGAGACATATGGGTTATCCAAGGATGATTATGGCCATCAAGGAGTTGGGTCTTAGTGGTTTTATGGGAAAGATGGATAGGGGCCCAAAATGTCTTGAGTTTTGGTAACATATGACTATATGATAGGTTACCTTGACTATAAATATTATTATGCATAAATAAAATGTGATGTGAGTACATCATATAGATATGGAACTAGCCAAAATATAGGAATAGGTCATGATATTATGATATCATGCCAAAAAACTTGATATATATCTCTAAGTTACTATATTTATAGGATCCTTAGGGATCACAACACCTTGCCCACATTATGGGGGATGAAGGTAGACCATAGAGATAAAGTAATCATTTTTATGGTTTTTCATTTTATCATTTATTATGGTTATAAAATCATGATATGAATATTTTATCATGTTATGTATGTTCTATTATCTTATAACAAATGTGAGTAAATGCATGGTTATAAATTAAAAAACTAAAGAGTAAAAATGGCATAATTATTAAGTAAATAGGAAAATCAACAAATGAAAGATGTGTTAAATATAAATTAATTCAATGTAGAATATACCAAATGTAAGTGAGATGAAAAAATAAACGAGAAACATAAGATATATTAAACATTTTGAAAAATAATTCATAGATCACATCAAAATATAATACAAAGTAAAACATAAGATAAAAAAATAAAAGTGAATGATAAATATCCAATGGAGGAAAATACAAAATATGATAAAACACATGTATGAGAATAAATTAAAAATTTATTCAATGTAATATAAGAAAGAACTTAAGTCAAACAAAGGGGAAGAAAAATGAGTTTCAAAAACATACAATTTAAGACAAGTGTGAACTCAAATAGGAAAAATATGTGCAATAAAGAGAAGTAAAACCTCTAATTTATGAAAAAATGAAATTAGTGCTTGTGTTAAATCAAGATACATTAAAATAAAACCCTTTAAAGACATAACTATGATGAAGGAGATGGTGTGGAAATGAAAATGTGATAGGAATTTTTTAGGATGTCTTGGTTGCATTCTTAAAGGTCTTACATTGTATCTCAAAAACTGGAAAAGGCCAAGAGGAATCATGAATGAAATAAAGGAGTCAAGTCTAAAGCAAAGAAGATGGGAAATAAAATAAAAGGGATGTTATAAACTAACATAAATATCTATTAGTGGTAATTGGGAAAGATGGGATTGAGATAAAATGATGTAAGGAACCACAAGGGTGATGTAGACATCCTTAGCAAAGATAAGACATTCTAATAAAGTGGTTAAGTTTAAAAAATGGTGACATAAAGGACCTAAATAATCCTACATATAAATCTTAATCTTTAGATAACAAGTGAAGTATAAATATCATCTTATGAATGCTAGATGCATTAAAAGTAAAATGATCCTATATTCTCATATCATGTTCCCCTCTCCTCAAGACTATTGGTGTTCAACTACCCCCTATTCCTAGAATGGGGACCCTCCTATTTAATTTCTTCAAAATGACTAAAAGCATGACTTATTAGGTCTTTTGTATACATAATAATGGATTCAATACTTCTTAACAAATTCTTGGTTAAATATTCATTTTGAAATACAAACTAGCATTTAGAAATATTTAAATTATTGCAAGTCGCTTCAAGTTTTCTACTAGTTTCAATGGATAATTAACCATGAATTGATTCAATATGTGTATACAAACCTTCATAAAAATATTCCACCTAATCTTTGAATGGGAATGAACATAATAGACTTAGCCAAATCTTACTAGAGTGACTGTACATTCTATTTGAAACATTTTCTTATGTATCCTTGATTTAAACTTGTTTAAAATTGCTTATGATAGGCATGTGACATTTTCAAAGTCTAAATCAACTTCTCACATGACCCCATAGGATGTCAAAGTTAAACTAGTGGTCTATAGTGCCTCAAGAAATGTCAAATTAAATTTTACAACCTAAAGAAGATAGATGTCTACCTCACCAACCTTCATAGTACCTCAAAAAATCATTATTTTACACATGACACTTGGGATGAGCCTATGAAACCTATGAACCATGTGGTGCCATTTAAGGAGATAACAAAGGAGTTAGACATTGAAATAAAAATCCATAGGCTAGATGTCCATATCATATCACATTTGAGAAAACCTAATCACTCTAAATCCTTCGAGATGCTACCACATGTCCCAAATATAACCATCTAAATTTGATTAGTAATCTAAAGTGATGCATGTCCCTGAAGGTTCATCTAGGACCAATATGTGTCAACACCACATTGCATCCAATCCAAATATCATGAGGGCCTATCAAATAGCATGTGGATGCACTTAAGCCACTTGATTAAATATCGATGGTATCTAGTTATTTAAGCCTCCTCCAAGAGTGATAAGTTGTAGAAAGATGAAGAGGAGCCAAAGAGAATGATTTGTGTCCCCCCTTAAACTTGAATGATGATGATGCTTGTCATGCTCACACCACTCCTATCTAAATAACCACTTGATCACCTATGAAGGCCTATAATAATGATGTGTGTCCCCCTCAGACCCATGAGATGATGCCAAGTGTCATCCCTATAAGACTATATATGAGATTAGTAGATTGCCTCTAAGAGTGATGTGTGGATCCTCTTGAACCATAAATTTAACACAATTACCAATAACTACTGAGACCAATCAAGAGGTGATTCCTATCCAATGAAATCCAAGACTACTTACAAGAGTGACATTTATCTAAGCAATATCCCAATTGCTTGTAAAAGTAGTAAGTGGCACTCTCATAACTGATAAAATTAGAGGCCCCTACCCTAGAACTTGACACCAATCAAAGGATGCGACATGGCACTAAATAAAGTATTTATCACACATATCCATATATAGAGCTCTTGAGATCAATAAAAAGTGTCACATGTCCTAGTTTGAGTCTTAGAGATAAAATTTATGGTGAATCAAAGATAAATCAATACTAAATTTTGACTTCAAAGGTGGTGATCTTGACATCAATGTGACACAAAATAGAATCACCATCCAACCTTTTATTAATCAAGTTAATATTAAAAATTATACTCAATCTAATCATTATCACCTATAAATTCATTCAAAACCCTAAGCATTTACTCTCTCTCTATAAGCTGTGTTCTTAAAGTTTAACAAAGCTCAAGATCTTCATGGATTGCATCCTAACCATCATTATTGAATCTCCAAAAATGTATAAAAATATGAGAAGATGTTGATTGATACTCAATAACACTACATAAATAACATGAGTAGGACCCCACACTTTAGGTAAAGGCATTGCATTTGTAAGTGACAATTTCTTATTTCAATATGGCAATCCAATCATGTTCAAGGATGAAGAGTTCATCCCCAAGGCCATAAACTTGGCGTACATACACTAAAATAGTGTTTATTATAATGTTAAAGGAGTTAGGGATCTCAAGGATTCTAAGACAATGTCCCATGTCTTCATCTCAATTCAAATATCCTAACACTCCAAGCTACTATTCTCCATAAAGCCACAACAAGACCCGAGGTCATACCATGCACTAACCTAGTATATGATATCTTCACGATGTCAAAATATGAGGATGGATTACTCAAATCTATGAACCTATCACTTCCCATTGCCTTCATTAAAGGGCCTTATTTTGAAAATTATTATGACCTACCCATACCCCAGTTGGACTATAACTATAACATCATTGATAATTGGTATGAGACACACAAGCTGGAGGTAGTCTTGGATTCATGGGCATCAAACCCAATTGGAGGCTTTATGGATGACAAAGATAATATACCCATTTCTCAATTAATATAGGGAGTCAATATCAACCTTGCCCCACTAAATATAATATTTGGTAATTCCCACATTATATACGTAGATATAAGGGATATCCCACTATTGTAAATAATTTTGGAAGATCAATATATCCTCTCACTTAGATATATTATTAGTCAGAACCTAATTTTAACCATTCATAATACTTTTTATAATGAGGTGTCATCTTATATGATGAGATACTTATTAGATTCTATTTTTTTAGCTACATAATTAGGGCCAAACATACAAACTCTTGAATGAGATGAAATGGTGCCCCAAACATATTTTAAAATACATATTCCCAATTTTAAATGCCATATAAAAATAATTACAAAGGATTTTTATTCCCATTTCTAAAATTTAGTCATAGAATGTGAAATATAGAGGGTGCCATCATAGGTTAGGTAGGCATTAAGAGATATAGGTAACTTCTAGATCTACCATGATTATACAATCATTATAGTAGAATGGGTAATGTTATCCCCCTTTAGGATACCAAATTATGTGTTAATGAAGTTACATGAAGAAGAAATATCTTACAAAATTCTATATAAAATTGATGGCCTCTTCAATAGTAATAAGAATACACCCCTACATAAGGCTCCGTACCAACTAGGGAAAGATAAGGTGAAGTAATGGAAAAATGTAATAGTGGCAGCCTAACATAGGGATTCGTACCTATTTACCAAGGATGAATGCATGATGTGTTATCCTAACAAAGTCATTTACAAAAATCTCACTAGGTTCAAAAGAGATGTGACTCTAGAATACAAGCATCAAGATGAGGTACATGATTGGATATACCTCAATTCACTAAAATACAAGGTGGTCTTGAGGAATGCAACAAATAAGAACATACCACTTGAGATGATACTTGATCATGAGAGGAGGAAAGAAGACATAGTGAAACATCAGGTCCCACCAACTCATGGGAGCATGTTTAATGTAGACTATGAGGAGAAGGAAGAAGAAGAGGATGACACTCCTCTTATAAGAAATAGACCCTATAGGCCCCCAATTTAGGCTACTCCAAGTGGGAAAAACACACCTCTGACCTATGAGTGAGGAGATTCAAGCATCAAACTAGGTCCCTCTTAAATCCCCATAATTATGTCAATACCTACTAAGGAATTTGCTCCATAGAGCTCTAACCAATTGAGTCTTAATATTATTGATCTAGAGGAAGGCTCCCCATAAGGGGTTGAGATCAAATTATAAGGATTTTAGGCATTGGTAGGAATGATGGTCAAGAGATTATATACAAGGAATAAGTATCCAATAGTCACCTAAACCCCCTCAATAAGTAAAACACCTTTACCTTCATTTCTTATTGTTAGTAAATTCATAATTTTCCCTACTTTTGTTACCCATGCAACCCCATATTCACATCCCTAACTGCTACTTCCTTTGGAGGAACCATTCCACCATTCATCTCCCATTCCACTAGCAACTTTCCACCTCCATCTTAGATAGCCAAAATAATTACATCACTCACCCTTGGCTCCCTTACAGTCACCAAGCCACTAAGGTCCATTCCCAAATCTTTCACCTAGAAGTAGCCACTTCACCCCAATACAACAGGAAAAATAATTGGGCCCTTTACATTGCCCTCATTTATCCTAGATATGAGACCAACCAAATCCTTATTTAATCCATTATGGAAATTAGACCTAGCCTATATATATATATATATATATATATATATATATATATATATATATATATATATTTGAGAGGAATAAAAGGCTAAGGATGTCGATGGAATATATATATTTATATATATATATATATATATATATATATATATATTCCATCGACAGCCTTAGCCTTTTATTCCTCTCAAGCAATCCCACTACAACCACGTCTTATTCAACCAACCACCCTATATTAGTTAAGAAGCATGATGCAAACAATAAGATAGGGGAGGCCTCAAGTAAACCAATATATAACATAAATATGAGTGATGTTTTTCCCCACCAATGGCACCATGAAGAGGGTAATTTAGATACAAATGAAATAAACAAAACCCATCTCAGTTGTGATCTGTGAGAGTGAATAACCACTCTTCACTCTAACCAAGAAAATAAAATCAAGTCCTAAAGAAGTATAGGAGTATGATAAGGACTTGATATCTATAATAAAATCACAAGTATAATATACTATTTCTATAACTGATGGAATACAATAGGAGTTACAAAGGCTAAAAGAGAAAATGTTGCCTACAATCCCATACAACACTTTGATTTTAATAATTAATTCTTTAGTCAATGTTTTCAACCTCTAGAAGGTTATGAAGAAGAGATAGGGAGAGGGGATCTGGTAAGATAACGTGGTCACAAATCTTAACCGAAGTCTTTTCCATTATTATACCATGTTGGTTAACTTGGCAAGAGTGTCAAGAAGTAACAAATTCCATGATCTCAAAATTTTGCCTATTTAAGACATAATACCTATACAAACCATCCTCATGAATAAGAATAGGATTTTTAAGACATGGTTTGATCAACTAAAGGATGCAAACAAATCCTTTTAGAAAATTGATTTCAAGATAGCCCACTTGCTAAAGGATGCCATGATTACCAAAGTAACCAAGCCCGATGGCTCCTTCATGGAAGAACAAGAGTTTAGGGAATATATGAAGGTCTTCATCCCACATATCTAGTATATTGTGGCTAGTTCCAAGGTAATAATAGAGGTGATGGATATTATTGCATTTGATAATAAGAGGTTTCAAAAGTCCAAGGCGATATAAAAGGTCCTTAGACCCATACTCATGAAGCATAATAGGAAAATCTAGGACATACCTTATTTATTTAGACCCATGATCCTATATTTTTCCCAAATAGATAAATATTATCAATAATTCATTAAAACATGGACCCAAGAGGAGATTGAGAGGAAGCAAAAACAACAAAAATAACAAGCTAACCAAAAACAACCTCCAGCGCCTTAGGAATATTTTTTAGTCTTTTTGTAATTATAAATGTATAATATTCCATTGTAATGTGGTGGTTTAATCCACTTGGATGTATTTGGGTTCCACTTATGGGACCACTAAAAATCATCTTAGGAATTTGAGACTATAAATAGGGGTCTCCCCTCATTTTGTAAATAGAAACAATCATTTGCAATAATTAATATAAGAGAGCCAAATAATTTGCAAGATTGTTTATAGTGCTTAATTATTTGTTTTTATTATCGTTTCTCAAGCTTTGGATGTCTAATTGTTTCCTTCCTAGAAATTAATCTTGAAATTACATTTTATACATGCATTACTGATTTTGAGCTTAATGTTTTAGATTAAGGTAAAAAAAGGTTTTGAAGGGACCCCAAAACCCTGATACAAAGATAGAAAGATGAAGCATTTACGACCATAGGCAAAACCTAAAACCTACTATAGAGAAGTAGCATAAATAGGTTTTATATGGAACTAAAACCACCTGAAAGACCACAAGTCAAAACCTAGGTTTTACATAGACCTGGCTACACCATAGTCAAAAGATTACAAAAAACCAAGAAACAGGACCAGATAACACAACCAACTAGAAGAACCAGGCTATTCTTCTAGTTCCAAAATCATTTTCACTACTTCTTTACCTTTCACAGTAGTATCCTTAATGGCAGTAGCCACCGACATGGCTCCCTCTTGTATAGCTTTATTTCTTGAGCTCTGTCTCGTCCTCTTGCTAGGCCCCTCCAAGGATTTGATCTCCTCATTAGCTCTTTTTCCAATATTAATAGATGCAGCACATATGTTAGATGTAACTTCCTCCATTTTCATTCTGATCTCCTTGATGAGTTCCCTTAGGTTGTTCACATAGTCTTTGAGCTTGATGGGGATGTCTCTCATCTGTTTTTCCATGTTATTGATTTTGTTCCAAATTGCCTTCTAGTTGTCTTCCATAATTTACATTTTCCTTTTGAGATCCATTATCTCCTTAAACATCCATGAATTGAGTTGGAGGATAGCCTTTGCTTTGCAATTAACCCATCTTGTAGGTGTGTGCCTTCCATCATTCTACCTTTTATCACTCCACTCTTCTGTGTTCTTATTAGGACTGTTCCCACCTTCTTCAATGTGATCCTGTCTTCCCCTTTGATTGTATTCCTTAGTTTTAGCTTGAACTTCTAGGTCCATTTCTTGGTTGTCAGCCTGAACTATGTTTTCCCTCTCATTTATCGAAATAGGGTCCTCAACAGGGTCATCCAGGACTTTATCATCCTCAAACACTTACTGGTTTTCCTCAGAGTCATCTTCACTATTTTCAGACTCCTCCTCTATGTTGACTCCTTGTTTCTCATTCTTCTCTTGAACTTCTTCTTCCTCATTGGAACTTGTATTCCTACTTTTTGTTCCTCCCTCTTCATCCAAGCTTTCCTCCCCAGACTTATCAGTTCTCTCCCACTCTGTGTCCTCATCAACATTCTAATTCTTGACACTAGGGGGCTTGATTTTGATTTTATCTTTCCCTTTAACAATTTCACTCTTGTTACTCTGTGAATCCTTTTTTTCCCAGATAAGGGTTCATAACCATGGCCTTGTTCTTGCAATAGCCTTCAATTATCAGAATTTATCCTTCATGCAGAATAGGATGCATTTCCTTATTCCTATGAGCGAATAAACTTTGGACCAAAGAGAAATGCAGATAAAAGGGAAAGGAAATTCTTACTTTGTGTCTGAAATGATTTAGGAATACAAAGTGGAATTTGTGGACTCTCTTGCTTCTTCCATCGAGGATGAAGTACTCCCAAATACAGCATGAGACATCCCTCCAAATGCCCTTAATCTATTCCAGTTCAAAGAAATCCCCATTCTTTTCTAGCTTCTGCTCTTCAACGTCCATCTTAGGGAATTTGCAAAAGGCCTCATTTGAAATGCTAGTCTACTTGGAGAATTTTATTCCTTTCGTAGGCAGCCCCGTAACCTCTACTGTAAATTCCTCTGTTAGATTCACTGTGATGCCATGTAGAGTGACCCTGTCATCAATCTAGTTTTTTAAAAAAGCCATTGTAATATGAGGTTTTTAACCATGGAGCCTTTCCATATAGTTCACAACCTTCCCTCTCTATAGGATTCTCTAGACATCTTGTTTCGCTCTCCACTTTTCACAATTTTTGGGTTCCTGCTTCCTTGGTTCTCCTTTCCTTATGCGAGCCATGTAGATTTCCTTTGATACCCAATCACTTTAAACTATACAATGATCCCACCTGATACCAATTTGGTTCAAAGCTCACCTTTTTTTAGGCACATTCAGGATCTGCTTCTCATTCTCGAGGGCCTTCCTTTTTAGTGATTGTAAACCTTTCTCCGTGAAGCCACTCCTCCAACTCATTAGTTTGCCATTACAAGCTAATCTTTCCCTCATTTGCATGAGTTGCATCATGATGAATGAGTGCTCTAAGATCCACATTATTTTCTAATGTTTCCTGCCACCTCACTTTGTGTCTTGTTCAAACTGCATAATTTGCTAACCAATTTGCAACTCTGTTGGCTTCACAGTAGGTGTGGGTAATTGTTACTTTTTTAAAATTTTTGATTAAATTTTTCATCTCCATCACCATAGCCTCTATAGTCCATGACACAAAAATTTTATTGTTTAGAATATTTATGATATTCAATGAGTCCCCTTCCATCCATAATTTAGTATATTTTGAATCCACAGCTAGTTTGATGGTTTGAAGGGCAGTAGAAGCTTTGGCAATATGACAATTCAACTTTCCAATGGGGATTGCAACAGCATCAATTACATTTCATGTATGGTTTCTCAAGACTCCTCTGCATCCTGCATTCCCTGGATTCACTTTAGCAGCTCCATCAAAGTTTCCTTTAATCCACCCTTGAGGGGGGACATTCCAAATAACACCTAATCTAAGATTTTCAGGTTTGCCATTAGAATTTTCTATTCTTAAGGTATTATCCACTTGAAAGGTTGGGTTTGGATTCCTTTGTGATGAAAATTTTTCCTTAATAGCTCTAATGATGTTCTGCCCCACCACCCATTTGGGAACTTCTTTACTTCTAAAAATTCAGTTATTTCTTTCCTTCCATATTCCCCACCAAATATGGGGAAGAGTTAGTTTCCATAAAAATATAACTTCAAGATTCTTGGAGGGATAATACCAACTTTTAAGAGATAATTCCACATTTTTTGGTGAATCCAAGCAATACCCCACAAATTGAGGATTTCTTTCCAAACTTGCTACATAAAAGAACAGTTCACAAACAAGTGATCTCTATCTTCAAAGCCCTTCTTACAAAGAATACACCTATTCACAATATATATTCCTCTTTTCTATAAATTGTCCAAAGTCAAGATTTTATTTTGGAGGAGGGTCCAAAAGAAGATTTTGATTTTAGGGATGAGACCCTTTATCCAGACCTTCATCCACAAAGGTTTGTTGCCATTTCCCTTTGAAGTGAAAATGGAAGAAACTTTAAACTGTCCACTAGACTCATTATGCCAAACAATCTTATCTTCAAGATTAGGGTAGAGAGATATAGCATTTAGGGATAATTGTATATCCTTTAAATCTTGATCAAGATCAGTAAGGTTCACCCAAGAGTTGTTCTACCAGTATTGGTTAACCATTATTCCCAATCTTTGCTTGCATCGGTCTATTGCTTCTTTATCTTGGATTTCATCTATCAAAGGTTTTCCTTTTAACCAAACATCCTCCCAAAATTTCACCTTTTTTTCATTTCCAACTTTCCAAGAGCTTCCTTCTTCTAAAACTTTTTTAGTACCCTAAACTGCCCCCCATATGGCAGATGGATGGGAGACGTCAAGGTAAGAAAAGAAATCAGAGAGGGACTTTGCCTTGAATAAATACTTATGCTTCCATATTTTTCTCCATTCTTTGTTTTCCTGATAAACCCTCCATCCCTGCTTGGCTAAGAAAGCTGTGTTCATACTTCTAATTTTCCTTATTCTTAGTCCTCCTTCCCTGATAGATTTACAAATGTTATCCCATGCAATGAAAGGCATTCTCCTTTTCTCCTCAATACCTGTCCAAAGAAAGTTTCTCTAAATTTTTTCAATAGCTTCTGTAAATTTGGTGGGAATTCTGAAAAGACTCAAAGCATAAGTGTGTATGCTTTGAAGACTTACTTTGAGGAGGGTAAGCTTTCCTACCTGACTTAGAAAATTACCTTTCCATCCCGCAAGTTTCTTGCTAAATTTGTTAATAAGTCCTTCCCAAAAAGCTTCAGGAACTTTCATCCCAAGAGGGAGACCCAAGTAAGAGGAGGGGAAAGATCCTATGGAGCATTCAAGGATTTTAGCTATTTTGTTATGTCTATGACTTGGGGTATTAGTGAAGAACATTGCACTTTTGTTCCAGTTAATCAGTTGTCCTGAGGCAGCTGAATATAAATTTATAGCTTTCTTCAAAGTTCTTGCTTCTGTGACTTCAGATTGCCCCATGAAAATAGTATCGTCAACAAATTGACCATGGGAGCATATTAAAGGATGCAAAGAGGGTTTCAGACCCTTAAATAAACCTTTACAGACTATGTCCCTTATATATCGTCCCATACTATCAGTGATAATTATAAATAGAATAGGGGATATAGGATCCCCTTGTCTCAATCCCCTTGATGGTTTAAAGAAGCTAGACGAACTCCCATTTACCAGCACTGCAATAGAAGTAGTAGATATCAACTACTTGATAATATCAACCACTCTTTGTTCAAAGCCAAAGGCAATAAGACTATTTAAAAGGAATAACCAGTCCAACCTATCATATGCTTTTGCAATATCAACTTTCATTATGAACCCCTCATTGTTAGAGCTGAACAATGAATGAATATTCTCATGAGCAGTAATTAAAAAATTGAGGATTTGTCTTCCTAGGATGAATCCATTTTGTTGATCAGCAATAATCAAAGGGATCACTTGAATTAATATGGATGTAAAAACTTTGGATATAATCTTATAGAAGGAATTGCACAGACTAATCAGTCTAAACTGATTAGGAGAGTCAGCTCCGATCTTTTTTGGAATCAGACACAGAAAAGTGGCATTAACTTCCTTCAGCATCTATTTGGGTCCAAAGAATTCCTTCACCACATTACTTACATCTTTGCCAACAAGTTTCCATAGCTTTTGAAAAAAGAACATGGGAAATCCATCTAGTCTAGGTGCTTTATCTCCTCCTAAAGAACTAACTGCTTTAAAGATTTCCTCCTCCTTAGGTATAGAGCATAACAAGTTATTCTGCTCCTTCGAGACCAAAGGAGGAACCACATGTAGGATATCAGCCTGACTATCTAGATTGATATTTATATCAGCCTTCATCAGGGAGGAGAAAAAGGAAAACATTTCCTCCTTTATTTCCTTTTCCTCTGTCATCTTTTGATCTCCTTTTTTCAAGTATTGTATATGAGTTTTAGCTCTGTGTTTCAAAGTGGAAAGATGGAAAACCTTTGTATTTTTATCTCCTTCTTTCAACCATAACACCCTAGATCTTTGTCTCCAATAGATTTCTTCCTTAGTTATAATATCTTGATATTGAACCAATTGTTCCCTTTCTTCTGTAAGGAAGTCTGAGGTGTATCCATTTTGCTGAATTTTTTCTTGAATTCTACTAATTTCCTCCTTGATAGTATTCTTTTTCTCGAAGATATTTCCAAAACATTCCTTATTCCATTTCTTAACATCCTTTTTAACGTTTTTGAGCTTGGATGCAACTCTAAAGAGGGTTGTCTCCTCAATAGGTATATTCCACCACTCTTCCATTTTACTTTCAAACTGTGGGTGCTGCATCCACATCTTTTCAAATCTGAAAGGATGATTCTTTTTTTGGTTCATTTTGACCACTGTGAAGAGAAGAGGATAATTATCCGAGCCTATTCTATGGCACGCTTCCAACTTACATATGTAATCTTTTGTCTAGTCTGGAGAGATGAGAGCCCTATCAAGCTTGGCCTGTATACAATCATTACCAATTCTCTTATTGCTCCATGTAAACTGAATTCCCTGAAGCTTCATATCCATTAGTCCTTCTTTATTTGTAAACTCCATGAGATCGATTCTCCCTTCCATTTGAATAGTATTACCCCCCTTTTTCTCATGTTCATAGAGGGGAACATTAAAATCTCCCATTATAATCCATCGCCCGCAATAATCTTTGCTTTTGAAATTTGAGATAGTTTCCCAGACCTGTTTCCTTTGGTTCTTGACATTAGGAGCATAGATATTTACAACATACAAACTTTCCTTTTGGTCAAAGTTTGAGCTTAATGTTATATTGACTAATTTAATAGTATATTTTCTTTGCTTTCTCATTTACATCTAGATGTGCTATGTAATTAACTATAATTGAGTTAAATTAATGTAAATTATGTTGATATATACATGCATTATCATCCCTTAAATATTTAAATGCATTTATTCAGCTTTAAGAATCATGTTAGGGATAGTAAGTGTTAGTTTCATATGTATTACCATATAATTTATTAAAATTGGTAATTTTAAGCATCTCAAGCACAATTTTTTTTCTTCCCTACCCTACTCTCTTTCTAATCCACTCATGAATCATATTGTATTAAGATCATGATGTATATATAGACATTATTCATTTACCTTTCAATAAAAATTTCAAAAATATTAAGATAATTTATAAATATTAGCTATAAAATGTGTCACCGCATAACATCTATTATCCCTACAATAGGGTCTACTTGTAGACTTTTAAGTGATGATCCCATATCTACTATTTTTTATATTATAATAAATATTTATATAAAAAACCCAAGCCCCAATATATTACAATAATTTAAATTGAGTTTCTTACTTTCCCCTTTATTCCTTAATGATACAGGGAACACTAAAAGTGCATCAACAGGGAGGGCAAATCTAACGCTAGAAGGAGGACCATTAAGCAACTATTTTCATGCATCTTTGTTGAATTTTAGTGTAATTCATTATATACATACTTAATAGTTTCAAAGTACATTAATATCATTAAATAACACTAAGGATCTATGTTTTTTCATCAATCTTTACGTTCTTTAAAAGAATCTTCATACTCTTTAAAGGTTTCATCAAAGATAGTGTTCATTTATGCAAATATGGTGGAATAACCTAGATATTTTTTAAATTAATGAAAAGATAGCTGAAATGTCCTACTCTTTACAAATATTAAAGGTTATTTTTATGATTTTTTCAATGTCTATCATAAATTCATTAAAGAATTTGGAAATATATGCAAAGATAAATTTCTAAGGTGTTGTTTATATTAAATCTAGGAATTTGATATCCTAATTGTTGTAATTTTCTTGGATTTAAGTCAATATTTGAACTTATTTATACTAAAAACAACCAATATTATCAAATCATCAAATATTTCATATTAATTTTCTATAATATTGATTTAACATCGATCTTTATAGGTTTATGTGTAAATCTAATGAGTATTTGTGTATATTTTGAGAACTTAGGGTTTCATGGCTTAAACCTTCAAATATCAAGGAAAATTTCTTGATATTCAACCTTTAGATAAATATTGATTGGTTTTTTTTATATTTAGCACTAATAGAGGCTATATTTTTAGGTTTCTTGGCTCTTACTACCCATTCCTCATCTTAGAGTTGCCTAGGATTAGAACTAGATCACAATCTGAGTCTATAATCTTTTTAGTATCTCTAGAAACCAATAGGAAATAAAGAGTAAACAAAGGTAGATGTAGAAAGTCTAGGACTCATCCAAATTCTCCATCTAACCTAGAATTTTCAACCCCATTTTCCATCTATGACATGGTTAGTTGGTTTATCCATCAATGTCCCTGGACCTATACAGGATCTACCAAAAAATTAAGAGAAATATCTACCTCTCTTTTCCCCCATTGGGAAAGTGATAGGTGAAGAACACGTAAGGTCATTTAAATCATCTTTAAGGTTACTCAACATAGTTCATGAGGACATGTCCTATTGCCTTTTTACCTTCACCTTTAGGGATGTAACTTATGATTGGTTCCTTAACCTACTTGAAGATTCCATCATAGGATGGGGTCAATTAAATGACACCTTTATTTCCCAATTTATAAGGGTAGTTAGTTCAAGAAGTGTATACCAATAGTTTACCACCACTAAAAGGGCACTGAAAGAGCCAATCATAATGTTCAATGCTAGGTTAGAAAATATTTACATCCTGACATCCTCACCATATAATCATGTAGATGACTTATCCTTAGAAATATATAAGAGTGCTTTGGATCCAATGACAACCATTTTTATAAGGAGAGCTATGGGAATTAACACATTACCTTTAGCCTACATTAATGCTATACATATCAACATACAGATGTACCCACAACAATACCCTACCTTTGCCATTCAAAAATTTCATCCAAATATGCCTGCTGTAATATAGTGCCTAATATTAATCAAAATCAACTCACTTTAAACTAATTACCATTGCTTAATCAATTGACATTGAGTCATGTTGAACCTAACCAACATCTTGGATTATTCAACCAATCAAGTGATGAGTCACACCCTAAAAATAATCAAGAAATGGTGCTTGTAAACAACACCAACATCTAAGCTACCACTCAGAATAAGAGCCTAGAACCTCCAAAGGGAGAATTAGACTCAATCTAAAGAACTATCCAAAAGCTCACCAATGATTTCCCAGATCTCAATAAATAGATGGGAAATAATGCTAAGATATCCAATAAAAACTACAATTTATAAAGATAAAATATAACTTTCAATAGGTCTAACAATAATAGTGAATTTCCTTCGGGTAAATTAACTAAGATCAACATTTGTGAGATGGCCTTGACTAATTGGTGTTAAGTGCACAATATCACTTAACATGGTGAGCTAGATTACATTGACTTCTAACTTGTATTCAAAGCCATCCAAATCCAAATAGAGAGATTAGACATGAATTCCATTAACCAAAACAACACTAAATGTCCATATAACTCTAATGATTCCCCTAGATCATGTAAATTAGTCCTTATGGTTGAGACTTATGACTTTCCCAACCTAGATGAAAATGAACTTGAGGACAATGTCAAAAACAGGTACATGTTTTCCAATATTTCCATCAAAGTAACTATGAATTGAGAAGCAAAAGTCAAAACCCACAATTGATAACCTCCACTCCACCTAATAAACTAGATACATTCCCTAATAATAGCATAGACAATAATCCTCCACACCCTAAAGGTAAAGAGAATTAGCTAAAAACCAAGGTTCCCTACACAACATCAAAGGGTGGATATAATATAGTAGAAGACATGAAGAAAATTAAATAAAATATAACATTTCACAAGCTCACACAAATCACCAAATAATGTGATTTGTTGTTGAAATCCTTGAATGAGAAGTCTAGCTCCAACAAAGCTAAACAAGCTGATGTCAATGTAGTGATGTACAAGAGCAAGAATGAGGTTCCACCATTCCTATTAACCATTATAATTTTTGTTAAAAATTTGCATAACTACTTACTTGATTCTAGTACTTTGGCTAATATTATAACCCAAGGAATATGTGAAAAGTTGGGGTTAAACATAGTGAAATTAGAGAAGGTGGTAGTACAGATGGATAAGTCAAGATTAAAAGTAATAGGTGAATTACTAAACATCCATATGAAGCTAGCTAAAGAGCCTCAAATGTAGTAGTTTATCGACATTCTAGTTGTTGATATACCCAAATATTATGGGTTGTTAATTAGACATAACTAGACTAAATCCTTGAATGGATATATGTCTATGGATTATTCTCACATGTGGTTACCTTGACCTTGGCATGGGATTCATAATCAAATCATGATCCCAAGATGAAGTATATGATTATACAGTACAATGCCAAGAACGAGAAGGTAAACTACCAATTTTTTGATTTGGGCATCTATACCTTAGAGACCACCAATATTTTTGTAGGTGATGGTATGATGGAAGAAAACAAAAGCCCTTGGACATTGTAATTCAATGTTACATGAGCTAAACAAATCTTCATCATCATAATTGTTTTAAAAAGTATAGAATGGAAGCAATATTTGGTTTCTTATAGATTATAGTTCTCATACACTAACAACTTAACAAATTATGAATATTTTTTTTAGGACTTTAGTTTGCAATTAAACATAAAGTTAAAGAACTATTAGTCTATGCTGATTTTGAGTTAGTGGTTAATCAAATTAGAATTAGATATTAGTGAAATCTTTCCTTTTTAAGAAAGTATAAATTTAGATCTTAGGACTTAATTGAATACTTTGACTCATTCAATATTATTTCCTAGCCCAGGGAACAAAATCAGTTAGTAGATGCTCTAGAATCTATAAAAGCAAATTTGATACCTCAAGAATCCTTAAACTTGTAATAATTCACTATGGAGATAATATCATGCCCATTTGAGCCATATAACATCAACCACTTTCAAGAATTTTATGATAATCAATAAATAATTGACTTTCTATGTAACACTGGTGTGTTTAGGTCCTCCATCATCGATGAATATGATGAATGTCCCATAGAAAGTTCAAAGGATCATGGAGAAAAATAGTCTAACTTAAAGAGAATTAGATCCCCAAAGTCATGATCTCCTTAGAGATGATGTTCAACCTATATAAGTAAGGAAATAAAACTAAGAAACCCAAAGTAAGTAGGAAGGATTACAAATAAGTAAACATGGGAGAACTTGAGATTAAGAAAAATTTCAACATTAGCTCAATATGAATCGATGAATAATTAAAGAGAGTAGCTACCCTTCTGACCAAATTTAAATTTGTCATCACTTGGTATTATGATGACCTAAAGATCTTGGACACTAGTGTGATCACTCACTTTATCCCACTGAAGTAAGCATGCAAACCTTTCAGGCAAAGACAAAGGCCAGTCAATACAATATTGAAATCTATAATTTTCAAGGAAGTGGATAAGTTTATTGATGCAAAGATAATATTTCCTAAATGACACTCAACATGGGTTACCAATATTGTACCAATATAAAATAATAATGGAGAAATCCACCTTTATGTTGGTTTATAGAATCTGAATATAACTTGTGAGAAGGATAATCACCCTTTGTGACTTTAGATGATGTCATAAATTTTGTAAGTGGATCTATAATGATGTCATTTTTGGATGGATTTTTAGGTTACAATCAAGTTCTGGTAAATAAGAATTATAGAATGAAGACTACTTTATGACCATACTATTTCTTCTATCCTAACATAGAAGGAAGATGATAAAGAACAACTTATATCTTTCATGATTAATAATATGAAGAATGTTGAGTTGAATTACCCTATTCTAGATAAATAATCCTAGGTTTTAGTGAATGCTATGAATAAATTTAGAAACTACATCCTAAGAAATAAGACATATGCCATAGTGTCTGATCTAGATGTCAAATTAATTCTAGGGTAAAACAAACTTGGGGAAAGAAGAGGGAAGTGGATGACTAGACTTTAAGAATATGACTTAGAGATAAAATCTGCTAAGTTAGTAAGAGGTTAAAGTCTTATCTAACTCATAGGAAACATTGATCCTCATATTAATGTTTGTAAGTGGAAGTAAACCAAATTCCTAGTGGAGATTGGTATAAGGACATTATTCATTACTTATTGTATGGAGTATATCCTTGGCACCTCAAAAGATAATAGAAAAAGACCCTTAGGTTGATATCATCTCACTTTATGATCAAGAGTGGGGTTATCTATATAAATAACTATGAAGTAATGTATTTGAGGTGTGTCTCTAAAGTTGAAGCCACTAAGACCATGGATAGTTTCCATGACAAGGTGGGAAGTGACCATCCTTTATGATGCACAACTACACATAAGATATTAAGGGCTAGCTATTATTGGTAAAATATATTCAAATATGCACATGTTCATGTGTGAACATGACACAAATGTCAAGTGTTTGACCAAAGATAAGTAAAAGTATAAATCTATTTACAACCATTAACTAAGGCAAATCCACTTAGATAATGGGGTCTTAATTTCAAGCAGTAATCAATGATAACTCCTTGGTGGGAAACAAATTTTTACTCACCACCACTGACTATTGCATAACGTATACTAAAGTAATGGCCACCAGTAACAACAAAACAATTGCTGTCATCAAGTTCCTAGAAGAAAAAAATATTACTTAATTTGGGACACCCTTGTCTCTAGATGTGATAATGGTCTATCCTTTGCATTAGTTGAGTTCATGGAATGGGTGTATGATAATCAGATTGTCATCAAGTCTACTTCAAATTAATACCCTTAGGGTAATGGTGTATCTAAATCCACCAACAAAAACTTGATGAATACCATTAAAAAGTTTATAGAAAAGAAACTAAGGGAGTGGCAATCCCTAATAAAGTTTCCTCTATGGGTATACATGACCATATATAAGTAGGCTCTCAAGATGTCCCCATTCCTTCTATATTATGGGCAACAACCTATATTTCCCATTACTTTAAAGCTGACTATTTATGAATTCATGGCTAAGTATATGGAAGATGATGAAAAAGTGAAGTCCTAGATCTTAAAAATCATCTAAATGGAGGATGCTAGAGATAAAGCATTACAAAGTTTTATTACCATCAAGATGTTGTGAAAACATTGTTTGATAAGCAATCCAAAGTTAAAGAATTTTGAATCTCAAAATTAGTCATAGTATGGGACAAGGCCCATGAAAAGAAAGGACATCATGGCATGTTCACTCCCCTCTAGATTGGACTCCATCAAGTAACACAAATATTTGGTGAAAACATGTTCAATCTCAAAGACCTAAAATGGAATGACTTAGCCTTGCCCATCAATGGGCAATACATAAAGCATTATTTCTCTACTGCTATGTCCCAAATTCCATAAGGAGTGTAAGCTTATTTAGTAATAGAGTAAGTATGGGTAGTGTAGTTTCCTTTCTTGATTTGATTTCTTGTTATGTTATTTTCTATTTTTCTAATTTTACTTTTCATCATTTCCTATCTTGCTTTGCTTTCCCATTGTTTGTTTATTTCCTATCATGTGTTTTAGTTTAGTAATAAGTCCCTCAGGAAAGAATCCAGTGACTCAAGTCCTATCACTCTGATCCTAAATTAGGGAGAAAGGATTATTGATCTTAAACATTGGTACTCCTATGTTTGGAAACCCATATAACTATTATATTATACAAAAATTGAATAGGGTTAATCAGAATCTAGTCTTCTCATGAAGATCATAAGCTATTTTAAGGTTGTGATATAGTTTAGATGACTAATCATTTACTTGAATAAGATTTTGAATTTATATAAACCATCATACTATCACTCAAATTCACTAAATAAATTACCTAGTTAGAAAGTGATATCTAAGAGTGGATGATATTCATATTATGCCTTGACAGAATCCTTACATTTGGCTATTTCTGGTTCCCAACCATTCTAGTTTATGAAAATAGGTATTCAAAAAATGAAACAAAGAATATGATAAACCAATGAAGTGAAATCATAAATTTTTTCACATTCCTAGAATGGTGATTCAATAAATCTCTAATGGGGCTATGGATTCCTAGATAATAGTAAAATAAGGCCCAAAGTGGAGCCAAAGGTATCTCTATTGGGGATATGGATGCCTGGCTAGCAATAGAGTAATACCTGATCCATCCCTCATTAAGCAAAGCATTATTATTTAAATTGAAATAATGCTTAATTAATTTCATGTTTAGATTTTTTGAAACTTTAAATATAACACTTCTAAACCTATTTGAAATGGTCAAAGAACTTCAAATCACACACACAATACGATTGTCCATTTAATTTAAACTCTATTTCAAACTTATGATATTTTATTTGTTCTAAAATTTATTTTTGATATTAGTTGAAAATACTAGTGAGGTGATTAAATTTTAATTAGTCTTTGTATAGAAGATATGGATTATAACATTTTTCAATGTTTCCCCATAGAAGTTTCCATTTGTTGATGCTCAACTACCCCATATTCCTAGATTGGGGACCCTCCTATTTCATTTATTCAAAATACCTAAAATCCAAACTTGATCAATCATTTATACACATAATAATGGATTCATTACTTCCTAAAAACTTCTTGGTTAAATATTCATTTTGAAATACAAATTATTATTTAGAAATATTTGAATTATTACAAGTCACTTCAAGTTTTCTCCAAGTTTCAATGGATAATTAACCATAAATTGATTCAAGGTGTGCAAATAAACCTTTATCAAAGTATTCCAAATAGTCTTTGAATGATCATGAACACAATAGACTTAACCAAATATTATATTACTAAATTTACATTCTATTTGAATCATTTACTTATGTAGCCTTTCTTTAAACTTGTTTAAAATTGCTTATGATAGGCATGTGACATTTTTGAATTCTAACTCAACTTATCACATGACCCCATAGGATGTCAAAGTTAAAATAGTGGTATGTGATGCATCATATGATGTCAAATTAAATCCTATGACCTAAAGAGGACATTTTTCCACCTCACCAACCTTCACAGCACCTCAATAATTCATCTTTCCATGGATGACACTTGGGATGAATCTATGAAACCTATAAACTGTATGGTGCCATTATGAGATCTTACAAAAGAGTTAGCCATTGGAATTAAAATATATAGGCTACATGTCAATATCATATCCCATCCAAGAAAACCTAATCAATTTGAACCCCACAAAATGCTACCACATGTCTTAAGCATAACCATCTAAATTTGAGAAGCCTTTTAAAGTGACATGTTTCCTCTAAGGTTCATCCAAGACCAACATGTATCAACATCAAATCACATCTAAACCAAAGCTCATGAGGGCCTACCAAATGAATGTGTGGATGCACCCAATCCACCAAATCAAGGATCAATGATATCCAACTATCAAAGCCTCCTTCAAGAGTGACAAGTGGAAAATATGTGAATAAGAGCTTGAAATAATAATTCATGTCCACCTCAGACTCATGTGATAATGAAACTTGTCATACTCATGTTATTAATATCTAAAGAACCACTTGATCACTTTTGAATTCCCATGAGAATGATGTGTGTCCTGCTTAGACCCATGATATTATACCAAGTGTCATCCCTATAGAAATACATATGAGATCAACCAATTGCCTCTAAAAGTGATGCATGGATCCTCTTAAGCCACACATTTAACATATAATTAACAATATATATCAAGACTAATCAAGCGGTGACACTTATCCTAACAAAGTTGAGACTACTCACAAGAGTGACACCTATTCAAGCAAGATCCTGATTTCTTGCAAAAGTAGCAAGTGGCACTCTCATAGTTGATCAAATTAGAGGTCCTCATCCTAGAAATTTCCACTAATAAAAGGATTCCACATGACATTAAATAAAAGATTCATCACATAAAACCACATATAGAGCACCTAAGACCAATCAAAAAGTGTCACATGTCCTTATTTGAGCTGGTTAATCAACTTAGTCATATTTGAGCCTTATAAGCACCTAGTTGGATCTAATGTAGCACACCAAATATAAAAATGTGGTGATATTTATTCTTAAATTTAAAATTTATGATTAATCAAAGATAATTTAATTTTAAATTTTGAATGAAAAAGTGATGATGCCACCATTAATATGGCATGAACTAGAATCACCATCTAACCTTGCATTAATCAAGGGAATCTTCAAAAGGCTAGTCAAATTGATCATTATCACCTACACTTTCATTTTAGGCCCTAAGTATTTACTCTCTCTCTCTCTCTCTCTCTCTCTCTCTCTCTCTCTCTCTCTCTCTCTCTCTCTCTCTCTCTCTCTCTCTCTGCAATCTACATTATCAAATCCCAAGATATTCATGGATTTCATCTTGACTACCATTGTTGAAGCTCCAAAGTTATGGAGGAATACAAGAGGACACCGATTGCTATCCAAGTAGACTATGAAAATGGAACAAGTAGGACCCTCCACTTTTGGTAAGGGCATTGCATTTAGAGGTGATGAATTCCTATTTCAATATGGTAATTTGATCATGTTAAAGGACACATAGTTCATCTTTAAGGCCATAAAATCAAGGGACATGCACTAAAATAATTTTTATTATAATGTTGAAGGAGATAAGGATATTAAGGATTCCATGACCATTCCCCATGTCATTCATCTCATTTTAGACATCTTTTCACTTAAATATGTTGGTTTCCATAAATCTATAACAAAACCAAAGGTCATTCCATGTGTTGACCTAGTATATGGCATCTTTAGGATGTCAAAATATGATGATGGATTACTTAAATACATTAACCTAGGGCTTCCCATTACCTTCATTTTATGGCAAGGTTTTGAAAAATATTATAACATACCCATACCCTAGAAATATTATAACATAAGAATCATCGATGATTAGAATGAGGTACATAAGTTAGAGGCAATCTTGGCTTCATGAACATCAAACCCAACTAGAGTCTTCATAGATAACCAATGGAATATACACATTTCTTAGTTTAGATAGATATTTAGGATCAACCTTGCCCTATTAACTCAATAATACCCATATTGGATACATAGATATAAGGGTTATCACACTATTCCAAATAATTTTGAAAGATCAATAGATCCCCTCATTTGGGGATATTATTAACAAGATCTTGATTTCATCCATGCATGATACTTACTAGAATAGGGACCCATTTTATGTGATGATCTACCTATTGGATGTTATTTATACAACTACACAATTAGGGTGAAACACATAGACTCCTAAACAAGATGAATAAATGCCCCAACATATTCTACAATGCATATTCACCATTTTAGACACCATATCAAAATAATTATAGAGGATTTTTATCCCCCTAACTACTAGTCAATCATAGAATGTGAAATGTAAAGGGTGCTATCTAAGGTTAGGTAATCACTGAGAGATATAAGTAGCTTATGGCTCTATCTAAATTATACAATCATCCAAGTAGAAGGGGTAATGTTATCTTCTTTTAGGCTACCAAGTTATGTGCCAATGAAGAGGGTAGAAGAAGAAATAGCTTACAAAATTCTACATGAACTTGTAGCATCTTCAAGAGGATAAAAAAGACATCCCCACATAAGGATCCTTACCAACTATGGAAGCCAAAGTGAAATAATGGAAATATGTAATAGTGGTATCCTAGCTTAAGGATTCATACCTATTACCAAAGGATTAATGTAGGAGTGGGATCCTAACCAAGTTATTTCCAAACACCTCAACAATTTTAAAATAATGTCACTATAGAGTAAAAGCATCAAGATGAGGTACATGATTGGATATACCTTAATGAAATGAATGATGAGGTGGTCTTGAGGAATGTATTTAAGAAGAACATACCATTTGATATGAGACTTCGTAGAGAGAGGAGAAAAGAAGGCATATCAACCTCAGCTCCAACCAACTCATGGGAGCATGTTTAATGTTGATTATGAGAACAAGGAAGAAGAAGAAGAGGATGACATTACTCTTATCATAAATAAACCCTATAGGCCCCTAATTTAGGATACTCCAAGTGGGAAAAACACAACTTCAAGAATTGGTTAAGGAGATTCAAGTAGCCAACCATGTCCTTCTCAAAGACCCACAATTATGTCTATACCTGCTAAAGAAGTTACCCTATAAAGCTCTGACCAATTGATTCCCAGTATTATTGATCTAGAGGAAGGATCCCCAAAATAGATCGAGATCTCATTATAAGGACTATAGGAATTGGTAAGAAGTATGATCAAGAAATTATATACAAAGAGGATGTCTCTAGTAGCTACCCAATCCCCCTTAATAACTACAATACCTTTGACTTCATTTCCCATTATTTGCACATTCATAATTGCCCCTACTTCTACTTCCCATACCACCCCCATATTCATATACCTAACCAATACTTCCTTTGGAGGAACCATTCCACCATTCATCTCATATTCCATTACCAAATTTCCACCTCCATCCTAGACACCCACTATAATTGCATCACTCACCCTTGGCTCCCTCACACCTACTAAACCAATAAGGCCCATTCTCAAATAATTCACCTAAGAGGAACCTTTTTCCCCCACCAAAATAACTAAAATTATTAGGCCCTCTACATTGCCTTGATTTATATTATATATGGGTCTATTTAAGTCCTTATTCAATCCATTTGGGTAATTACAACTAGCTAATATATATATATATATATATCTATATATATATATATATATATATATATATATATATATATATATATATATATATTCTATTTAAAGCCCTAACTTCTTCTTCTTCCCATGTACTTCCACTATAACTACCTCCAATTTAGCCAACCACCCCAAATTGGGTAAGAATTATGATGTCGACAATAAGATAGGGTAGGCATCAAGTGAGATAAGATCTAACCCAAATTGGGATAAGATTTGACCACACCAATCACAATATGAAGAGGATAATTAAGAGATAAATGTAACAATCACATCCTACCTCAACTATGATATATGAGAGTGAAGAAGCAATTTTCACTCTAACTAAAAAAATAAAATTAGACCTTGGAGAAGTACAGGAGTATATTGAGGACCTAGTGTTTATAGTAGAAGCACAGGTGGAATACACTATTACTATAATGAAGGGAATGAAACAATATTTGTAAAGGATAAAAGAGCAAATATTGCCTATAATGCTAGATAACACTTTGATTTCAATAATCAATTTTATAAGAAATGTTTTCAAACTCTACAAGGTTATTAAGAAGAGATGGGGAGAGGGGATCTGACAAGCCAAGGTGGTCATAAAGATTAACCAAATTCATGTCCATTATGACACTAAGTTGGCTATCTTGGCAAGAGTGGAAAGAAGTAACAAATTCCCTAATCTCAAAGTTTTACCTCTTATGGGAATAATACCTATATAGACCATCCTCATGAATAGGAGGAGGATTTTGAAAACATGGTTTGATTGACTCAATGATGCAAACACATCCTTCGATAAAATTGAGTTTCATATAGTCCACTTGTGAAAAGATGTCATGATTACTAGAGTAAGCAAGCATAATGGCTCCTTCATGGAAGAGAAAGAGTTTAGGGCATTGATGAAGGTCTTCATCACACATTTCCATCATGATGTGGCTAGTGCCAATATAGTAGCATAGGTTATGGATATTATTACATTTGTTAATCAAAGGCTTTAAAATTCCAAGGCAATAGAAAAGGCCCTCAAACCCATACTCACAAAGCATGATAGGTAAATCTAGGACATGTCTGATTTATTTAGACCCATGATCCTAGATTTTAGCCAAATAGACAAAGATTATCAATAATCCACTAAAATATGGACCCAATAGGAGAATGAGAGGAAGCATAAATAAAAATAATAATATCAAGCTAGCCAATAATAACCTCTAGTCCCATAGGAAATTTTTTAGCCTTTCTGTAATTTTAAATGTATAATATTACATTTTAATATGGTATTTTAAGCCACTTGGTTGTATTTTGACACTATTTTTAGGACCCCTCAAATTCATCTTAGGCATTTGAGCCTATAAATAGGGTTCTCCCCTCATTTTATAAATAGAAACAATCATTCGTAAGAATTAATGCTAAAGAGCCAAAGAATTCACAAGATTATATGTAGTGATTAGTTATTTGTTTTTGTTGTTGTTATTCAAGATTCAAATGTCTTATTGTTTCCTTTTATACAAATTAATCTATAAATTACATTTTAGGCATGCATTGGTTAGTTTGAGCTTAATTCTAAACTAACTAATTTGATAGTATATTTGATCTACTTTCTCTCATTTTCATCTAGATGTGTTGTGTAATTTATTGTGAGTTACCTTAATGCAAATTATTTTATTAGATAAATTCATTCTCATCCATTTAATATTTAAATTTATTTATTTATATTTTAGCATTACACTAGGGATATTAGGTGTTAGCTTCATATGTATTACCTTAGAAGTTAGCATAATTGGTAGTTTTAAGCATCTTAAGCACAATCTCTTTTCTTCCCTACCCTATGCTCTTTCAAATCCACTCATGAATAATCTTAGCTTAAGATCATGTTGTATATATATCCATTTTTCATTTAAATTTTAGGAAATAATTGGTAAATATTAATGTAATTCAAAAGGATTAGCTAGAAAACATGTCACTACATAACATCTGCTATCCCAACAATAGGGTCTACTTATAGACTTTTAAGTGGTGATCACATCACTATTATTTGTATTATTCCAAGAAATAGGTGTATAAGAAACTCAATCCCAAATTCATTTCAATAATTTAAATTGAGTTTCTTACTTTCCCCTTATCCTTAGTGACATAGGGAACACTAAAAGTGCATCAATAAGGACCCCTTACAAAGTTTATAGTCTATAGTGAATATTGGGTACTTGTGTCAGAAGCAAGTAGCACTATAATTCAAGAATATATAGATAGGTAAAGAGACATCATACATGAGTCTATTGTTCTACCACACCCTAATAAAATTTAACCCTATCATGAAGGTAAATATGTAGTTGTAGCCTAATAAAGAATAACAAATGTGCCAAAAATATCATATCTTTTGATGTGATCTTAAATTTTTAAAATATAATTTTTATTTTATTATGTTATTTATTTTAATTATTTCATATTTTTTATATTTTCCTCTATATGGATTTGTAAAAACTGACAATGGGTGGAAAAGATGACAAGTAGTAGATATTCTAAACTTGGCCCCTATAATGGATAGCCTAAAGACCAAGGCATCCAAAGATACCTAGAGTTGTGTTTTAGAAGAGAATGTCATCTTGAAACTCTCCCAAGTCTTCCTCAAGTGAAAAAAGAGGGAAATGTGGGGATATTTGAAGATATATCCATGTGTAAAAGGAGTGATATAAAAGGGATATGCTAATAGCTAACCACAAGAGCGAAGTGTTTTTGATATAAATGTGACTAAGAAAAATAATTGATTTTAAAGTACATGTAAATGTAAGTCAAATAATTGAAATGTAAACCCTAATAATGGAAAATATATGAAAAATGGTAATCATGTTACTAAATAAGCCACATAAGCCTAAAAAGGGTTTAACACAAGCACAAACCTAATAAATCATCCAAAAATAGGGGAAATGCAAAATATACAAAAGAATAACAAAGAAACTAAGTCCAATTATAAAGTGAAATAAATGTGAAGCTATCAAATTAAAACCCAAATTTACTACCAAAGATCCATGAGGTAACTAATGATGACTATAAATTTAATAAAATGCTTAAAAATAAAGCTCAAAGGTGCTACCAAATATCCATGAGGGAAACTAAGGTGGACTATAAGTGAAAAATAAATCATCCCAAAAGAGGGGGAATAAAAAAGATATGAAAGAGTGTAAGAGATAACAATGATTGACTGTAAAGTGTGTTTAAATAAATATATAAAGTATCATGATAAAAAATAAAGTGCTAAAAAGCAAAGATCATGGTAAAAATAAGATATAGAGTACATGCATCATATATGCTAAAAATAATAATACAATACCAAAAAATGTGACAAATTTGAAGTAAATGATATGAAATAATGAAAAATATTTTCAAAAAAAACATGAAATATCTATAAAAACATCATTAATAACATCTCTAAAGTCTCATTGTAATTGATATCTAACTCAGATCTTAGTGTCATGTATTTTTTTTGAGATTCATGTAAGTACTTCCTTGTGGATGAACTAAAAAAAATGTAGTAGCAATATAATAAGAAGGATGTGGTTCTTATTTATGATAATAAGAAAAAAATAAGAGAATATTCCTCTCATGAATGGAATAGGAATACATATTCTAGTCTAAGAAGAATTATAGCCATATGGGAGGTCTCTTCTTCATCATAGATGGGCCATATGAACTTTGTTTAAGGTCTTAAGGTGTTAGCCTCAAAAATATTATAAATTCTATTAGATACCACTTTACTTATCCATGTAATATGTAGAACACTCATGTTAAATGTAATACACCTATCCATTTATTGGGGATATATGTATGTGTAACCTTTGAAGGTAGAAATTTTGGTTGAAGGGAAAATTTAACTAACTCTAGATGAAGTACATCCAAATAATATTGAAGAGTTTGATAGTTAGTCGAATAGTGTGTACTAATATTGTGTAAAAAATAATATCACATAGTATTATAATATTAGGATGATTAAATATCCATGGTAGGAGCTTATAATTTTATATTTTATTATGGTATAAATATATGGTAATATCTACACTCATGAGATGAATGGGTAAAACTTATGAAAATAACAGTATGACTCTTGCTCTAGGGTTGGTGGGTTTTATGGCAAAGCTAACCTATGAGGAGGAACATAAAATGTTTTTTGAGGAATTTATTTAACCATGTCATCAACATCTATTAATATATTAGACTATGGAGTAAATCAATAAGGTATTATCTTAGAGTGATCATTAACAAGCTCAAATGTAATATGTAATATATGTATGAGTGTGTCCAATATATCTAGAGGAAGTAAACTCAAAAGATCATAATATCTAGTGAAGTGATAAGATCATGTCATAGATCAAACCTCAAACATACTATATAAATGCTTGCAAATAACTGGTATGAAAATATAATCAAATTATAAAAAAAATCATATCATATGAGTATGAAAGAGATGAATGATAGAGTAGGATTTATAAATCCTTGGATTGGGAATATCCTAAAATATAAGGGTCATCTAAGGTATAAAAATCATCATAATAAGTAGTTATGAGATCCAAATTAGACTAATATTTCATAAGAAGATATATTTAAAGTGGGCTTCCTAGGGATAACCACAGAAGTTAACCACTTTTTAGTTAGATTTTAGTAAAATGGGGTCACATATTAGGAGCTAACTAAGATATGATACTAGGATAGAGGACCATTGATTTTATTTTCAAGATAATCTCATTAGGCTTATCATCATCAAAATAAATGAGGTTTGGTTGAATGTTTTCCCAAAGTGCAGGGTGGCCACTATAGCCTCTATTAGAATTTAAGGGATAATTAAAATGATAGTACATAAAAAATTGGATAAGAGGGTAATATTTAAGGGTAGGTATATAATAGATATTTTTTTATTGGAATTGTTCAAAATTATAAGTGTTGGTACCACCTTGTACCTTATATATGTCACCCATGTAAGGAAAGTTTACACATTAGAATGTAGAGAAATTTATAACCTTCATATGATGATTTCTAATGCAGGGCATCGTTTGGCACTCTGAGAAGTCAATGTATTTAATAGTTTTTTAATCATTTTGATTAATTTTTTTGTTATACTTCCTATAGGGACCCTAGTAGGGTTTTATATTCATTAGGTGTCTATGTTTTGGATTTTACTTAGCTTGGGAGAGTTTTTTCACAAAACTCCAATTTGAAATTTTGAATTATGTTATTTGCTTTGGGGAGGTGTCTGCTGAAATATAATGTTTGTAGTAAGTTGTTTAGGTACTAAGTTATCTTAAGTGAATCTTGAATGTGATAAAATTTTTAATACAATGTGAATGAAATGTAATTTCATGAATCAAATGGTTTTTAATTTATTTCATACATGTAACTAGCATGAAAGTTAGAAATAATACATGCTTTAGAGGGAATAGTGCATGATTTAGGAGTTAGAGAAGGTAGGAAGGTGGTAGATTGGTATATTGGTAAAATTATTAATTTATAGGTTATAAGAGGTAAAGTTATGAAGGATACCAAGGAATGATAATAAAATGAATAATTTTGTATTTCTATCCTTAAAGATAGAGTTGCTAGTGTAAAGGAGTAAAATCAATAAGAGTTGAATGATTGAATTAGATAATTAAATATATTTATTATTATTATTATTTGAGAATTAAATTTTATGGATTAAAAACCTTATAAATTTTAGAATAATTTTTATGATGTAAGTTGTAAAAATTGGTGATTATAACAAGAACCTTGAGTACATACATTGAAGCCAAGAGGTTAATGAAGAAGGAATATTTCTAAGTAAACTGTTAAGTGTTTTCAATGATATTAAGGAGTAAAATAATTTATGTAGGTTATATTTATACATATATGTATGTGTTTATTTCTAATAGAATAAGGATTCAAGTTGAGAAGCTGGTGAGTACCATGTCCACAAGTGAGAGTCAAGTAAACCTATGAGTGTGATAAATTAATGAAGTATATAGAAGTTTGTTGTGACATGAAGATTGAGTAGAAGGATAAAATTGTGAAAGATAATATTGATGGAATATTTCAAGACCTTTATGTAAAAAAAATGTGCATTTGACCTTGTTTTGGCTTACACATGCAGACTGTGTTAATAAAATCCTATAGAAGTATTGATCTATGTGTGATTAGAAGTTATCCAAGAGAAGTTAAATCTTAAAAAATATATAATTAGGTAATTCATACATTATTTCAGTCTTATGGACGTTTGAAATCAAGAATATATTAATTAAAGCTTTTAACCCTCTTAGGTATATGCAAAATATGGAAACCTTGGTTTAGGGTTTAAAACTAGAAAGTGGGATATAATGAGTTTACACTAATGAAAAAGAATGAAAATTGGTGATTAGTTAGTTTTATATGTGATATAAATTATTTAAGTGGTTTTAGGATAGTATAAAACTATACATATAGAAATGGGCATATTGAGTGCAAAAGAGGAGTAAAGAGACCTAATTAGGTTTGAACAAGGTCTAGAAAGGGAATTTAGAAGGTGAAATGCACAACAAAACCTAGATTGGAGATAGAAGAGGATAGAGGGTGTCAAAAAATGTCTTTATTTTTTAGATAATAAATAATACCTATATATACCAGTGGGAAATGCCTAAAAAAGGCTACAAGAAGTCTTGGACAAGATAATGGAACACAGAATGAGGATAAAGTGATAGTAAGATGATGTGGGGATTGGATAGGAATTGTAAGAGGATTATTTTTTAAAAAGATGTAATGAATTAGCCTTCATATAATCTTGAAGCCCTCAATGATATAAATAACTATTGTGCCTATAAAGGTGAATGCTTCTTGAAGATCTAGTAAGTCTAATCAAACCAATGTGTGAGATAAATGAAAGTTAGTGAGGGGATAAATGGATGAGTGAGAAGTGTATGGAAGATATAAGGGTAGAGTGAGTGAATTGAGTAATCCTAATCAATAGTATCATGAATGATAATGATGTCAATCTTAGTGAGGAGTTGATAATTAAGAAAATATTGAAAAGACTGGTTGTATGAATTGGTGACTGTAGGTATCAAAGTTATAGAAGGAGTAGAGAATTAAGGGATCTCTACATCATTTGGTATTAGAGTATCAAGTTAAATGGGATGGGAGAAAGATATTCATCAAGAACAAAATGTACATGTTTGATTGTGTTATTAATATTATGTTTTTGATATGTTCATCAAATAATGATGAAGTGTGAGTGGAAAGTTGAGAGAGAGTGGTAACTAACCCTAAAAATTGTGAGTCTTAATAAGAGAGAGATTTGTTAAAATCTCCAAAGTGAGCTCAAGGAGAGTTTAGAGAGAGAAATAAGAGTCCTAGGAAAAGTACAAGAAAGTGAGATAGACCTAGGTGAGGTCATAAAGTAAGAGAGATCCAAGTGAGGTGATGAGAAAGTAAGTAGATGAGGCTTGTCAAGAGGAATAGGTCTAGGTGAGGCCAAGAATATTGAGAGATAGATAAGATGAAGATATAGAAATAATAGAGAAAATAGGGCATTATTGAGATGAGTTACCAAAAAGAGAAGAATGTAAAAGAAGACACCAAGAGGAAAGAGATGAAAAAATAAATGATAGAGGTAAGGCATTAGTTGGATGAGTTGATGTTCATAATAAAAAAAATGAAGGGAAGTGAGAACCCATAATGTAGATGGTTCATGAAGAAATAGGTAATCAAGTGTCCAATCAAGTTGTAGATGAAGAGAATAAATATGAAATCTATTAGAGAGGAAAGAGAGTAGAAAAGGTTACTTTATAAGCAACTCAAGAAAAAGATGAAAATACATTGGATGAGTAACATAGTGTGCAAGAGTGAGTAACATAGTGAGAAAGATGATGAATGTGATAGTACCTTACATAGGATGATATGAACTTAAGTGAGGAAAAATAATTTAATTATAGCTAGCTATATGATGGTAAAGATAGAGAAAAAAATGCTAAATTTATAGGCCTAATCAAAGGATTGGACCAAGGAGCACAATCCAATGAAGGAGATATCCAATCTGATTACATGTTTATTTATGAGAGTCAAGAACAATTAGAGATAGAAATGACATATTTATAAATATACTTAAATGGTGAAATGATGAAGAATGAAGAGAAGGTATAGGTTTTAATAGTTGAGGACCTCATGATGGAGGACAAAGAGTATGAAAAAGGAGCATTGATGGTAGCAATGAGAGAGTTAGAGTACAAGGAGACATGTGGAATTCAAAAAATTAGAGAGAACATTTGTGAAAGAAATTTACATTGTTTTTTATAGAAGTATGAAGAGGAAATAATTATATGAATAAATTATAGGTATATCAATAGTGTTTTGGGGCTTAGAATACCCATATGATAGATGAAAAGAGGAAGGCATGAGTTCACATTAGTTAATGTAAGCAAGCATTAGAATCAAGGAGGCATAATTGTCTTTAATAAAGGTAAGTAAGAGAGTGAAAAAATAACATTAATATCATGAAGGATCAGCAACAAAGAAAGAATATCCAAGGAACATGAACTAGAAGACTAGGAAGAAGAGTACATTAGTCTATTTGAGTAGAGTTCAAAAATTTTCTTGTCATGAGAGTATGATGTAGGGCATCATTTATCACTTGGTTAAGTCAATTTATTTAAGTGTTTTTTTTAATGAATTTCATTTTGTTTTGTGTTGTAAGTACTATAGGGACCATATGAGGGTGTTAGAATCATTATGTGTCTATATTTTTAATAGTATTTGGCTTGGGAGAGTTTCCCACCAAAATTCTAATTTGAAAATTTTAATTATGTTATTTGCTTTGGAGAGGTGTTTGGTGAAGTCTAATGTTTATAGTTGGTTATTTAGGTCCTAAGGTGTCTTAAAAGAGCCTTTAAGGTGGTCAAATGTGTAAGAAAATGTGAATAAAATGTAATTTCATGAATTAAATGCTTTGTAACTACTTTCATTCATGTAACTAGTAGGAAAGTTGGAAAGAGTACATGTTTTTTAGGGAATAGTATGGAATTTAGGAGTTAGAGAAGGAAATAATGTGGTAGATTGGTAGAATTACTTATTCAGAGGTTTGAATAGGTATAACTATGGAAGATATGAAGGAATGATAGCAAATTGAAGAATTCTATACTTATATCCTTAAGGTCAAAGCTGCTAATGTAAAGGAGTATAATCAATAAGATTTGAATGATTGATTTATAAACTTAAAAAACTTTTTTTGATATTATTTTTGAATGAAATTTGATGGATTAAAAGCCTTATAACTTTTAGAACAATGTTTATTATGTAAGTTGTAAAAATTGGTGATTGTAACAAGAATCTTAACTACATGCATTGTAGCCAAGATGATAATGAAGAAAGAATATCTATAGTTAAAGTGTTGAGAGTTTTCAGTTATACTAAGATTAAATTAATATTATGAGGTTATATTTCATTAATGTATGTCTATGTTTATTTCCAATAGAACAAGGATTCAAGTTGAAAAGTCAGCGAGTGCTTTGTCCAGAAGTGACAGTCAAGTAAACCTATGAGTGTGGTTTAATAACAAAGTATATGTAAGTTTTAGATTAAGGTAAAAGCAGGTTTTGAAGGGGCCCTGAAACCCTATACATCAAAAAGAAAGATAAACCATTAAGCATGACCAGGTTTTTAAATGAACATGTAACCAATAAAATAACTAAACCAGGTTTTATAGGGCCATGTTACCAGCAGATATGACTAGATAAAACTAATGTCAAAACACTGAATAGAAAGTTAATAGACTGGATCAGCAACCTGAGAAACCTCCCATACCAGTAACCAGCAAACCAGTAAAGCAACCAGTTTACTAACCCAAAAAAACTAGTCAGCAAATAAGAACATTAGATTTTCCTTTTGAAATGAGGTTTTTTTTTACACGACTGAAGATTCATATCTAGAGGGGGGACCAAAGGCTTAGACTTCTTCCTCTTAATTTCTATCCATCCATCCTCTAACTTTGCTACATCAGCAACCCATGCCTCAGAAGATAATGATCCATGGAACCCAGGGGACACGGATGCCGCAACAAATTCCTTGTAAGTTTCGTATGAAATGAAGATGGATTATAAGGATAAAATGGTGAAATATAAAATTGATTAAGTATTTCAAGACCTTAAAATAATAAAAATGTGCATTTAACTCTATTTTGGCTTACATAAGTAGACTGTGTTAGTAGAATCCTATAGAACTATTGTTCTAAGTGTGATTAGAAGTTATATAAGAGAAGTTAAATACATAAAAATTTATAATTAGGTAATTAATACCTTATTATAGTATTTTTAAGGTTTTAAATGAATAATAGATTCATTAAACCAATTTTGAACCCTATCAGGTCTGTAAAATAGGGAAACCCTAGTTTTGGATTTAAAATTAGAAAGTGGGATATCATGAGTTTATGCAAATGAAAAATCATGAAAATTTGTGGTTAGTTATAGTTATATGTTATATAAAGTATTTAAGTGTTTTTATGATGGTATAGAGTTGTACATATGAAAATGGGCAAATTGAGTGTAGAGGAGGAATAAAGAGACCTAATTAGGTCTAAACAAAGTCTAGAAAGGGCATATAGGAAGTGAGATAGAAAATGAAACTTGGAGTAAAGATAGAATATGATATAATGTGTCATAAAATGTATTTATTTTCTCAATACTAAATATTACCTATTTGTACCAGTTGAAAAGGCCCAAAAAAGGCTATAAGGAGTCTTAGACAAGATAATGAAACAAAGAATGAGGACAGAGTGATAGTAAGATGATATGAGGATTAGATAAGAATTATAAGAGGATTAGTTTGAGAAAGGAGATAGTAAATGAAAATTAATATAATATTGAATCCATAATTAATATAAATAACTATTATGCATATAAAGGTGAATGAGTCTTTAAGATCTAGTAAGACTAATAAAACTAGTGTCTGTGATGAATGAAAGTCAGTGAGGGGATGAATGTATGAGTGAGAAGTGTATGGAGGATATAAGGGTAGAGTGATTAAATTGAATAATCATATTAAATAGTATCATAAATTAGAATGATGTCAATCCTAGTGAGGAGTGGATAAACAAGAAAATATTGAGAAGTTTAGTTATATGAATTAGTGACTATAGGTATCAGAGTTGTAGAAGGAGTAGAGATTAAAGAGATCTTTAGATCAAGTTCAATGATAAATGATCAATATGTTATAATATGGAGTAAAATTTAATATAATGACCTTAACCCTAACTGTAATAGGGGGTACCATGTTTGGATTCCAAACACATCCTCATGGATGAATGTTTCTTCAATTATATTTTTTCCATGTTCTATGGGTAGAATTAATGTCACATTAATAGTATCTTAGTTTTATAATGAATTAAAAAAAATTAAAAAGAGTGTTATAAAATTTTCAAATCAAGGTTATCTTAACTCATATGTCACCTACTTATATGGTAATAAAAATTAAGGGTCATCGGGGATCATAAATAAGGTATGGAGTATAAGAGAGAGGGTCTTATCACTAGTGATATTGACAAAGATAAACATCTCTTCACATTAATACATGATAACTTCCTCATACCCATTAAATATATCTTATTTACCCATATGTTTTTTTAGTAATGTCCAAGCCAAAAAAAATATCCATAGAGTAGTTTAGATGTTGTGGAGAAATCTTCACGAGCTCATAAAATGGGAGTTTAAAAACCTATTCTATGGGATCCCACTCATCATAGCTAATATGAGATATAAAATATTGAAAATGAGGAAATGAGTTCTCAAACTGAATAAATATTATTATAGATGAGGCTGAACCTGATTGAGTTTGATTTTGAGCTAAAATATAGGGTTTCAGAACTACCAATATAGTAAAGGCAATGGTATCAACTGATTTAATGTAGTTGGTGATATAAAATAATTAGAAATAAAGTGTATTGGGTTAGATGATACAAAGGAATCAAAATTGATGTAAAATATATATAACTAGCTAATACAATTGAAATAAAATTGGTCAAATAATACTCTATCAAGCTGAAATATATAGTTGACATAAAATTTGTTATAAAATCAAACTATATGGAGATAGTTGATATATTTTGACCTACCTAAAGATGAAATATTGCATAAGATGATAAAATAAGGCCCCAAGAATCCTATTTAGAAAAAAAATAGGGAGAGAAGAGAGAGATATTGGGAACCAAAATAGAAGCCTCCAAATTTTTTTGCCATCACCGTCTTTTTGAAAATAATTCTAGATATTCTCTCAATCATTTAGAGTTTGTGCTTCTCTTTGATTCACCCTCTTGAAATGACTAAGATCAGTACAAAATTAATTGTGAGATGACCCTCCATAATAAATGGCTCATATCACTATTGTGAACCTTAGATTCTTCTTAAAAGCTTTCATGTTTTACACTATAGACCCATTTGAGCCTTTTGAATGGATTTACTTATAAAACCTATAAGTCAAGAATGTTGGGAAACCTGATTTGTACTATCCTTACTCTTTCATGTTTTTTGATTACTTCTACTTATAAAAGTCATAAGCAAAGCTCTTTCAAAAACCTAATTTCAATTAAGACCCTTTTGGGTTTTTGGAATGGATTTACTCATTTCTTAAAGACTTTAGGCATGAATTTGACATCCTACATCATGTCACTAAGTTGTACCCCCATGGCTAGTTGGCTACCCTAAATTTGACGTCTTGTGGCATGTCATGTCTTTGAATCCTTAAAGCTAGTTAGTTGCATCAAATTCGATGTCCTACAGCATGTCACTGAGATCCATTTGTGTTAGGCTTATGTTTTGGGTAATTTTATAGAAATAATTCCTTTAGATAAATTTTTTCAAGGATTTCTTTCAAAAAATTTGCCTAAAAGGCAATGACTAGTTCCTTTGAGAACTTTCCCTAAAGGATACCTGGGAAAGTATCCTTGAAAAAAATTTGGACAGTTGGGAAAGGCACAAGGTTCCTTTAAAAAAAATTTAAGGGCATTTCCAAAGGGAATTTCTAAAGTAAATGGCCCTTTAGAACTTTTTCGAAGGGCATTTCCAAAGACAAAGTGCCCTTCAAAAAAGTCTAAAGGGACACTTGGGGGTGAAAGTGCCCTTTAAAACTTTTTCAAAGGGTCACTTGGACAATAGAGTACCCTTCAAAAAATTTTGAAGGGACACTTAGGGGAAAACATACCCTTCAAAACTCTTTTTAAGGGTCACTTGGACAACAAAGTACCCTTCAAAAAAATTTGAAGGGACACTTGGGGGAAAAGTGCCCTTCAAAAGTTTTTCAAAGTGTCACTTAGACAAAAAAGTGCCCTTTAGAAAATTTTGAAGGGACACTAGGGGGAAAAAGTGCCCTTTGAAACTTTTTTGAAGGGACACTTGGAAAGCAAGTACCCTTTGAAAAAGTTTGAAGGGACACTTGGGGGAAAAAGTGCCCTTCAGAAATTATCCAAAGGGTCACTTGGACAAAAAAGTGCCCTTTAAAAAATTACAAAGGGACACTTGGGGGGAAGGCAAGGCAAGAAGTTCCATTTGGAAAAGTTCTAAAGGGAACTTAGAAGGGAAGTGGCCCTTCAAAACCTTTTTTGAAGGGCATTTCAGGGAAAAACAAAGAAAGAAAGGCTAAGGCAAATAAGGTAAAGGGAAAAACAAAGAGCAAGGGAGAAGATCCTAAACTAGGAGAGGCCAATGGGAAAATACAAGCAAAAAAGCAAGTGACCAAATAAATAAAATGAGCAAGGGAGAAATGAAAAGAGCCAAAGGAAAACATAAATTGGTCATGCAAAAAATGGTCAATATTCTAGTGATTTCTAAGGGAGGCATGCAAGGTAAACAAGATTTGAAATAATAAGTCATGGCTAAACACACAAGTTGGAGAGACACACTCATAGCCAACAAAGAGAAAGAAACCATCTGAAAGGGAAATAATGTACTCCAAGGCACTTAGGGAAAAGAAAAAAAATAAAGGAAACACACTAAAATAAGGTATATACAAGACATGTCCAACAAGGTTTAAAATCAAGGCTTTAAATGGATTCCATTTATAAGAATAGGTGGCTCTTCTTCATCCATTTTGGATAGTTGAAAATATTTTCCTTACTTGAACTTGCTGATGATATAAGGACCACTCCACCAAGTATCAAACTTTTTATGTTTTCCTAGTTTTTTATCTATCCTCATCCTATCTCAGGACCAGTTCACCTTATTTTAACACTCTTGCCCTTGACCTTTTATCAAAGGATTTCTTCATGAGAACTTGATGGTGTTGCAAAGCTTTATGTGCATCATCTTTTGCCTCTTACAACTACATTAATTCTATCAATCTTACTTCCATAAGAGTGTTTTCAAGTAATTCTTGCTATTGTGAAAGTTCCAAGGTAGGGAGCTCTTGTGATATGGATAGCCTAGCTTTTCTCCTATAGATAAGTACAAAGGGAGAATTACAAATTGAATTATTAGGAGTTATTTTCTCTACCCATAAGGATATCTTTAGCCTATTATACCATTCTCTTTTATTAGTTTCCAACATCCTCTTAATGATCTTGATAATGTTTTTATTGGTAGACTCAACCAATCTATTACCTGGAGGGTAGTATTTGTATGACATACTAAAATGAACTCCACTCTTTACTCCCCAATCAAAAATTTTAGTGCTTATAAAAGCAAGTGCATTTTCTAAGATGATGACATGAAGAGATCCAAACCTTGTTATAATGTTTTCATAGAACTTTAAGATGGCATTTTCATTTTCTTCCTTAAAATTAATAGCCTCTACCTATCTTGTGAAATAGTATATAACAATCAATATCCATTTGTGTCCAACACTTCATGGAGGGTTGATCATGCCAATGAAGTCAATGCCACATTGCATGAAAGGCTGGTCCACTTCGATAGGATTTAATGGAAGAACAAAAATCTTTTGTTTGCCAACAAAGAAAGCACATTGTGGATAAACCTTAGCCCATTGATATCAGTCCTTAAAAAGACTAGGCTAATAGTAACCATCTCTCATTATTTTTACATCTATTATTCTAGGAGAGAAGTGACTACCATCTGCACCATTATGGAACCTTTCTAGTAGTATATCAAATTGGTCATTATTAATGCATCTTAGAAACACATTTCTCACATCCTTCTTAAAGAGAATGCCATCCATAAGACAAAAAGGAATCGCTTTTAGACTAAAATATCTTCTTTGAGATTTGTTCAAGCCATTAAGACACTCACCATTTTGAAGAAAACCAATGATGTCTTGTGTCTAACTTTGATTTTGCATTTGATTAGTTGGCTAGTATTAAAATTTATTTACCAAGTCTTGCTCTTTTGGATATTAAACTTTGGATGCTATGTGCTCACATAAACCTCTTCCTCTTACCAGGATGGTTACCTTGATGTCAATTTCATATTGCATCACCTTTATGATCCATCCAACTCTCTTCTCATTAAGATCCCTACTTCGGAGAAACTCCTTGGTGTTAGGATGGGAGAACATGATGTGGATCTTGTTTTTGGAAACCATATGATTGAAATTTCTCAATCCTCTAATGAAATTTAAAGCTTTATTCTCAACAAAATAATATCTTACTTTTTATTCTTTTAAGCCTTGGCTAAAGAAAACAATTGGTTGCTTAATATCTTCATCATTATTTTGCATAAGCATAGTTGATATTGTGTCAAGGTTAGTAAAAGTATAAATAATGAAATATTTAGAAAAAAATAGATTTAAGAGAGTGGGAGATGCTGTAATTTCTTGCTTGATTTCTACAAAGCTACCTTTACCTACATTTGTCCAAGTAAAAACATTATTCTTTTTTAGCATGCCTATGATAGGCTTTACCATAGTTGAAAAATTTGGGTTAAACCTCCTTAAAAATTTTATTTTTTTGAAGAAAAATTTCATCCCTTTCTTGTGTTGAGGAAAAGACAAGCCTAGAATATATTCAATCCTTTCAGGGTCAATAGATAAGCCTTCTCTTGAAAAAACATGACCCAAAAGCTTAACTTCATGGATAGTGAAGATGAACTTATTTGGATTAAGGGATATGTCATACTCTCTACACTTCTCAAACACTTTCCTTAGATGTCCCATATGATCAGTAACATCCTTTGAAAAAAAGGTTATATCATCAAGGTAAACAAGCAAAAACTTATTGATCAAACCTCTGAAAGCCATGTCCATTGCCCTTTGAAATATAGATCTAGCATTGGATAAACCAAATGGCATATTATTATAGGCAAAGGTCCCCCACTTGGTGGTGAAGGATATATTGAATTGATCCACTTATTTTACCAGTATTTGATTATAACGTGAATAACCATCAAGAAGTGATAAACATTGAGAACATGAAACAACTTGTAGAATTTATTCCATGGAAGGGAGTGGGTAATGATCATTGAGAGACATTTTGTTTACATCACAAAAATACACATAAATTATGATTTCTCCATTATTATTTATAACTAACATAAGGTTGGCTACCCATGTTGAGTGCTTGATAGGAAAGATAATCCTAGACTCAATCAATTTGGTCAGCGCTCTCTTCATGAGTTATTCTACCTTAGGGTTGATAGGCCTTTGCTATTGTCTTATCAATTTAGCTCCATGCTCCAACTAAATGGTGTGATGAGATATTGTTGGGTCAAATCATTTAAATTCCTTGTATTCCCAAGTAAATATGTCATGAAACTCTTTGCATAATTCAATAAAATCTTGCATTTCTAGCTGAGAATAAGCCTTGCCAATATTCAAAAGTTTGTCATTGAAAATCAGAACTCTCTCATAGTTCTCTTCTTTTTTTGACATGCTCATTATTTAGTTTTTATTTTTATCATCCTCATTGAATACACTCTCAAATGTAATTATCCACTTGGGTATTTTTTTTGTCTTCAGCTATATAATTTTCTCTTCATAATGATCATACAACTTATTTTGATTTCTTAAAGAGAAGCCTGCCTCATTTTACAAGAATTGTGTAATGTGTTCATCACTTTAAATCACTTTCCATGAAACTTAATTATCCATAATAGAAGGTCTTACAATGATATTGATATGGGATTGATCCTTCTCTTGTTCAACATCAGTAGCTGAGTCAAAAAGTGTTCCTATTGTAGACAATCTATCAATGTGCTTGTTCAAGTCTCTTGGTATGGGATGCATGTTGAAGGCATGAAAATAATCAAGTATATCCCATACCTTATGATTTTAAGACTTGAGAAAGGGGTTCTTGTATATATCTTGACTTCTCACTTGATGAATGACCAGCTCACTATCTCCATAGACATTCAAAATTTTGATTCCTCTCTTCTTTGCCCATTGGAGACCATGAACTAAGCCTTCATATTCTTCCACATTGGAAGTGTAGATAAAGTGAAACCTATAAGAAGAGTAGTAATGATTATTTAATGGGGAAACCAACATAACACCATCTCCTATGCCTAATTTGATCCTTGAACCATCAAAGAACATTTCCCACATGCCATCAAGCTCATGATCTTAATTGGTGGGTGAACGAATTGGGACGTTCTCCTCATGCATTTAGTAATATCATAAATTAATTTCCTAAATGAAAGTTTAAGGATCAAGGCCATGTGTTTTATTGATGTACTTGTCAAGATAGAGGTTATAAATACCTTCAAGAGGAGAAGATGTTTCACTATTCAAGACTATTTCTTCCTCTTTCCTGATTAGACAATTTTGATTTGTCATTGTCTCCAAGTATGGCTCAATGTGGAACCTTGATAAGGTATGAGTTCTTATGGTTACCTTGGTTCCATACCTTGTTTTGAAATATAGAAAGGACCAATCAGTAGAAAGGTATCCTCCTATCTTGGTCATAAAATCCCTAGACAAGCATATAGAAAAGTGTGTTGGAAGGTCCACCACCATAATATCTTGCATGATAAGGAAGCTTGGGTAGCCATGTCAAGATAATTTTAGACCTTTGAATAATCCTACCATATTTTTTGGAGTTAAATATAGATACAACATGCCTTTACTATGTGGCTTATAGTTTAAACCTAGCTTATCAACCACTAATTTAGGGCATAACAATAGTGTTTGCTCCACTATCCATAATACAATTATGGACTGACTTATCTCCCATAGTGAGTGTGAGGTATAAGGGTCAAATATTTTCAGATTTAGTTGAAGGCTCCAAAATATGAGTTGGAGAATTTTTAATAGCCACACTATGATTCTTTGAAGATTGAGGAGCCACATGCATGCATGATAATTGCTCTTGCAAAAGCTCCTTTTGACCAGGTATACGTAGAACCTCCCAAAGGGATATGCTTGTCTTAGTGCTATTTAATGAGTTCACAATATTTAGAGATGGATTATTCACTTTCCATTAAATTTTTTATGGTAATAAAGGAATTGTATCTTGTTATGTTGCAATCTTGGTAGTTATATTTACATTCTAATTTTGTTGAGGAACATGGCTTGTAGAAGGTGCATCACTTTGATTGGTGCTTTGTCAACTTGGAGAGGCATCACTTGGAACTATTCATGGATCTTGGACTTCTCATAAGGATCTCTTTTTGGACCTTGTATTATTTATAATTTACATGCCTTGATTCAGCACAAAATCATCTTTTTCTTGAAAATACATCATTCCCACACTTGGGTTGCTACCTTCTCCATGACTATCCCTTTGGCTGGGACATGCTTCTTCTACTATCATGTAAGGAGTAGCTTCCTCTTTTATAGTAAAATCATATCTAGTTCCTCCATCATCATGTTTAAATTTTCCTTGATGCTACCCCCATTGGTCCACATGATCTTCTCCTTGCACTAGATTTACATGAACTAAAACAACAACCTTTATGAGAGGAGTATAATTTGTATTATATACATTGGCCTGCCTATTGTAACCTTATTGATTTATTCCTCTCCCTTGATAATTGTATTGGGTCAGAGCTATATATCCTTGTTGAGGATAGTGTTATGCATTAGGAGGAGCACTTGCCTAATATTGAGCTTGATTGAGGTAATCTCTCAATGATATGATTTCTTTTTTTCTTATCCACTATGTTATCCACCTTTTTGGGAAAGGCTCTTGGCTTCATTGTGGCATTGGGAACTTTTGACATGCTTGGAACTTCATCCAAATTATGGGATAAAAAGGCATAGAAACTCTTGGAGGAAGTCTTCTAGCTTGAATTAAGCTATTCTCAGCCTTAATTACTAGCTCAGATGCACCTAGAAGAGTGAATCCTCCCATTAAATGCAACATAAGAGTAACATCAATACCAATCCCTTTGAGGTATGTTGGGAACACAAAGCTAGGAGGAGGTATCATGATTGGTAGCAGCCTATACCATGTTCTTTGAAATCTCTTATGGATTCATTTGGACCTCTTCTTATTACATTTAGTTGATGTATTAGGGATGCATGATCACTCTTAATTTTTAATCTTGTCACCAATAGGTCTCTAAATCCATCCCAACTTGTAATGTAGCCCCCCTCTAACGTTCTATTCCATTTAAGTGTTTTGCCTTTCAAGGACATAATAGGCAACCTAATGGCTATGTTGGCCCTAGTAACATTATGTAAATTACATAAATTACATATGTCTCTAATATGTTTAGATGGGGTAATAGGACCCTCAACATTGAAACTAGGAATATTTTTAGTACCATTTGGAGGGATGGGGTCATATGTGGGAAGCTCTATTGGGTTTTGGGTATTAAAATTAGGGAAGGGTTGATGTATATCTATCTCTCCCCTTTCCCCCAATTCTCTTCTTCCCCTTTGATATGTTATTTCTTCCTCTTCTTTGACTTCTTCCTCTCCTTGAACTTCTTCTATTGCTTCCTCTTCCTCCCTAAAACCTCCTTGCCAAGGATTTAATAGGGCTAGGAGTGGTTCAAGGTGTTGTTATTTAGGAAGAGCTTCAACTAAAGGGGTTTGATTAGAAAAATTTAAGGCACTTATGAGGACCATGTAGGATAATGTATAAAATTTGGTCTAGAATCAGTGATTCACACACTTTTAATGTCACCAAATGCTAGGTTAGGGGTATTTCTACTACTTTAGGCTTGTCAAGACTAACATTCACCTTGACTTATCAATAATTTGGGTCCCATCAGGTGTGCTAAAACTATTGTCTCCAAATACTTCACCCTAGAAGAGGGTTGTTCAAGCCTCCTCCAAATTTGGGAAACATTGGGACACTTACAAGCTTGTGGGTGTGCCTATAAGTGGAAATGAACCTCTAGGTTGGAAGGGATAGCTCCTTGTATTAGATTTTTATACAATAAAACTATTGAACTAGTTTTTATGAGTGAAAAGAGTCATGCATTTGTATAAATGAGAATCTTATGATAAAATAGTGATACACCAAGAATTAGTATCCACATATATGCCCTATACTTATGCATAATACATTAGAATATAGTCAATAACTCAAGCTCTAGAATATTCTAACATAAGTATTTCAATGTAGAGATAAATTGAATGAGATAACAAAGGGTAAATAACTAGAAAAGATAACTTGTATAGTCCATAAAAGGGTTACACATGTGCAAAATATCATATAGCTAGAATGCACTCTACATGACCTATTAGATCAACTCTTTTCTCAAAATCATGAAAAATAGAGAACAGAAGGATAAAACATCTCTTGTTATCACTATGTGTCTCTTTTATGCCCAAGTAAATTCCTAGAACTTAGAAATAAAATAGACTTATGCGTCTTTGCTCAAAGTTAATAAAATGGCAAAACATTCTAGTAGGGCTTCATCATACTATCTGTGGATGATAAAACAAGAGCCCAAGGGTCTTATTTATGGTGAAAGAGGGAAAGAAGAGAGAGAGATCTTGGGCACCAAAATATAATCCTCCAAAATGGCTTGTCATCACCATCTTAGTGAAACTAATTCTAAATGTTCTCTCATTTAGGTAGATTTTGTCTTTCTCTTTGATTCACCCTCTTGAAATGACTATGATCACTACAAAAACTAATGGTGAGATGATCCTCCATAAGAAATGGCTTGGACCACTAATGCAATCCTTAAATTCTTCCTGAAAGCTTTCATATTTTGTATTATAAACCCATTTAGGCCTTTTGAATGGATTTACTTATAAAACCTATAAGTGAATCATGTTGGGAAACTTTATTTGCACTATCCTTACTCTTTCAAGTTTTTTGATTGCTTCTACTTATAAATTCATAAGAAAGTCTCTTTTGGAAACCTAGTTTTACGTAATACCCTTTCAAGTTTTTTAAATGGATTTAATCCTTATTAGAAGAATTTAGGCATGAATTTTATGTCTTATGATATGTCACCAAGTTATACCCTAAAAACTAGTTGGATACCCTGAATTTGATGTCCTATGACACATCATGTCTTTGAATCCCAATGGCTAGTTGGCTACATCAAATTTGATATCCTACAAAATTTCTTGGTGCTCCATTTGTGTTTGGCTTATGTTTTGGGAATTTTTTTAGAAGTAATTCCTTCAAAAAATCTATTTAAATGAATTCTTTTAGGAATTTAGCCTAAAAGGCAATGACTAGTTCCTTTGAGAACTTTCCCCGAAGGATACTTTCAAAAGTGTCCTTTGGAAAAGTTGTGAAGGACACTTGAGAAAGGTATAAGGTACTTTCATAAAATTTCAAAGGGAATTTCCAAAGGAAATGGCCCTTCAAAAAATTTCCAAAGGTCATTTCCAAAGACAAAGTGCCTTTCAGAAAAGTCTGAAGGGATACTTGGGGGAAAATGTTTCCTTCAAAACCTTTTTAAACGGTCACTTGGACAACAAAGTGCCCTTAAAAAAAGTATAAAGGGACACTTGGGGGAAAAATTACACTTCAAAACTTTTCCAAAGTGTCACGTAGACAATAAAGTGCACTTCAAAAAAGTTTGAAGGGACACTTGGGGGAAAAAGTGTCATTCAGAACTTTTCTAAAGGGTCAAGTGGATAACAAAGTGCCCTTTGGAAAAGTCCAAAGGGACACTTGGGGGGAAATTTTCCCTTTGAAACTTTTACAAAGGGTCACATGGATAACAAAGTGCCCTTTGGAAAAGTCCAAAGGGAGACTTGGGGGAAAAGGTGCCCTTCAAAAATTTTTTGAAGGGTCACTTAGACAACAAAGTACCCTTCAAAAAAGTTTAAAGGGAAACTTGGGGGAAGGCAAGACAAAAATGCCCTTCAAAACCTTTTTCAAAGGGCATTTTAGGGAAAAAAAATTAACAAATGCTAAGGTAAACAAGTCAAAAGGAAAAATAAATAATAAGGGAGAGTAACTCAAACTAGGAGAGGCCAAAGGGAAAAGACAAGCAATAAAGGAAGTGACCAAACATAGAAAATGAGCAAGGGAGAAAAAAAAGAGCCAAAGGGAAAACACAAATTGGTCATGCAAAAAATGGTCAATAGGTGGATGATATATTAAGTTTAATTATATGATTTATTATATTTAATGATATATTTATACAAATAGGGAACTAAATTGGGTTGGCCAATATTATTGATCTATCTAGAAGAATATAAGTGATTATTTCTTCACATCCAAAAACTAAAAACTAATGTGAAGAATAAGCCTAAATTAATATATAATATGGCATATGGATATAATTCCTAATAGGATGAGGATATTTTTAGGAAAAAAATGCTTCATTTTATTCATGTTTACAAAGTATTTTGAATCATTGGAAGAATGAGGGTTAACTATGGTTTCAACAAAATTAGTAGCTGATTGGGAAGAGGTTTGGAGTTAGTAATTTTGAGTATTATTTAGAAGTGTATTGATATGTATGGTTTGTTGAGTGTTTATTTGGTGAAGTGATTATTTATTGAATTTATAATCATGATCCTTAAATACCTTATCATAGACTTGGTGACATTCTCTAATCAAATCTCCATGATCAATGTTTGGATAAAGAAAACTTTAAATGTTGAGTGTTTAAGTTACAATATTCATGATAATTACGTAAATTATCATGAAACCAAACATTATTTGTGGGTTCATATCAATTTTTTTAGGATGGTAAATATCAACATCTCTAACTAAGGTTCTAGGAAGTCATCTCCTAACCTCATCTAGGGTAAGATGTTAGTGGATCTCACAAGTATTGACTTATGAGGGAGGAGGAGAAGGTTGGAAAGGAATTATAGTTATATGTTGAGAGAGTGTCACTTTTATAAAGTTTCCTAAAATAATGGCATGAATGGTCATTTTGGGATCATAAGTATCAAATAAACCATCATTAGTATCAAGCTTATTTTTAGGTCTAATAATCACTTGAGTTCTTATCTTAGGTCGGGAAGGTTTGAATTGTCTTAGAATATACTTTTATCATTTATTTTTATCTAAGGATTCCTATAATGATCTTAGGTAAAGGGTAATAATAATTTATTTCAATTTAGAATTTAATGAAGTAGTCAAGAGGTGGAAGAGGTTTCCTTCCATCATATTATGCTCAACTTTGTTAGCCAAGGCTTTCCATGTTTTGATGAAGTCTTTGTTAGTCTCATTTTCTACTTGATTACAATAGATGAAGTGAGCTGAATTATTTTTAAGTAAATCATTAGATTGTATTTTACCTTATTTTTTTATTTAGTTTGATTCATAGTATGTTAACTTGTATAATCTATTCATATTGTAATATATGGAAATCAAACATAAATATTAATATAATTGATTGAGTTAGATTTTATAATGCAAATTTATATTTATGAAAAGAGATAAAGATACTTATATTTATTATTTGAATGACTTACTATGATTATGTTTTGAAAGTGCAAACATACTATAATTAGGCATGTGATTTGTATATATATGTAATTATGTCTCTATATGTGTATGGTCGATAATATCATTCTTAGATAAAAATGTTAAATATAATGACTAAGGTTGAAGTTACTATCCTAGGAGGATTTGTCTCTCTGTGACCATACATTGTAGTGCATTAATGTGATATATATTTTTATGTGTGATCTACAACCCCCAAATGTATATGTAATCTATAAATTAACTTCCTTGTCCTTGAAACCATATGTATTCTTCTGAAGGATAAAAACTTGTAAAAATTGAAGAATAATAATTAGATTGAGTTGGCCCAAATCATACCAATTGATGATTGACCATTACCTACACATACAATACTATAAAGAGAAAATTTGATCCAAATTTATTTCTCCACCTTAATGTTAATGATTATTTGTGATCTTTCACTATATGAATTAACTTAGAAATTTGTATTTGATCTTGACAATGTTGGTACTTGACCTAGCTTGGTGTAATTTAGACATGGATGATAACTTATCCTAGTAATTGATTTATAATTTAGGAATAATAGGGTATATTTTCTCAATTTCTAGTAGTATACTTGATATTTATTGATTTTAAATAATCTTCACTTTTATTTTTATTTACATATTCTCAATTGGGAAATTTCCCATGCCACTAACACAATAAGTGAATGGGTTAACCTATGAGAAGGGTTTTATTTTTTGAAAAATATATATTTATAGGTTAAGGATGGTAATTTCAACCTTAGGAGAGTAGATTAAATTTTATTTCCTATGTTTTACATTACAACCTAGGAGATTAAAATTACTATGTAGGACTTTAGGAATATCTAGATATGATATTTCACTGATTTAAAATAAATTAGAATATTCATTTAGGAGATTGAAAATAACTTTGAATGTATTTAGCTCATAACTATAATTTAGGTGTGTTATAATGGTTAGTGATTTTTTTTGGAGATGCATAATTCATGTAGGCTAAGCGTAGGTCATGATTGACATTTCCAAGTGTCAAAGAACATATTATAGTGTCTACAAGTGCCCCCTTTTATTCCAGTATTAAAATGCAATGAAAATACTAGATTAAAATGATAAATATATAATTTAGTGTTTACAACACACTTTATATTTATAAAAAAGGATACAAATGTTCAAACTACCCAAAGAAAAACCACCAATAAAAATATAACAGTCAATATCTATAAAATGAATTTTGAAATTTGAACTATACTTGAAACTTAAAATTTGAAAGAGTAAGGAAGGAGTAAACTTGTGGGTGAGTAAACCATGTTTCCCAATAAATTTTTGTATATTATTCCTTATAGAAGCATTAGATAATTGTTCTTCCTTACTAAATCACATGGATAACATGGTGAGATTGAGGGTGATTAATCCCCAATTTGAAATTTTGACTAAGGTAATGGTCATGGATTGGAAGACAAATACACTCAACCCCTATGAAACTAATTTATAAATTATATTATAACACAAATATGATAAGGTGATAATCACATAACGATTTTTCTATGGGTAATGCCATGGCCTTTGAGTTTCACTAAAATGCAATGTATATTACCTCAAAATTATGAAACTAATGTTGTAAACAAATGTATAAATTTAAGTTTACTACACACATGAAAATATTGTGAAGGTTTCAATGTGTAAATGTGCATAAACCAACATCATGCCCCACTAAATTGGTGAAAATTTTAATCTATCATAATGTGCATGAATCTACATCATGCCTAACTAAAATATTAAATGGTTTAATGTGTGTATTAGACAAAATAATTCCAAACTAAATATGTATGTGGTGTATATGTGTGCATAAACCAACATCATGCTCAATTTAATTTTTTGGATAGAATGGCATACATGTGCCTTACACATGCCCTTTATTGTATTTTAATATATATCTTTAGGAACTATATCACTCCTTGAGTGTGAAATAGAGTACATATGTCTTGAATATTCCCCAAAAATATGTCTGAAGACTATAAAAAAATATCCAAATATAATATTAGAATAATATTTTAACTTTAAAATATGTATGTTGTACTCAAATATGTTCATGAAGGTTTTCATCTCTAAGGATCCAAAAACTCATCTCAAAATAAAATTAAACTTTATCATGACATGTATAAAGATAATATTATTTAGAATTATGTCAACATGTGGAGATTATATCATCACAGTAATTTATATAACATCAAGGCATATAAGTGACATATGGAATACAATGGAATGTAAGTGGTATGTAAATATAGATTTATTCATGAATCACATACTAGTATTTATCACTGAATAAGACTACATAGTAAGGAATTACATGATATAAATCATGACACAACACATAAAGGTGAAGGTGCATGATATACATCATAACACCTGTAAATATAATAATCACACAAGCTCAATATGCAATGTCATTTAATATCAAAGAATTGCACACATAAGGACAATGAATACATAAAAGGAACATAAATATGTTTATGATAATAATGGCTAAAGAGACACAAATAAGGGGAAGTGTTGGAGACTTAAGTGTTCAAGTCCTACTCTCTAACCAAGTCTAACATGGGAATGACCCTAAGCTATGGGTTACCTAATTTATGGTTAGACCTCTAGGGTTTTTAATGAGGATAGATCCTAAGATATGAAAATTTGAATTTATTTTCCTAAAACTTAATCTATTGGGATGAAAATTGGTAGAAAATACATGACTAAAAACCTAGTTTAATTGGTGATGCATCAAATGTTCAATGATTCACTCTTAGATTGAAAATTTTCATTACTACTAATGAATCTAATGGAGATAAGAATTTATTAGATTGAATAACAAGGTATCAAACATGAGTATGTAGTATGAAGGCTAAAAAAATACTTGCAACTCGAAGGATAGAAAGAGATAGGTCTATGCAAGACACTATGGACTTACGACACTCAAAGAGAAACTTCACTAGCTAACACTTCACATAACTTGAAAGAAACTAATAGTCTTGAATCAAGGTACATGATGGACACATACATGATGAATAAGCAACATACACTCTATAAATCAACTCTAACAAAGTACACTTAGCATTCAACTAGAATCTGAAATTGTCTTATATTACTTCAAAAGAGTTTACAAAGTGATTTTAGCAGAGGTTTTCTATACCCAAGGTATGAAAATTAAAATATTAATGCTTACATTTATTGGAAGAAAAAAAATATAGAGAGAGGAATTTTAGCACTAAAGGGGTCATTAAAAATATCAATTCTACTTAGAATAATAGTTATAACCACCATGTATTTATGCTCCTTAAAACTCTTAATTAATTAGGCCCACCTTAGAAATATTTGCAATAGTCACACCATTTATTATTCCACTTCTCCTTGAATTGATGCTCTTTTAAAATATCTTAATTGATCAAGATCTATTATAGAACATACTATTTACCAAAAGCTCAACCATATAATATATTTTAGACATGTGTCATCATCTCATTTTCTCCTAAAATTTTTCTTTCAATGTTATCCATTGATCCTTGACCTGAGTTTCATAGATTGAGACACTTGTCACCACCATGTGATTTCTATGGAATTTATATCAACTTAGTTTTGTTACTGATCTTGAGCCATGTGGTGGCCTCATATTCAATCTAAGGCCCTTAACCTACACACCATTGATTTCTTATACTTAGTTAAATGTGTGCCATTGATCTTAGTCTATAAAATCAATTACACAAGATTTATCTCATAACTCTCCATAGTTATGACATTTGGAAGGAAATAATTTATATTTGGGATCCTTAGACTCTTTGATCTTTAATCACCATGGATCTACTTTGGTATGATGGATCACACACCATTGATCACTTTAGACCCACTAGAGTTTTTAGTCACCAGATGGTGTTAGAATTTTGTATGGGCACCCTAGATCTTTCAACTTGTCATACGCAGGTTTAATTTTAGGATATACTAACTTTTTGACTATGAGTTCATCATTGATCTTAGATGTATTATTTAACATGATCCATTGGATCTTCTAGACCCACTGACATTGTTGGTCTCCTAATTTCCATTGGATCTTCTAGACCCACTAACATTGTTGGTCTCCTAATTTCCATTGGATCTTCTAGACCCACTAACATTGTTGGTCTCCTAATTTCCATTGGATATTGAATCAAACTTCCATGATTGGGACACTTTTTATTCACACATTCATCTTTGGAACATTTGAATTCAAATATCTATTTCATGAGGCCCAAATTTGATGTTTATTAACATATCCCACTATATTGGATCAACTTTGAATATTTGTATCTTGAGATGAAAAATATTCAAGAACAAATTTTGTATAGAATGTTCAAGGCATGAAAAACATTATGTCCATGAAATCTTTTGGGTTTGGTTGATTCCACAGGTGCACTTATTAAATGCACAAATATACTGACCTATTTAACCTTGCACAATGTTTAAATGATAGTTTGTATTCCCTAAGCTTATGTTAGTCATGTTTCTTTTAAACTAGAGCATTATGAGGCATAAAAATCAATATAAAGTAAATACCTTCAAGATTTTAAAATGATGAGGGTTGACATTTGGCTCATGAGGCCAAAATTTCAACATTTATGACAACTTTAATGGGAAGCATGCCTACTATGCTTGAGAACTCAAACACTTTCATGACTTTTTGGACTCATGAAATAATGACAAATTTGAACCTTAACTACAAGAAACCCCTGACTAAAAGGATAACACCCTCCAAAATAAGAAGGAAGCACACAAAATAGGTAAATAAACCTAAACAAAGCAAGGATAATAAATAAATGTGCCAGGAGAACACTTAGAGGAAATCAACAAAAACTACCCTAATATATACAACTTAAATCTACATATACCTTTCATCTTAATCAAAATGAAAATTTTAAAACACTATTACATCATGGGATATGGGATTGAATGAGGCATGTATCCTTTTGATCCTTTGCCTTGATGCCTCCTTCTTTATGGTATCCCCCAGCTTTATTGGCATGATGTTTAGTGAGAACCAAGTAGATCCAACTAGGTTATCTATTGGAATGAACTTGTATTGTATCCAAATATTCTCAATTTTCTCATATGGCTCCTCAAATACAACCTCCAATTATGGTTCACCAATACACACCGTATTGATTTACATAGTGCCCTCAATAAGTTTAGGCTTATTCTTGTATGCAAGCTCTTAAATATTATCTAGGAGCTCTATATATTCTACCCAATTGTGGTCATTATACTCCATGGAAAACCTCTTCTCTACCTTCTAAAGTACTTAAAGCTTAATCTACAAGCTTAAAGATATGGTATCCCTTTCAATATTTATTTATTATATGATATAATGTATTTTTTGTTTGGAAACATAAAGCTTCACTTCACCATGTCATAACATCCCTGAAAAGGCTTCAAACATAGATAGAGCTCTTGCCTATCCTTGAGGAACCTCAATTTTTTCATTTGCCTCATCCTCTTTGTTCACAACTTCTTGGATACAAACTACATCAAACTCCTTCATGACTATAGGCTCATGACCAATAGAAGAACATTCACCTTCATGTTCTACTTTGTCAAATTACTTACATATAAAATTGAGCCTTTTCCATAAGCCATATTCCAAATGAATGTCACCTTCAAGAGCTATATCATCATGGAAAACAAGTAAGAGGTCTTTATCAAGTACATCCTCTTTCACATAAGATTTTGTACTGATAACTATAGTAGGATCTTTAATGTGTTTCTCTTCATTCAAGAAGGTAGAGTTACACTTGTGTTCACCAAGGGGAGTCCTTATGTTGATTTATTAATCATATTCACTCATGACATCCTCTTAATCAATTATCTCTTGAGTTATTTCCTCCTCACATAGTTGTCTCAAAATGGACTCCTTCTCAAGAAAGGGTGGGGTGGAAGGTTAATGGTTAGGCTTATGGGTTTGAGGTGAAGGATAAGATGTGATGGGGGGATGATAAGTTAGAGATGGAGTATGAGTTATGATGGATGGTTTATGGATGAGTCAGGGAATGGAGGGAACCTTATTAAAACTTTAAACCTTTGAAATGTTTGACTCTTAAATAAAATTTTATATGGAAATCAAGCTGATTTGGGCACTGGAAGGAACACCTTCTGCCACCAGAACTTCATTTTCCTCATAGCCTTCTTGAGATTCTTCAATAGTTGTAAACAACCCTTCAACCTTCATAATTGAAGTCTCCCTCTTATTTTGAGAACATATTTGGATATACCTCTAAGATGGAAAAGCTAGAGGCTCTTATTTAACCTTTTAATTTTATTTCTCCTCCTACCTTATCTTCATGTCTAACTATTTTATTTGACTATCTATATTCTCTTGGCATAGCCTCACTTTAAGGTGGTTAGTGGCTTCATGAAGATAAGGAACATAATAGGGATGGTATGAGATATAAGAGGATTATTGAGGAGGGATGAGAGATACTTGCATATGTTTATATTCTTATTTAACTTGGGCTCCCAAATGTATATTTGTCTCATATTTCCCACTCCATGACTTCACCACTTGATTCTAGCTTGGAAAATTGAAGGACTTCTTAAGGGATTATTGAGGAAGATAAATGGAATCTTGGATATCAACAACAAACTATTCAAAAACATTTTATCTCCTTCTTTGAAAACTCTCTTGGATTGAATTCCAAGAAGGGAATCTCTGAGGAACACATGAAGAACTTATAAAACTCAAAGGGTCACTTAGAATGGTATCTTAGGGAAGAAAGGGTGGCATATATGAGGAATAAGGTGGTGTATAGGAAGACATATAAGGTTGATGGAGTTGAACCTATTGTTATTCAAGACCTTTTATCTTATCCTCAATACTTTGAATGTAACCACCTGAATCCATCATCTCACCTTAAGTTTTTTCCAATTTTCTCTCTCAAAAGGTGCCCATTTTTCTTTCACTAGCTACAATGATTCCCTAACATGATGAATTAGGGAGTAGGGACATCTTGAGCATGATGCCTTCATGAGTATAATTATATTTCATGTTTTTCAAGGCTCACTAATTTTTTTTTAAGTGTTGATATGGATTGGGTGGCTAAAAAATGGCCATGATTAAGTTGGTTAGATGAGTAGGATAGCTCATGATAGGTATAATAAGGGGGAATATTATGATGGGATAGATGTTCATAGGGAGGATAAGGGAAATAATCCTACATGTATGATTGATTTAGGTCCTCACATGATTGGTGAGGTTCATAGTGTTGTTTATCATGATTAACATAAGGTTGATACAAATCATGGTAGGGATGATAGGGGTTATAAGGATCATAACAAGAAGTATATGGATCATCTTAAAACTATTGATGAGGATGAAAAACATATAAGTCTTATCTATAGGCTTCCATAGCCTATAAAACATGAAGATAACTAAAACCATGATAAGAATATGCCTCTTACCTTGAAATAAAGAATAAGGAGTAATTAAAACTACTTTTAAAGATGAATATGCTATAGACTTGCTTCAATAGATAAAATTAGGTCCTATTAGGTGTGCATAAATATTAGAGACTTAGGTTCCATCCTAGATAAAAGTATAAGTGTTCAATTCCTACTCTCAAACCTAGTCCAATATGGAAATGACCCTAGGTTTTGGGTTACCTAATTTTGGGTCAAACCTCTAGGGTTTTAAATGAGGATATGTCTTTAGATATGATAATTTGAATCTCTTTTCCTAAAAATTAATATATTAAGATAAAAAGGGGGAGAAAATAAATCAATTAAAACCTACTCTAAGTGGTTATTCACCAAATTTTCAATGATTCACTCTCAACTTAGACACTTTCATTACTAATAATGAATCCAATGGAGACAAGAATTGATTAAATTCAATAAAAAGATTCCAAAAATGAGTATTTTGTATGAAGGCTTAAAATATTCATGTTACTCGAAGGATATAAATTGATAGGGCTATATAAGACACTTTGGAATTATGATACTTCAAGAGAAACCTCACTAGCTAAACTTCACATAACCTACAAGAAAGTAATAGTCTTCAAGTAAGGTACATGAGGGAAACATAAGTGATGAATAAAAAACATACTCTAAATCAAACTCTAATAAAATAGACTTAGCATTTAACTAAAATCTAAAATTGTCTTATATTGATTCAAAAGAGTTTACAAAGTGATTTTAATAGAGGTTTACTATACCTAGCCAAGGGATGAAAATAAAGAGATCAATGCCTACATTTATAGGAAGAAATAAAAGTTAGGGAAAGAAATTTTGGCACTAAAGGGGTTATTAATGAGCTCAATTACACTTATAATAGTAGTTACAACCAAATGTGTTTATGCTCCTTAAAATAACTTAATTGATTAGGGCCACCTCAAAAATAGTTGAAATAGTGACACCATTTCTTCTCCCACCTATCCCTGCATTTATTCCCTTTTAAAATCTCTTAACTAATTAGGATCTATTATACAACACACTTTTTAATAGAAGCTCAACCATACTATATATTTTAGACATGTGTCGTCAACTCATTTTTTCCCAAAAGTTTGATTTCAACACTAACCTTTGATCCTTGACTTGGGCTTCATAGATTGAGACATTTGTCACCACTATGTACTTTCAATGGATTCTATGTCAACTTAATTTGGTTATTACTCTTGAGCCATGTGATAGCCTCAAATTCAATTCAAGCTCCTTGACCTATGCACTATTGATTTCTTTTGCTCATTTAAATGCGTCATTGATCTTAGTCTGTAAGATTAAACACACACCATTGATCCATAACTCACCATAGTTGTGACACTTGGTATAAAATCATTCTTTCTTGGGATCTTTTGACTCTTTGACCTTTGATCTCAATTGATCTACTTTGGTAAGATGGATCATGCACCATTGATTAGTTTAGACCCACTGACTTTTTTAGTTATCACATATCATTAGATATTTGTATGGGTACCTAAGATATTACCACTTGTCATTTATGTAAACAATTTTAGGATATGTTGACCTTTTGACTACAAGCTTACCATTGATATTTGATACACAATTTAGCACACTTTGTTTGATATTCTAGACCCACTGACATCACTAATTTCCCACTCACCATAATATTTTGACTAAATATTCCATGATTTGGATACTTATTAGTTGTGATTTCATCCTTCAAACATTTAAATTCAAATGGATATTTCATGAGGCCCAAATTTGATGTCTACATACACGTCCCATTATTCTAATTCAACTTTGTGGACTTGTATCTTGAGATAGAAAAACACATCAAGATACAAATTTTATAGAGAATGTTTAAGGCATGAAAAACATAATGTCCATTCAATATTTTGGATTTGGTTGATTATGTAGGTGTACTTATGAAATACATAACTAGACTAGCATGTTCATCACTACATGAAATTTAAATGATATTCTAGATTATCTAGGCTTGTGTTAGTCATTTTGCCTTTAAACCAAGGCATTATGAGGCATAAAATGTAAGATTAAATAGAGACCATCAATATTTTTGAATGATTAGGGTTGACATTTGGATTTTGAGTCCAAAACTTTAATAGGAATAAATGATATAGTAAATAACACAAAGGATCCAAAAATAAGGAGATCAAATGCCTAAAAAAGTAAGGTTAATAGTGAAAAATAAGGCCAAGGGTCTACACATAATATATAAAAACTACTATCCTATAATGTAAAAGTAACATCATTAATGAAGTATAGAACAAGTGAAAAATATCTCCACTATCCATATATATTAGTGATATAACAAATTATATGGAATATCCATGCATCACTATGTAATATATGAGTAACTAATAAAACATGTGTGAGTTATCTATGTAGTTCAACATGGTTAAATTTCATATAAATATATAAACTATAATAATGTAACCTATGAAAGTATATGCCCCCAAAATTAACATGGACACTAGTTATAGGAAAGTTACAACATCAACATGTCCATGTATGATATGTATGCCTTGCATCACACTCATATACATTGTGAAATACATATTTGTACGAAAATAATATTCCATCTACCATACATGTGATATATTCAAATAATTTAATCAAGTAACTCATGTTATTCTCAAGTCTCAATTTTTTACTTTTGGAATATTAAAAGTTTTTCATTTTTGTAGTCATTAAAATAGGCATTTAATGATAAAACAATGTAACTATGACCACTCCTTATATAAACTTAGCCTATGCTCAATTTCATGGCTCTAAAATACTATTCCATCAAGACAATCCCTTTACCCACTAGTTTTTGAAGATGCCAATTTCATCCTCCTACCAAATAATAGATAAACTGACCAAACTAAAATTCACCTAATGGGTCATCCCACCTATTTTTAAATTCCCATTTGATTAAATCTCCAAAATACCACTATATAAGCATATTTTATATTTATTTTTCATTTTTTGGTAAGAGGCTTCTATATTTCAAACACCAAAATTATTATAACTAGACATTAAGAGAAAAATAACTATTCATCCCAATTCTAACCCAAGTAGACATGAGCCAAGTTTGAATATAACTCCAAGGATATAATTCATTGTTGAAACACATTACACCAATATTCCATCAACCTATATAATTACACTATTATTCCAAACACATTGCCATAACATGAGATAACTACATGGAGTTTCATCCCTCTATAGAGTATTCATATGTAGGTAACACTTAACACATGGGGTGTTAAATTCAAGCATAACTTTATCACTTAACCCCTTCCTCATTTATTGCATTTAGTCATATTTATCATTGATCTACGATTACAAGAGAATAATAAGGTGAATAATTATCCCTAATGTAAATTAGATATATCCAATAATGAACATAGGACCTATAGGTGAAGGCATACTAGTATAAATTTACACAAAGGGTTAAAACCATAAAAAAATGTTGGTTCACCTTACATAGGACAACATAGGATATCTTTATCTTAATATCATAGTCTTGTCCTAGGATAAAATAAAAACCTTTTCCTAATTCATAGTGACCTCACATAGTCTTATAATTGATTACATAGTTTCTATTGTAGTCCATTAGATTTGAGTGTTAGCTATGTTATTTATCTTTAACACTCACCTATTTTAGAATATTTCTATAAATATAAACTTAAAAATTATTATTATATAGTTATTACATATTTTATACATTTGGATTTTACTCAGTAATATTTCATAATTAATTAACATATTTTTAATCATAAAATTTTGATAAAACATATTGGTAAACCTAATTTATTTTTTAAATATTACAAGCCCTAGTTTTACTTAGGGTTTCCTTCTAATTTATTTTCTAGGATTTGAATTAATTTTTTATTTCATTCTTATATTGCATTATATGTTAGTGTTATCTTGTGTCTCTCCTCTTGTTTTCAATTTATTATTTAGAAAATTTAATGTGGCTCAAAAATAATATGTTTAACCTCTAACCCTTAAGATGGTGATAGTTACTTTCATTCTAATTGGGTCCATGCTATCACTATCCCAAGTGGTAAGATAACCCATCCTATATTAAGAAACAAAGATAACTAACATATCCTTTCCCAACCCCCTAAACCTAAAACATATCCTCTTGATGGGTTTTCCATGTATATTCATTCCAAATTACATAAGGGTTGTGTTTGTGATTCCCTTCAAGATGAATGATCACCATGATCATGTCAATCAAATAATCACAAAAGAAAAATCAATATTTAAATTCAAATATCACATTATGGGAAAATTAGATCACACATATAAATAATATAGAATATGGTAGTGTTAATCATGCATTTGTATCTTCATCTAATAATTTTTTTCCTTACAATAATTTAGATCTAATTTGGAAGATATAATAGAATATATCTAAAACTAGTGATTATTAAAGTATGTATAATGCTAATAAAAATTGAAGTGAGATTTTAAGAGAAATGCTTCAAAACATGTTAATAAAATTACCTTATGTATAACCTCTAAGGAGATCAAAATACTATTGTGTATATCATATAATGCATGGTAATAATACATATAGTGCTTTTTTTTTGAAAGAAAAAATGCAAAAAGTAATTAATAGCAGTGATCTTAAAATAGGTAAATCAACCACGCAACCTACTCACTGTGTAACAAATTTTAGATTCAAGCAATATTAATAAACTTAGTAATAAAAACCTAAAACTCAATGACACCAATAAGAATGTATAAAAAAGGAAAATAAAAATAATAAGACCATGTTTACCATAATTTTTACCTCCTTATGAATCCACTCAAGGATTTGCACTTGGATTATTTATTGTCCAATCTTTGAATAGTTGTATTGCTTGCTAAGTCTTGACAATGGATTATAATATTTGGATGTGGTTTATAGTGGCTTGGATGAATGATAGAGAGATTATACGGATATAAAATAGTATCAATATGATGTCTTGATGGTTTTATAAGTTATCTTGACCACGGCCCAAGCATGACATTTTATAGGATAATGGAAGGAATTATAGGGAAATTTATAATTATTTAGAAGTCTCTAGTTTACAAATTTTTCAAATTTTGTAGGAGCTTCCATAGTTTTAGAGGTTTCTTAATTATCTTAGGATATAATGGGTATTAGATGGTAATTAATTAGGTTTAGGTTTCATAGGGATGGAGGAATGGCTAGGGTGGTAGGGTAGCTAGGGTGGTAGTTGAATAAATAGGAATTTTAAATTGTCTAGTTGTTCTAGGGAATATGTTAGTAAGTAATAGGCTCTATTAGAGGTTAAATGGGGAGATTAATTGGTTTTATGATGGGGTAAAGGTTTATGGGATATATTAAAGGGATGTGGGTTATTAGGCCATTAGTTAATTTATCTAATAAATATAGGAATTAGACTAAATTAATGAGAATTAGTAAAATTAGCAGGGTAAGAATAATTTAATACATACATTTTACCCCTCTTTGAAAGGGTACTACATGTGGAATGGGAAATGGTATTTCAAAAAAAACATTGATGTTAGATGATGTCAAATGTTAGTAGGATATGCCCCCTTCAGGTATTATGTGGGGAGGAATGATGCAGATGGTCACTTGAATAGAATTATTGGGGTGGGATAAGATGAGAAGGAGATGGGATTGGGATGACCCAATCGGTAAATAACATGCCCCAAGAGTGAAGTAGCTCAAGTGATGGGCTTTAGATAGATGATAAATGTCTAAAAAGCATTATGATTGATAAGAATGACTAAAATAAGATGTGTTCAAGCTAGTGATAAATATTGTAACAAGGACACATGATAGGGAAAGCTTGAAAAAGGGATGATAATGATTATGATTGTTGATTAGGGATAAAAAAATACTTTTTGTAAGATTCAGGGCTTAAAAATGATATGTGATTATCGAGTGACTAATCCAAGAACAAGATAGTGATGAGGGAGAAATGGTGGTTGAGCTATCATTGGGCATGAAAAGTGGGACCAAGTGCTACCTATATAGTCTTAAAAGACCTCAGGTTGATGTAGTTCTTGATGTAGGACAAATTAGATGATAAGGGGGTGGTCATTCCTTGCCCCAAATGATGTTATAAGATGATTAAAAGTGATTAGATGGGGATAATTGGTCAATTAAATGATAATTAAGGAATTTGATGTTAGTAATGGGTTACTAGGGGTGTATCAGGGGGGTCATATATGACAAAAGAGTTAAAATTAGGTCATTTGCACCTTTTGACTATTGTGATTTTGAGCTATGAGGTAAAACCATGGAATGGCTACCCTAAGCTTCCCATCATGATGAGAGAGTTCAAGATCACCAGAGGGAGGTAGATGCTAGACCTATAATGAGTAGTAAGACCCTATCTTAGTAAATTTCATGAAATTTTTTAGTTTTTATAGATTTTTGGATGGATTTTTATAGAAAAGAATGCCATCAAAGTTTCCCTAATAATACTCTGACTGTTAGCTATGCCCACAGTCATGATATTGTCATCATAAGTTACAACTTTGAAATGTTAAATTGTGGTATTATAATACCACAATTCTTTAGTTGTGGTATTACAATACTGAAATAGGGGAATCGTGATTGTGGTAGTCATGATTTTATAATATCACTAGTATCGAATAATTATTTTACAATACCACTAATATCAAGTAGTGATTTTTTTAGTAGTTAGAAAAATAGGTGAATATTAGGTTGAGGGAGTTATTTTAGATGATGTAGGATGTTGGAATAGTTAGTTAGCTAGGTAAGTTGGATAAGTTAGATGGATAGGTTGGTGGATGGTAGGAGTAGAATAGTTAGGTTAACTGAATGTTAGTGTTTAAATTTATAAGGATACATGGTAGAGTGTGTAGTGCTAGTGAGCTAAGTGTTAAACTAGGGTGGTATAGGGAATAAGGTAAGGATAGGGGTTTTAGATTATCTAGATAGGTGGTAATGATGTAAGGATTAGGATTAGCTAGGGATGTAGGTGTAATGGATAAATAGGATAGATGTGTTAGGATAGGTATTTTGATAATGGAGATTGTGATAGGTGGATGTTGATTTGTGAAAAATAATCTAGGCATGATGGCATCATGATTACAACATCTAGAGATAATCTATGAGATGTATTGACTGATGATGGGGGAGTTTGGGGTACTTGAGTATATTAGTTTACATGATGTAGTGATGATGCGTGTGATACATATTGATCAATATTTGATCATAACATTAGTGAATCACTAGCATTCAAAGACTAGTACCTTTTATTTCATTATCGAGAGATGAAAGTCATGCTAGAAGATGTGTATAGGATTTTTCATTTACCAATGCATGATAACAAGATATATTGGTAGTCATGTACATTGATGTAGACATTGTATTTATTAAAAGGGGATTGGAGGTGGGGATGTGAGATAGATGCATTGATATCGATAGGTGCCTTCATGAAGGGACTCTTGATAGACTAATTCTAGTGGCGATGTCTCTTGTTTATGACATTTTCCTATCAATAAGAGTGGTCATTGGTTCCATCTCAGCCTGAGAGACGTAGTTGCTAACATGGTTTAAGATCATTAGGTATTTTCCTAAGGTCTATTTGTCTTGGCACATTTGTATAGAGAGATTTACTTGGAAGTATCTAGAGGAGTTTCCAAATTTTGTCCTTCATTATTGTAGATCTAGAGCTAGGAGCACATTATTATCCAACAACTTTTAGTACACTAGTGGCTTAAGAGCCTGAGCAGTTGATGGTCTTTGGATGGCATGTGTTACTAAGAGTGGAGTTGGGGCATGCCAGGGAGATGAAATTTTATAGAGAGGTATTTGATAGTTTATGCCTTGAGCACAACACTGGGATCCCATATCATGGTCTCTAATTTAGATGGGATGATGAGGTAGTTACTTAGTATATGATTACAATGTGATACTTGACATGGAATCATGATTTTATTATTGAGAGTTATCGATTGGATCATATACAATACCGGTTAGGCTTTATTTAGAAAATTTCAAGTTAAGAGCATTTGTTTACATGTAGTGAGTGGGAGAGGAGACATTAGGGGAGGACAATAGATAGATTAGATGCCCACATGGACTATAAGAGAATTATTCCTATTAAATGGGAATTTTATATACTCATTCCTGATCCAATAATTACAATGGCTTATACAACATGGTGGTAGCCTAAGATACTAATGAGCTTGACATGGCCCAAGGTTGTAGTTTAGTAGGTGTAGTGAGGAGAGTCCTATAGGCATAGGCTAGGCTATAATGGAGATAGGTTCTATCATAGGGGAGGCATGATGGAGGTGATTAGCATGATGGAACTAATGGGATGGATGTTATGGATGTGGATGGAGGGGATAGGGCCTAGGTGGTAGTAGAAGGGTAGATGGGGCATTAAGCTTAGGTATAAGGACCAATAAAACCACAAGTGTAGGTTGAGATATAGGTAGGTGGTAATAGTGGTACAAGTCCTTATCAACCACCTTTATCATAGGATTAGTTGTCCCAACTTACTTGGTTATACAGTGAAATTTAGGCATGCTTGTTAGATATTTCTAGACTTACACAAGAGTAAGACTAGCTACAGTCCTAATTTTAGAATGTGGCATCTTAAAGGGATGGTTAATTGGCTCAAATATAGGGGTAGGTGGATACACTATAGGCCTAAGTAGCATAGATGGATAGGTAGTTATCCTAACTATAGTGATAGATAAATGTGTTATAGAGACAAATTATAATGTTATAGACATAGGTGATACAACAAGATGGGGCACTTACCCATGCCCAAGCACATATTTATACCTTACATAGCTAGACCCAAAATAGAGATGGCTAGATTGTAGGGTTTTAAGGTTAGATTAGACATCTACAAGCTCATATTCACACTTTGATAGGTTAGGTGGAGGTGGCCAAGAGGGCCAAAGATGAGGATAGCTAGGCAATGTAGGAGTGGGGTATGATGGATGTCATGAAAAAAATTATGCTACTAACATGCAAGGCACAATACTATCATACTTTATATGAGGTGACTATTTTACTAGGCCAACATGCATCCTCTCTTAGGATACCTCATCTCATTTAGTCTAGTAGCCTTCTAGGGGTACTTGAGGGCCACCAAGGCCACATCCATGAGTTTTGGGATTATATGTATAGGGGATTTTTACTACTAGCTCATTCTTTCCCCATGGGCTCATGTAATCTTTATATATCTTTTGACATGGATTCCATGTGGACATTGTATGCTAGAATTTGATGTGTGTGTGTGTGTATATTTTGATGTTGATGGATGTATATACATTATTTATTATTGTTATATCTATACTTTTTATGTGATGATTATATGATTGCAGAGACATTGTTGAGGCACATGACATTGTTTAGTTATGATTTGATTAGATGTTATGGATTTTTTTTATATCAATACCATGATGTATGTATGATGCAGATGATGTGATTTTTTTATGTGTTATGATATATGAATTTGGTATTTAATTGATGATGTGATGATATATATGTGTGTGTGTGTGTGTGTGTGTGTGTGTGTGTGTGTGTGTGTGTGTGTGTGTGTGTGTGTGTGTGTGTGTGTGTGTGTGTGTGTGTGTGTGTGTGTGTGTGTGTGTGTGTGTGTGTGTGTGTGTGTGTGTGTGTGTTGTAGATGTTTGATTTTTATAGATGACGTGAGATATTTTTTTTTTGTAATTATGGATGTTATTTCTTAATGTGAATTAAAATGCTTATAGATATAGGACTACATTTTATGGTATACATGTTTATGATATGATTATAATTATGATGTGATGTGGTTTATACATAGGTCATGATAGTTACATGAGGATTCCCTTGAGGTAAATATGCCAAGGATAAATTAATTCCCCACTATCTCTCATTATTATTTGCTATAGTTAGATTCCTCTTTCACTATGGAGGAAGTGTGATGATGGGATAGGATGGGTTTAGGGTTTAGGTAAGGTTAGATTATGCTATAAATGATTAGGATGTGAATGGGAATATCTTGTTGGAGAAATACGAGGGGGAATGGTTTTAGAATCCATTAATATGTATTCAATCCTTTTTAGTATTGCATTATCTAACTATATGTCAAAGACATGATAAATCCAAGACATAGTAGTATAGATGCATGGGGAACTTCATTTAAAAGATAACCTTCCTAAAGAAATGTTTGTAAGTCATTCATACCATCCTTGTTCCCTTGAAAATTTATAAAATGTACCTAAATTTCTATAAAAACTAATAAAACACATTAATATGTACATAAAGATCTCATACACATATATGTTTTTTAAAACAAAACATACAAATAAAGATATCATAGACTAAGGTTAATAATGTTAATAGGGACATTTACATGAGAAATAGTAGTGATTAGGAATGATTATATACAATAGACTTAGTAATGATATAGGGGCTATATACAAGTTATGTGGTGCCCACAATTTTGTCCATATCAGGATGAGACTCCTAACCATGTTTAAAAATAGGGTTCATGATGACCCTTAAGGAATTAATGGCAGAGTATGATCAAAAACTCAAAAATAAAACTTTATATGTTATAGCCCTCCATAATGATAATTATTAGTGAGATGGTGTGGACTCAAGGTTTAGTGACAATAATGGATGAGTGAAAATGGGATGTTACTTTTGAGGCTAAGATGGAGACATACTTCTCAAAAAATATTTGAGAAGGAAAGATATGAATGATAAGGATATAATGGGACTTGGTGATACATATACCAAGTATGCAAAAGTCACTCTAGATAACCCTCTAATAAATATTCTCAATGTTTGAAAAGCCATGTCTTATCTCCTAATGCTAAAGTAGTTGTCCAACATTACTAATCAAGAACTATTTGATGGATACCCATGATTGAGACTAGGGTTAGGTTTATTTTACCATGACACCAGAAACTAGTTTTCATCATGGTAATTGTCCAAGGCATCAACAAACTAGTTTTCACCATTGGATGGTTTTTTAAAAATTTATTGGATTGATGAGAAGGTGTGATGGGTGGTTAGAGTGGATATGGGATGTCCTATAGATGGAGGATGAACAATAATATTTAGGTATAGAAGTGACTTATATGCATGATTTTCATAGGATCATCAAGCTTTTCTCCATTGAGCATGGCTAATTTATATGTTCTTGATCCAAACTTGGGAATGATGATATAGGGATATAACCAATTAGCTTCAATCTTCCCCTTGTCCATATTTACATTTGTGTTTTTCTAATTCTACTTCAAGACCAATTCACTAGCTTCAAACTCCCTAGATTGGATCTTCTTACGGTATTGGGTTTTGAGTTTATTTTGATATGTTTATAGGTGATTAAGGGCCTCTAATGATTTTCATCAAGGAGGTTGAGTTCTTGTATACATTAGTACCTATAATTATGGTCAATGATAGTGCCCCTTAGTGATATTTGAAGTGAGGGAAGTTTTAATTCCACTGGTAAGATTGATTTGGTCCCATAAACCAAGGCATATAGAGTTGCCCTAGTAGGTGTACAAATAATTATATGATAAGACCACAAAGTTGGATAAATTTGTGTGTGTCAATTTCAGCCTTCTTGATTAACTATATTCTTTAGGAATTTAATGAGGGTCTTAGTGGTATCCTATACTTTTCCATTGACCTAGGGATAATAAGGAGAAGAAATTTTCTATGTGATGTGATATTTTTGACATAGGGACTCAACTTGTTGATTCTTCAATGATTTTTTGTTGTCTGAAATGATATTGGTATGTATACCAAAATGATAAATTATCTGATTGAGATTGAATTTGGAGATCTGGAGGCTCATTGTATAAGTGAGTGGCATTACATCTACCCATTTGGTAAAATACTCCATTTTCTATGATAATTTGTTAATGTGTGAAAATTCATGGACTATAATTAATTTGTGATCTTCTGATGAAGATGGACTAATCTTACCAATTAAATCAAAGCCCCATATGGAAAATAGACATGGACTCATAATCAAATATAATTCCTATGTAGGAGCATTGATGAGATTTCCATGTTTCTAATAGTCCATGAATTTTCACACATATTAACAAAAATCATGTTCTATCATTGGCCAATAATAGCCAATTCAGAGGATTTTTTTGGCTAGGGCCATTTGACTGATGTGCCCACCACATATACCATCATGAACTTCTTTGATGGCTTGATAAGCCTCTTCTAATGTCAAAAACCTCAATAAGGTTCCATCTTAACCTCAACAATAAAGCATGATGCCAGGGATGGTGTATTTGGAGGTGCAAGAGATGAAGGCTTTATGTTGGTGGTAGTTGAGGTTAGGAGGGAGGATGTTGTTATGAAGGTACCTATAAATGTCATGGTACCAAGGGATATTGGGATTCTTAATTACATATATTTTTAAAGGAATCATGGACTGATGTGTTGGAATAATAAGATTCTCAATTAGAAAGTTACATTCCAAAGTGTCTTTAGGGAGATCGATGAGTGAGAAGCCATTACATCAACTACTTTTTTGCTTCTTGATGGAACTTATTCAAAAGTTATGGATTGAATATTTGATTTTAATTGATCTACCATTTGATTATAAGGGACACACATTTCATCCTTAGTTTGGAATTCATAATTGACCTATTTGATAATTAATTATGAGTCACTAAATACATGCAAGTGATGGATGTTCCATTGAATAACTAAGTGAAGACCAGCTATTAAGGCTCATATTGTGAAATTTTATTGGTATATGGAAGGCAAGGTGAAAATATTTTTAGATAAGATCACCTTGTGGGTGATAAGGTGGATGCCTACCCCTAACCCATGTGTGGTGAATGAGCCATTAAAGTATAATTTATAGATATTTGATTGTGAAGTATTCATTATAGACTCATTTTTTAAATTCATGACAAGGGGATTACTTTCTTCAATTGGTGCCTCAGCTAGTTGATCCATGATAACTTGTCCCTTTATATCCTTTTTGTTGACATATTCAATTTAAGACTCACTAATAAACATTATCCATTTCACCATTCTTTTAGTAAGAGTTGATTTAGATAATAAATATTTTAAGGGATCAACTTTGGCAATGAGTTGTACTTGATTATAAAGTATGTAATGCTGAAGCTTTTGTCAAGTAAAACCATGGATAAACATGAATTTTTAATGGGATTATATTTTATCTTGTAAGATATTAATTCATGACTGAGATAGTATATTGCTTACTCCTTACTATAATTGTTGTGTTGTGCTATAATATCACCAATTTCACATGGGGTTGTTAAAATGTATAGGAGCAAGGGTTTTCCCACGATGGTTGGTGAAAGAACAAGTGGATTATCCAAATATTATTTGAGATTTATAGTAAAAGGTAGTCCCCTTCTTCAATAGATGGGTTAAGGGGTGGCACTTATCTATAAAATGAGAAATAAAATGTCTTATGGCTTGTAGTTTACCCTGAAGACTTCATAAATGCTTAATATTACAAGGTGGAGGCATTTATGTGATTGATTTGACCTTTACTAGATCTAATTATATGCTTCTTCCTAAAAATATAAATCCCAATAATTACCTTGAACTAACACCGAATACACATTTCTTTGGATTTAGCCTGACCTTAAATTCTTACAATCATTTAAAAATCCACCTTAAAACTACATGGTGTTCATATCTTAGGTAATACTTCCCCAAAATTTCATCCACATAATCCTTGAAATGTCATGCATCATATCATGAAAAATGATTGTCATCACTCATTGATATGTTGCACCCACATTTTAAGGCCAAAAGGCATGACCTGGTAATAAAATTTCCCCCATGGATTAATAAAAGTTATTTTGTGCTAGTCCTTAGGTGCAATTTTGATTTAATTATATCTTGAGAAACCATCTATGATGGAGAGCATTTCATATCAAACTATTGAGTCTATAACCAAGCCAATATTTGAAAGGGGGAAGTCATATTTTGAACATGCCTTATTGATATCTTAGAAGTGTATATAAATCCTTATGCCACCTTATGGCTCAAACACAGGGACAATAGTAGAAATCCAATCTGAATAGTCTAAAAGAAGGATAAAATCAACTTCTAATAACTTCTATAACTCCTCTTTCATCAATAGTGATACTTTTAGGTGAATATTTCATTATTTTTGTTTTATTGGTTTTGTATTTAGATGCACAAATAAATAATGCACTACTAAGGAGGGTTCTAACCTAGGCATTTCTACATAACTCCATGGGAATACATCAATAAATTCTTTAAGCAAATCTATGATGATTTCACATTCCTATGGTGTGAGAGATTCCCCTAGTTTGATTATTTTGGGACATTCCTCTATCCCAATGTTAACTTCTACCATGTCCTCAATAAGGGAGGGTGATTATTTTTATAATTAAGGGGGAATGATGTTTTTGGAACATCTGAAGCAAATCAATCTATGAGATCTGTATCAATGATAAAATATTCTTCTAATTCCAATGAGACATAGGGAAGTTCATCTAGTTCTTTGAGAGGGTCTTTTTCAAAATATTCTTCATTACTTTGATCTTGGGGCTCTTTTTGTTCCCTAAAGTATATGGATTGACAAAGGTTTATAGAAAATTCCCTTTTATGGTTACCAAATGGAATGAAATCTTGGGATCCCATGTATTCCAAAATACCCTCATCATTTTGAAACATGTCAAAAGAAGGCTCCTCTTTTGAATCCTAGGCTATAAGGGATGGATAAAAGAGGGAAATATCAATGGTAGATATGGTGATATCTGAGAAAATGTTAGTGGAAGTGATCTCCTTGATGTGACTAAAAATGAAACCTAATTAAATATATTTGTTAAGGAGAGATGAACCAAGGATCAAAAGAGAATCCACAATGATATTGGGTAGGTCATCATCATATAGTCCATACCCCAGACAAAAATATTGTAGATTTTCTTGAACCATGATAGATAATTCCAATTCATCTTTGCTCTTACTTTCCCAATACTTTTCCTTTATAATGAATTTTCTCCATCATCTTCTAGATTTGGGGATATTATTTTTCAAGAGAAATAAGGACCTCTTCATCTAGAATAAGCCTTGAATCATCTCCATATTCAATGCATTATTCTAATAAATATTCATTTCTTGAGAAATTTGTTGGTCTAAATTGATATTTTATGGGATTGGTCTTCCTCATAGATGGGGACCCATAGCTGCATGGAGAGAGAGGTAAATCACTAATGCATAATGTCTTATATTAATATTCTCCATAGTATGTAGATGTGATATTTAGATGAGTGACATCAAGTAGTGGATTGGATGTGGTTTCAATATGATTAGGGGAGACATATTTAGTAGTTATTACACTTAATATGGAATTATCTATGCCATGATATGGTGATGGTGATGATGATTGATCCATTTGACAACTATAAATATGGTCAATGACTCTAGGGATGGTGACTTTCATGTTTGAGTGTGGGAATTTTAGGTACTGATGTAAAGAGGATGGAACAACTTACATCTCATAAATCCATGGCCTTATATGTATCATGTTATAGGGAAAATCCACATCTACAACATGAATTAGTGTTTGATGCACTATGGGTACCACAATGATGGGAAGGTAAATAGTCCTAGTTGATTGCCTTTCATTATCATCATAAACTTTGATAATTATCAAGGTGGGCCATAATGATTTTTTTGAATATTTTAATTTCTTGAAAAAATCTAGATTATATAAATTTAGCACTGATATTCCATATATGATCACCTAGGAGACTTGATGGTGGGATATGGTTGCTTCAACATATAGGGGTAATTATGGTGTGGACCAATGTGAGGCATATCTTTGGCACAAAAAGTGATCTTTTGTGAAATGGATAAGTATGTTAGTAGTGCTTTAAACTAATTATTATCCAAGTCACCAAGGAATTTTATATCATTTAGGAGTTGATTCAATATTTCTTAGTGTAAAGTAGATGTTTTAAAAAGCTCCATTAAGGACATTTGAGCTAGAGTTTTCTCAAGTTGTTGAATGATGTCATATGATTTATCAGAAAAGGTTGAAGTCTTTATAAGAAAATTCCCCTTATGGGTGGTATATGAAGTAGATAGGTATTTAGGGGGTGCCATGGGAACCACTATTTTATTACATCTGATAGTAACTACATAATCAAAATTGGCCCAATTAATCTTTAGGATGGTGGATGAGGATGGAATGGGTTCTTAGACATTATAGATTTTTATGGTGTTGATGTAATGGTAAGTCATATTATGGTAATCGATGAAATTAGATGAAGAGGCCTAACCCTAGTCTCTTTATAGTCTCTAACTCCTTTGGTAATTTTTAGGGAGTGCATCCTTATAAATTCAAAGCTTCCCATTTGTTAATTGACTTGGGGGATCCTCTCCTTCAATTTTATTATCACCCCTCTCAATTAAATCTTGGGTGTAAAGTTTTAGTTACATACGTCATTCTATATCATGCCATCTAACCTTATGGTACTTTTAAAACTCATCCTCATGATACCAATATAGATTTGGTTGGTGATTGTATACAAGGCTAATTTTGGGCAAGGTGATCATATTGGTGGCAATAAATATATCTAAGACTATTTCAAATGGGACTCCTAAGCTTATGAGTGGTCTTTTGCTTGTATGAATCTTTGGATTACCTCTTAGAACTTAGATGAAAGAGACATCTTGTTATTGTGTGGAAATTCTATTTTAAACTATTTGTATATTTTGTTACTTAGAATCTATTACCCCATCACCTACAACATTCTTATTTTTATTTAAGAATTTAGATTTTATCAAAAAAGAATTATCTTGATTTTGGGTGTGCTCATTCCAAGAATATAGCCTGACAGTTCTTTTTTAAATAAGGGCCTTTTTAATTTACATTCCCTTTAATATTATCTCATCAAAGGTCTTGGTACACTATAACTTTAATTTATACTTGAGTTCAACATTAAGATTGTCTACAAAGATATTGGCTAATTCTTTCTCTTGTATAGTATACCTAAAGAGGCTTACCAAACTTTTCCACCTTTGTACGAAGTATGCTATACTTTCACTACTTTGTTATTTGGTATTATAAAGGTCAATTATGGAGATATCATGCTCAATGTTAAATGATAAGTGTCTGATAAATGTTTCTATCAGCTCTCCAAAGCTAGATATTCACCCTTTAAGAAAATGCATAAACCATTCCAGAGTGGGTCCTATGAGACTTTTAGGAAAGAGTTTTAAAAAATAAGAATCTTAATAAGCCACTTCATGGAAAGCCACATAAAATTCCTGGACATGATCTCTAGGATCCACTTTTCCTCATTATTCTCAAATTTGGGTACTTCAAAATGTGAAGGAAAGGGGATTTGTAGAATACTCATGTCCAAGTGTGAGGAACAAAAGTATTCATACTTATATTTAAGATATTTTGATCATGAATATATTAATTGAAGGGTATCTTTCATTGCTCCCCATTCTTGGGAAAATATGGGATCCCCAAGGGGATTAATAGTTTTATTTTTGCTATCTTGGGGGATATGGGTATCATGGGTATTATGGGTGATGTGAATATTATTATCATTATTAGTAGTGTTGGTATTATTGGAATTATTAATGGTATTAGTATTATGAACATTATTATTTATATGATTTTATATAGGGTATGGTGGCCATTTATTATGGAGTAATAGGTTAATTTTTTGTGTCAATTGGTCTAAGTGATCCTCTATGATAGTCTGTCTCTAGTTAGCCTCACTACAATTACTATGAAGGGGTGGTGGGAATTATTATTCAATAAATACATGGTCCAAACCTTATTTTTATTGGGGTATGTGATTAACATGTTCACATGGTGTGTTTGGGCCTGATGGAAGGTGGAATATGTTGTGTAACAGGGTACCGTCAAAGGTGGAATGTAATGTTCCCCCTATTTTTATGACATAGGATAGATAGGACATGATTATGGTTCTCATATATATAAAAATCAATGAGGTTTCTTACTTCATCATTATAGAGTGGGTTAAATATTTCATCCTCTTCTTTAGATATGTGCATATCACTATGATTTTCATCATGTTCCTGAGTTGGATAAACTATATACCCCAATGGTTGATTATCTTGGTTAGAGGCTTGTCGAATGCTAAGTTGGCCTAGGGTATGGATAAACATTATGAAAGAGGTATGTCGTGAAGTGTGATGGATGATACGGAATTATTCAAATACTACTTTCATCTAGAGACCAAAACTACTAGTTGTCAAAATAGAGTGATTCAAGAGGATGGAGTGACCAAGAAATAAAGTCTCTTACGAAACTAATCTAAAAAAGATAAAATAGAGTGATGGAATCAAATACTTTATTTACTAAGAAAGATATAATTTAATAGGTGCTAGATGACAAAGGTACTTGATAAGGATGAGGAAAAATGATGGGTGATAGATTAGAGTCTTATAAAACTGTGTCTATTGATAATACCTAGTCAAGAGGATGTAAAATTTGACAAATGATAATCCAAATAAGATGCATGACCACTAGAATTTTTATTTCAGGATAGAATCTAGTATCTAAAGGGAATGACATGGGTGGAGGATGAGAGACATGTGATATATGGGGTGAAAAATAAGATGTGTATTAGGTAGATATGTTATGAATGTAGGATTGGATAAGGATAATCACTCAAGAGTAATTTTACACAAATGGATGTTAGAGGAATGGATAAACTAGTTACCAAAGGAATATGTAGGAGGGAAGATGATATTGATAACGTGACATGGTATGGGTGAATATTTAGTAACTAGATACTAACAAAAAATGTGATGGGGATGGATACTATCTCAAATATGATAGGATGAATAGTATCTATAGGTAGTACTTTGGAGATGGTGGATGGTTTTAGGTATAAGAGATATTTTATACACAAAATGGAGTGGAAAGGATGTGAGGAGAATATATACAAATGGATATGAGATAAGATGGTATATACAAACTAGCTTACAAAATAATGATGTGAAAGGGTTAATAACTATATGAAGGTGTTATAAGATGGATATAAATAGGGTAGATAGGGGATAATAGGTATAGAAGAAGAATGGTAAATAGAGTATGGGGATGATATGGGTGAATATCAAATGATGAGGTGAACAAAATATAATGGTCAAGGGTGATACAAAATGGATACTAGGTGTGGACTTAAAAATGGCAAATAGGGATGAATAATCAATATTATGGGTGAATTTTGGGGATGAAAAATTGGGATGAGATGTGATGACAAGATGATGAGTGTTAACCTAGAGGATATATAAGGTATCATGAAAAATATAGGTATGGTTGGCTCAACTCACAAATAATATGGGTCTTGGCACAACACTCAAAGAACACATACACATGTACAATCCTAAATTAGTCAACTATTATGGGTGTGTAACCTAATGCCTCTACTATCCAATGGATTAATGGGTGAAGCTATAGGCTAGTGACCCATTATGGTACTAACTAAACTCTCTCAACCCTAATTGTACTTGATTGCTACTTCACAGGTGATACTAACTCTTGCATTTGTGCACTTGTTATGACAAAAATCCCATAATTTAGGTATACACAAAAAGTTATAGGTATGTCCTCTATATACATGAAGGTACATTGAGGCTTGATTCTATATAGGATGTTGTCTAACCATCTGTATCTTGGATCCTAATCACCCCACACTCCATGAAACCCTTTATGGGGAATTTTTCTTAGATGCAAAATGAAAACTCTCCTAATTTTTAGAATCGATTAGAACATGAAGTTTGGTTATTTAATGGTGATGAAATCCACATCACCAACCCCTATATACTAATCCCATATGTGGGGATGAATTCCATTTCACATGTTATACTAGAGGCAGGATAACAAATAGCAAAACATGATATGATTAATTAACTACATGTGAGGGGCATAACACAATGATTGTTTACAAGTCAATACACACACATGCATGAAACTATGTATCTGGAATAATTTAAACTATAAAAATATAATGAAAAGGTTGAAGGGTCCTACATTAAAAAGGGTCAATAATTTAAGTTTTTACAAAACTTCAAGTCCATGTTAACCACAAATGTATATATCAAAACCATAATGATAATTCATAAAATTAAAACTTTGGAAACAAAATTGTAAGCTTCAAATTGTGACTTTGTGTAAAGTTAGTAAAGTGTTATGGTTATCTAATAGAACCATGATTGTTAAACAAAATTGATACTTAAACTAACAAAACCAAAACTATCAAAATAATACAATCTATGATATTTTAGATAATATAAAAATTAAAAATATATACCTAAGGTAACTATGCAATTCTTCTATCAAATCAAAATAATTACAAGGTAAATAATAGAATATATATAATTTTATGACAAAATTTTATAAATGTAGTGCTATGTTGATAAAAAAAATGATATATACCCTATACAAAGACTACAGTCACTAAAGCTCAAGTCTAATATGAGATAAATATCCTAAGCTACTAATTTTATCAGGTATCTACAAAGTCATGATTGTAAGTTACAAAATTACAACTTTCAAGATAAAAAAATAGGTTCACAACTTGTGGTATTATATAAGGGATTAAAATAGTCTAGGTGATGGGGTATATGATGTTTGGTTATCTAGCTGCTTATGCCCCCTATAGATCCTTCACATAGAAGCAACTCACTTTAATAACCATCCTATAGGTAAACAAGTGTAAGTCAAAATATTTAGATTGAAAAATGGTTATTTTTTTGACAAAAAGTAATTTTATCTTTGGTCTAAGAAACTTATAACCTTCTTTCCAAAATTTGAGATCCTTATGTTCATTATATAGAAGATAAAGAGGTTAAAATTTTACCAATTTTTGGAATCAAGACAAAATTTCAACTATCGATCAAAATACCATAGTTACCAGAGCAAAATCACTTGTCAAGGAGTTACAATTTTGTCAGAGATATTTAAAAGGTTAAGGTTTTGGCTTAATGTACTTTTCCCTAAAACCATAGATCATAATACCCTTCCAAGTAGAGGAATAAATATATATTATCGAGTGATAGGATGAGTTTTATGATAAATTTAAGTTTTTGAGAAATTGTAACCTTACTTGACAAAAACATAGTTACTAGAGTAAAATCATAACTGATAGAGTTGTGGTTTTATAGAAGTTGTACCAAAAATTAGATGTTAGGTAAATTCCTTATTTATCTTGTACATATAAATATGACACAAACAACAAGATATCTATAGAGGGTAAGTTATCAAGAAACATATGACAAAATTACCCCTAACTATTACCTTTAACAATTTTGTAACTAAAACCTAGAATACCATGATTACTAGTCCAAAGTCACAATTCACTATATCATGTTTTTGTCATAGATTTATCAATAGTTAGATATTATTTAAATATATTTCCTATCCTACAAATATAATAATTCAAATAGACAAACTACCTATAAAAGGGGAGGTTTAGCATAAACATACCATAATCTTGACCTTAATTATTAGGTTTGACAAAGTCACGATTGTAACCTACAATACTAAATTTATCAATAAAAAATCACAACTATCAAATTTATGGTTTTGTTGAAGGATAAAACCATGAAAAAAACCTAACTGCTAGTATTCAAGTGATAAAAGCACTACTAGCATCTACAAAGTTACAACTTCAATATCGCTAATACTTGTACAAAGTCATGATTCACCCTTGCATGTCAAAAATTGAAAATATGGTCTTATATTTATGTCTATTTTGTCCTACAATCACTTAAATCACTTCCATCAGTTCTATGGTGTTAATCAAGGGAGTAATCTCCCATGATGGTCACCAAAATGTGCACCAACTTTTAGATTCAAGCAATATTACTAAACATAGTAATAAAAACCTAAAACTCAATGAGACTAATAAGAATGGATAAAAGAGGTAAATAAAAATAATAAGAACATGTTTATGATAATTCTTACCTCCTTATGAATCTAGTCTAGGATTTTCACTTGGATTATTTGATGGCCAAAATTTTGAGTTGTTAGATTGATTACTAAATCTTGGCAATGGATTCTAATAGTTGGATGTGGTTGATAGTGGCTTTGATGAATTATAAAGAGATTTTATGGATCCAATATATTATAAATATTATGGCTTTATGGATTTATAATTTAGCTTGACCATGGCCCAAAAATAGAATTTTATAGGATAATGGAGGGAATTTTAGGGAAATATAAAATTATTTATAAGTCTCTCACTTAGAGATTTCTAGAATTTTGGAGTAGCTTACCTAGTTCTAGATGTTTGTTAATTAGCTTAGAAGATAATGAGGATAAGATGGGATTTAATGATGTTTATTATTTATAGGTATATAGTAATGGCTAGGTTGATAGGGTAGCTAGGGTGGTAGTTGAATAAATAGGAATTTTAAATTGTCTAGTTGGTTTAGGGAGTAGGTTAGTAGGTAATAGTATCTATTAGAGGTTTAATAGGGAGAATAATTGGTTTTAAGATGGGGTAAAGGTTAATGGGATATAAGAACGGGAAATGGGTTATTAATCCATTAGTTATTTTAGCTAGGAAATATAGTAATTATACTCAATTAGTAGGAATCAATATAATTAATAGGGCGAACATAATTTAGTGCATACACTCACACTATGATTGAATTCTCTAAAACACAATTGAAAAAGGATAAAGAGAAAGTATGGATATAAAAGGAAAATTACAAAAGGAAAAATATGATAAAGAACAATTACAAACATAATGTACCATAAATGCAATGTTACATAAATATCAAGAACAAATTTGAGATAAATATGAAAACTCCTTTATAAAAGGGCTATTAATGAAGGAATTTCCAAAGACAAATGTTAATACCAATTATAATGATAAAAAATATGGTTTATTAGGATTTAATTACTATATGTACTTCATACATCAAGGAAAAAGATAAGATCCATCCCACAAAATCAATGTTTACATCTTTAGGTCAAAAAGACAAAGAAAAAATCAGTTTTATTCATAGTACTCAAGCCAAGATACATGATCCTTCCATAGACTAGAATGTGATCCAAGATCCTAAAAATGATGAAGATATTAAAAATTAACATAACTTACATAATATAACTCCAATATATGGTGCAAGATTTAATCATACATAGATACAAAACATGATCATAATGACATATCACAATCTCAAGCACAATCTAGAAATTCATTCTCTCATATGAGGAATGACATGATTAATACACATGATGAATATGGAAATGTAAATGAGGATTACAATATGTATTATATAGGGCCTACATAGAGGCATCATATTTATGATTTATCAAACTTATAAAAGAATCATTGATTGTAAATATCTTTTTTTTTATTATATTATATATTATAAAATACAAAATAAAATAGAATAGAATATTCCATTAAAAAAAATAGGACTTATGCATGATATGTTTAGTTTAATTATATTTGTTTATTTGTGACTTAGTATATGATATAAATGTGTGTGTGTGTGTGTGTGTGTGTGTACATACATACATACATACATACATACATACATATATATATATATATATATATATATATATATATATATGTATGTTGTATGTATATATATATATATATATATATATACATACATATACATCCATACACACATATATATATATACATATATATATATATATATATATATAAACAGACACACACACACATATATATATGTATGTATATATATATATATATATATATAGACACACACACACATAGATACGAGTTAATCATACATAGATACAAAACATGATCATAATGACATATCACAATCTCAAGCACAATCTAGAAATTCATTCTCTCGTATGAGGAATGACATGATTAATACACATGATGAATATGGAAATGTAAATGAGGATTACAATATGTATTATATAGGGCCAACATAGAGGAATCCTATTTATGATTTATTAAACTTATAAAAGAATCATTGATTGTAAATATCTTATTTTCTTATTATATTATATATTAAAAAATACAAAATAAAATAGAATAGAATATTACATTAAAAAAATAGGACTTATGCATGATATGTTTAGTTTAATTATATTTGTTTATTTATGACTTAGTATTTGTGACTTATATTTGTTTATTTATGTGTATGTATGCATATGTTTATGTATATGTATACATACATACATATGCATGCGCCCGCACACGCACACACGCGCGCGCGCGCGCGCGCACGCACACACACACACACACACACACACACACACACACACACACACACACACACACACACACACACACACACACACACACACACACACACACACACACACACACACACACACACACACACACACACACACACACACACACACACACACACACACACACACACACACACACACACACACACACACACACACACACACACACACACACACACACACACACACACACACACACACACATACATGTGTGTGTGTGTGTGTGTGTGTGTGTGTGTGTGTGTGTGTGTGTGTGTGTGTGTGTGTGTGTGTGTGTGTGTGTGTGTGTAGTTTTATATAAAATATAATTCAAAAGTGTAATTGAGTGAGTTAAACATATAGGTTATCACTTTTAGATTGATTTAAAGGTGGTCATAGTATTTTAGACCTAAAAAATTTTACATAGACAAAACCACTCTCTTTCAGATAGTCACACACTATGCTCTTGTATAAGTCGAGATGACTTGTCTAAATGAACAAAATCTCTCATTTATAAAGTAAAAATATTCATAGGCCTTATAGATATTCTATACATCACAACAAGTTCACTGAAGGTATCTATTACTTAGGTTTTATCAGTCTATGACTATCCTTTTTTCCTACTACTATATAATGTATTACATAAAACATTTACATATATATTCACTTACTTTCACATTGTATCTTAATAGATACCTGAGTTGATAAATATGATAGTGTTAAAAATTACTTATGTGTATCATCTTCACTTATTCAGGTAATCTTATTGTGTTTTCTTCCTTACTTCATGCTTTATGTCTTCATTACTTTAGATTATAGAGATATGAAGATGGCCTTATTTTCATCATTAATTATTATTATGTGTGTCTATGCATGTGAGTGACATTTGAACACACCCCTTGTATGTGGACACATGGCATTATTCCATGTTTTGTGTGATTTTATGTGTGCTATTTATGTATATGTGATGACCATGACTCTATTTCTACTATTGTTTACTCGATTTCTGATGACATGATGGATATCATGCATCTCCCTAGTTTTTTAATGCCCTGATCCATATCATGAATCTTTCCTTAATTAGTTATATATTAATTTCAAGTACTCAATTTCAATCATTTATTCATTGTATGCATAATTATTAAAATCTATCGAGACATGACACCATGTATGCTTGGTTCTGCATGTATCATACATTACTATTTTTCTCAGATTATCAATATGATCCCATGATATCCATTGTTATAATTATTACTTTATATTTTTATATTTTATGTAATATCATTCACGTACATTTCCATATTGAGATAATTTATCATGTATAATTGACAACTCAGCTCAAAAGAGGGGTTATACACAGTGGCTTGTCTTAAAGACTAAGCTAAAATAATCCACTACATAGATAAAAAATAACATTAATTTATTAGTTGATGATAATGCATACTCATTTTTTTAATATAAATTATATTTATATATAAATATGCCATTTGGACAACCATGTAGGCTGTATCTATCTATAACAACACACTTTTGTCCTAGGAGTTGAAAACATTTTAAAAACTTCTTGGAATTATACTTAGTATAAATAAGATTTTTCAATGTTGCTCAGAATTAATTTTTATATTTATATATAGGATTTTCATAGGTTTTTGCTCAGATTGGAGGCATAATGTATGATGTGTTTACTCAAAAATCTAGTTGATTGACATTACCCAGTTATTAAAATCAAATATACTCATTTATTAGATCAGGGGCATGTGCATAATACATTATCAATTTATTACTCATTTTTTCACTAGTTTTCATGTAAAGAATGAAAATTCATGTCATTATCAATGTTATATATATGAAATGTAGATCACATTAATTTTTCAATAGATTATTCAACATAGTGAAATTTATTCCATCTATAATGGTTGATTAAGCTCTTTGAACTATTTTTACACTGTAATGATCTAATGGTATTCATATATGGATTCTAAGCTACTATATACTACCTTGAGTTGTAATATGAAAGATTAAATATTCACTTGATTTAATAAGCACATTCTCCTATCAATTAGTATTGGGACATGCATAATCCAATCCAAATGTTTAAATGAAAATAATTCTCCAAGGGTTCTACCCACTCTAGTCACCTTTTTTGCATTATAAGACACAATAGTTCATGTACATTAAAAATGTGTACTCATTAATTGTTATTTGATCTATAAGTTTATTATATTTACTTTCATATTTTAATCCTAATTAGGAACTAATTCATACATGTTTAATTATATATTTGCATGAATCACAATTCAACATGTGGTCTACATCTAAGCCTACTCAATATAGGTATAAATATATTTATTTTACTCTAGTACTTTATCTTTTCATTTTTTATATAATATAATAAAATGGTAGAACACATAGTCCCTAAAATTAACATTTAATGTTAAAACAATGCACTTATTACTATTCCTTATACACACTTATCCTATTCTTAATTCTATGATTCTAAACCGCTATTCCTCTAATTACGTGTAAATAGTCCTTATCCTTATGAAAATATGATACTAAATTTTCCTATTCCTCATTCCAAGTAGCCTAATATCACTATTACATTTATTAAAACTTCTATTTTAGTTGTTTCTACTCCCTAGACAAGGTCATTGCTTCAAGATAATCCCATTGGCCAATAGTGTCTAAAGCCACCACTTTCATCCTCCCACCAAAAGAAACTAAATTTATAAAATTAAAATTCACTAATTGATTTTACCACATGTTTTTCATCCCCCATTCAATTAAATACCCAAAATACCACTATATAAACATTTTTTATATTCATTTGTTACTAGTTGATAAGAGGCTTCTATATTGCAAAGTTTTGAATTATTCTAACTACACATCAAGAAGATAACATCTATTCTTCTAGATTATGAGTTTATACAACCAAAAAATCCACAATATAATTATAAATACACCTATAAGGAAAAAAGTGATTTTTAAGCACATAATTAGACCAAGATTGTGCAAGAATATATAAATATATTAATATTTCACACACACCACCGTAACATAGGATAATTACATGGAGATTGATACCTCTTTAGAGTATTGGTATGTTAGAATAGATAAAAGCAAGGGATTTTGAGGTTAATCACAACTTAATCCCATAACACCTTTCACCATTTATCTCATATTTTTTTCCTTATCATTGAGTTATGCTTCCAAATAAAGAATAAGGTACATAGTAGCTCCTGTATCAAATCAAACATATCTAATCACATACACATGACATACAAGTGAAGGTGTATCTATTTTAATTTACATAAAGGAAAAAAAGTAAAGGACGCTAATAAACCTACAAATGATAATGTAGGTTGACCATGTTTAAATAGCATGACCTTGTACCAAGATCAAATAGAGTCTTGTTCCTAATTCATACTGACCTCAAATATTCATATAGTCAATTACACTATTTTTATCATAATCCATCATATCTAAGTGCCAAATAATTTATTTAATTTTTAGTGCTTCTCATTTTAGCATATTTACATAAATAATACATTATATATCAGTCTTATATAGTTATTGCATGTTTAATACATTCTTATTTTACTAAAAAAATTATCATATTAGATTAACATATCTTTAATCTCTAAATTTTGATTTAAAAATTTTGATTTTTTAATATTTAATATTTACATTTACATAATCAATTAAGGTAAAGTAGAAAGGCATTAAAAATATAAGAATGGAAGGGATTTGAATAGTCTAAAACATGTGTCAAGGCATAATGTGAACTAGATGTGATAACATGGAAATGTGGAAGAAGTGAAATTAATAAATATACCCCTAATGTATGTGAATCACAAAAATTTAGTTTAATAGAGTATGTGTAGATAAGAATCTAAAATCCCCCAGTGATAAATAATAAATGTGTACTCATGTAATATCTATGTGAATGTGTAAGATCAAATATAAGTCATAAAGTGCATGAATAGTCAATATACAAGAGTGATAAATTAATATTCCATAAAGTGTATATACTATAATTAATGTAGAATATATTTCATGGATGTTTGGAGTAGGGTAAACAATAAAAAAGATTAGGCCAAATGAAAAAAATACAAGGGATAGAATAATTGTATATGCTAGGGCATATATGCACATGTGTGTTAAAATATAATAATAAATATAATTAACAAGCTATCAAACATGAAGAAGCTATCAACAATAAACATTTTTACTACTAGTTAAATATCACATAAAGGGGATGCTCATGTGTGTGTTTTTTATCATACATGTAGTAATTATCTATTATATTTACATGTTCCTCTTGCATATTATACATGTCATTCTAGTCATATTATATAATTGTAGTAAGGTATACATAGCCAAATGAACCATATATGGGAATTATATTATTAGATCTATATTACTTTAAATTATGTTCATCAATATTAGGATCTTGAATTTCATCCAAAACTGGAGAAAAATAAAATATCACTACTTTATTAATAAGAAGAGATATTATTTATTATTTTAATTCCTAACTTGGAGATGAAATCATATATTTTGTAATATTTAAATTATCATTTGTATTTATGCGTGAAATAAATATTATGTTTGAATCCTTAAAAACCATATTGTACAATTAATATTTTTAATAACATATTTCTTTTTAATTTACTTCTTAGGTACCTATTTTTGTAGGTGCACTCTCTTGTTTAGAAATATTTTGTATTTCAAGGTCCAAAAATTGTTCATATTATGCACATGTAAACTTTGATAGGTAGAATAAAATTTGGTTTTAATGTAAGACATGAAGGAGGAAAAGTGATAAAATTCTTAGGAATCATATTCATTAAAGTTTTATTTTGAGACATATTGGCCTTATGTTAATCTCGTGATGCATTAATTATACATTTTTTATTAATTTTGGGCCTATATTTGATATTATGAAGATGAATAATGAGTTATGTGATTGACATAAATATGTTATGAATTTATGATATGCCCTATATTATCTACATAGAATGTGATCCTTAGACATATTTTCTATAGGGACTCCTCCATAATATTCATTTCATTCAAAATAGTCACTTCAGACAAATAGGGTTGAAAGATCCAATATCCATAAAATGTTAATTAAAAGTAGGCACATTATGATCCATTTATACTTATGGATTAATCTTATATTATTGAATATCATGGTATTGAAAGGGATAAAATAAGATTTTTATTAGGCATATTCATCAGCTTCTACTAGTATATTAACTATTTCTTGTGCCTTACATCTAGTATCATACCGTATATACTTAAAATATTTCTTATGTTGAGACTTTGCACTAAAGGATTAGAGATATAATTAAGTTTTTTCATGACAAGGAGATTAAATTCACAATATTTTATTACATGGCATAAATGGTTAAAATATTGAAACCATTTAAACCTAATTGATTCATGCAATGGGTCCAAAAAAAATGTTTTATTTTCTTTTTGACTCCTTTCTAGGCATGTGATTTTCCATCCTACAAAGAATAGTCTTATAATGAAACACATAATCATGGATAGGCTCATTGGTTTATTGATTAATCATGGTAATCTGAGTATAAGAAAACTTTACACGAATGTTGAATAAAAAATGTGCAATAAATTGGTTAGCCAAAGGGTTGAAGGTGTGCATAAACTAAAATATAAGATTATATAACCATGCTAATGCATAATATTTTAGACTCATTAGAAATATTATATAACTTATCATTTGAAACATATTACACACATTCTACATAAAAATATCTAAGATGTTATTCATGATAAGATTTACTATTATATAATGGTAGGTTACGTGCTACAAAATACATAGGTAAAGGATAGTCTAAAATCTTAAGGACAACAAATTATGCAACAAAGCATGTGAATATATAGAATTACTATCTTTAGAGATGACTTTATCTAACTAAAATATCTTATCTTGATGAGATACAATATTATGATCAAGGGAACATGTATTAGGTGAGGTTTATGATGTAATATGCATAGTCATTTTAGGATTCAAGTGAGTTACTTATGTATGAATAGGCATGAAAAATGATATGTATCCTTATATTATCCCCACACCTTGGGTTGACATATCATGGGTAAGTATAGGTATATACAAGGGAATAAAAACAATAATAATAGTGATCTTACCACTTATTTTAGGGTTAATGCATCTATAATATTGAACACTATGAACATTTGCAGATTAAAAATACATATAAAATCCATTAAAAAGATGTTTCAGAGGTGGAGGAAGATAAAGAATAATAGTATAATGCCATCCATTTTATACTAATGGAACATATGAAAGTGATTTGGATTCCACATTCATAACATATGCATCATTATGTATATTTAAGAATTATCATCACTAGTTCATCCATAATTTTATTGTACATTAACGTTCTCCATTTCATTACATGATTATGAAAAATATTGTGTATTTTAGGCCAAAAACATGTAATTATAAAAATCATTGATTGTATTATAAAGTATATATTATGAATATTCTTTATATCCATTATACAATGTGCATAATAAATAAATGACCACTTGGGGGAAATCATAGGGAATTTTTAGAAGCCAACATGTTTTTTCGATAAAAATCTATAAATAAATGATACCTAGAAATTATTTTGTAATTAAGGATACCTTTTTCTCTCTATATGAAATTTACTAAAAAATTGTAAATTATGAATTTTATAATTTCCATAAAATATTTTGGTGAGAAAAAATATATTTTTGATCCTCTCAATGTGACTAACCAAAAACTTTAGGCATTTTGAAAATAAGGTTGTTTTGAATAAAATATAATCTAAGAAAATATTAACTCCAATAGAGGAAATCCCTAATAGGAAGATACACATGAAACGTTAAGGAATAATGGTGAAATAATCCTATTTACACCTGTGTAGATGTAATTAATTAGAATTATGACACGAAAACTCAAACCCTAAGGCAAAATTATGAAAATATTAGAAAGGATGAAAACCTAAGGGAAACCCATGATTTGGTAATGTTCAAAAAATAAGTGGGTTCACTAAAATGTTTTACCCTAATTTTTGATTTAGTGTGAATTATAGTAGGCTAAACTTTTAGAATTTATTCATATTTTAATATGTGAAAATTAGTCATAAATTTGAATATAACTAATTGAGATAGACTTGGTAATACAATTTTATATTTATGTAAATAAATAAAGAGATCAAGATACTTATCTTTACTACTTAACTAATTGTTTATGACTATGTTATGATAGTGTAAATAGACTAGAAGCATCTTGTGATTCACATAAATTTGGAATTATGTATCTATACATGTAGGGTTGATACCATCATGTTGGGATAAAAGTGTTGACAATCAATGTAAGGAAATTAATTACATGATTTGAAATAATAGAATTATATATCATATAGTTAAAAGAATAATAAATATATCTACAACAACAATTAACAAAAGAGTATAATACTTGAATAATATGACTGAGCCTCTTCAAGGGGGAAACATATATAACAATGAAATAATAATATAATTTATAGTATGATGATAAAAAACTAACTACTACCTCCTATATATACTAGAATTATCCAATTTTATTCCATAAGATGACCAACTAAGAACATATATAAATATAACAAGATAATATGAAGGTGAGTAAGCCACAAGTTGGCCACACATATCCCTAGATGTACTATAGGTTAAGGGTTTAGCATTACCCTCCCATTTAAATTAATGTTATCCTTAATGTGCAATCAAACTAGGATATTTTTTAAAGAATGCCTCATCCTCCCATGTTACATCTTCAAAATGTAAGTTCTTCCATTTAATCAAATACTCCTTACTAAATCTGGTCTGTAATTTCTTAGTGTGCATGTGAATTATCTCTTCAATTTCCATAATGAATTGAACTTCTTCATACAAATCAGGTTAATTAATTTGATTTGAAAATATATCTCTAATTAACTTATTCAAGCAAGATATATAGAATACCAAATGTATGTGAGTAGATGAAGGTAATTATAGCTTGTGAGCCACACTAACAACTTTATACAAGATCTGATAAGGGCCATAATACTTTAGTGGGAACTTATTATCCTTTTTTATATTGATTCCAATACATATTCTTATATGGATGCAAACACACAAACACCCAATCACTTGTGACAAAATACCACTCATTACGATGTTGATCTACTTATTACTTAATTTTATTTTGTGCCATTGCTAAATTCTATTTTAAACTAACTAGCACCTCTTGTTTATGGTGAATGTGTTTCTCAATAGCTCAAACCTTAGGATGCCCTATCAAAGATGAAGTTATGTATGGGGGGTGACACCCAGATAATGACATAAAGAGATTCATCTTGGAAGAAGTTTTATACCACCATTCAACAAGTGGAAGCTAATGAACCCATTTATCTTTTTTATTAGAAACAAAACAATGAAGATACCCTTCTAGATAATTGTTGGCTACCTCTATTTTCCCATCAGATTGAGTATGATAGGATGAGCTCTGAGCCAAATGTGTGATAAAATTTGCAAATAATTCAGTCCAAAAATTACTAGTAAAATTTTGATCTTAGTAACTTACAATGATCTTTGGAGTACCATGTAATTTATGAACTATATTTAGAAAAGTAGAAGCTAGTGTATTGGAAATAAATAGCTATCATAAGGGAAAAAATGAGCGTACTTGGTGATTTGATACAAAACTACCATGATAACATTTTTACCCTCAGACCATTGTAACCCCGTAATGAAATACATAAAAACCTCCTCCTAAGGATGACTAGGGATGGATAAAGGCTACAAAAGAGTTGGGGTCTTAATGGTTTCTCATTTATTTTAATAACATACCATGCATTCAGACATATATTTCTAGACATTCCTCTTGAGTCCTTCCCAGAATAAATCTTGATTGATTCTATGATATGCTTTTAAAAATATAGAATGACCTCCAAGTGGAGAGCCATGAAGTTCCTAAAGAATTTTATGTTTGAGGAGAGGATGCTTATAGAGATATAATCTATCTTTATACCATAATGTGTTATCCTTTCATTTACATTTTTAAGATTTATTAGAACACTACTAGATATTTTGAATCAAATACTTGGTATCACTATGATTCTCCCATTCATATCTTACTTCCTCTAGCCAATCTACCTATCACATGGTCAAGGTATATAACAATGCCTCAACTAATTCACCCCATTATGAGACAACATCTACAACCACATTATCTTTTACTTTCTTATAAACTATTTAAAAATCATATCCTAATATTTTATTCACCCATTTTTTATTTCCTTTAGATGGCAATCATTAATCAAAAAAATATTTGAGGCTATCATGATTAGTGTTTACCTAAAAGTTTCAACCCATTAGATAAGGTCCCCATTATTTCACTACATTCATAATATCCATCATCTCTTTCTCATAGATTGGTTTGAGCCTATTTCCCTACTTTATTTCATGACTTTAAAATTTCATTGGTCTACCTTCTTACATGAGTACAACCCCCATGCCATATCATGATGTATCACACTCCATAAAAAAAGTTTTTGAAAAATTAGGAGTAGCAAAAACTAGAGTTATGTACATAGCCATTTCAACTATTAAAATGTTTTGTTAGTTCAATCAATCCATTGGAAGGATTAATTATTCAACAAAGAGGTGAGTGGGGTTGTAGTACTACCATAATTTTTAAGAAACTTGTGATAGTAACTACCTATCCTCAAAAATTCTTGAAGGTTTTTTAGGGTCTTAAGAACCTACCACTCCATCATTGCTTAGATTATTGTAGGATAAAATTTAACTCCATGTGAAATAATATGACCCAATTACTCCACATATTTAACTCCAAAATCACATTTGGAAGGTTTGGCATAAAACTGATGTTGGTCTAGAACTCAAAGTACCTATTTCACATGCTTCAAATTGTGTTCCCCATTTTTTTGTAGATGAGTATATCATAAAAAAAATACTAATACAAAATTTATATAAAATGGCCTAAAAATAATATTCATCAAACTCTAAAATTTAGATGGTACATTTGTGAGGCCAAAATACATGACCATAAATTCATAATGGCCTTCATGTGTTTTGAAATCTATTTTTGGTATGTCTTGATCACAAATGTGAATATGATGATACCAAAAGTGAAGGTATAACTTGGTAAATTAAATGGTAGAATGTAATCCATCTAAAAAATAATCAATTACTATAATAATAAAAATATATTTGATGGTGTACTTATTGAGTTCTCTATAGTTTGGGCACATCCCACAACTATCATCTTTCTTCTGCACCATGACCACTGGGTGGAATATTTGATTTGATTATGTCAAATGATTCCTTCCTCAAACATATATTATACTATATTTTAAATTTCACCCATTTAGACATAAGGATACCTATAGTGTTGGATTTTGGGTGGTGTACTTCCTAGAATGATCCTAATGGTATGATCATGTGCAAAACTAGGAGGAAGTACTTTTGGTATGACACCAAAAATAATAGAACGATCATCTAGAACCCTTTGAAAATAAATATATGTAGAATCTTAGGCTTTTTGAACCTATATGGAAAATAAGTTTGCCAAAAATCCTTATGCACCTTTCCTAAGAATATTTTTCATTTGTTGGGAACTAACCAATTATGGATATTTAGCTTGTGATCCATGAAACTCAAAGGTCCTATTATCTAAATAGATCCTCATTAATAATTCCTATAAAATCATGTCAATATTACCCAAAGTTTTGAGCCTCTATACACCCAAATCAATGTCAGCTTCACCCATGGGAATAAAAAACATAAGGGAATCTACCAACTAGTCTCCCATAGAAAGCTTAATGTTGTGTAATGTTCTAGAATAGTTCACTGTACTACTATCTACAATCATGACATCAAATTTTTGAGTTGGGTAAATGAAATAGTCCAAATGAGTATCCAACTCATTATTAATGAAGTTATGTGTACTCCTAGAGTTAACTAACATAGTCACCGCTAACTTATTTATAAAACCCACCACCTTAAGAGTTTGATAAGTATTAATGCCTAAATGTGCATGATATGAAATAGTAGGTTGAGAATATTAGATTCATCCTTAGGTTTTTCTAATCTTTCCCCTTAAACCTCATCATATTATTCCTCTTCATTGGCATATTCAATGTAAAACAACATATTTTTAACACATAAATGTCCTTTGGTCCATTTTCTATCACATCAAAAACACAAAACCTTTTTCATGCTTTTATTCAACTTGATGAGGTTTCAATCTGGTAGGATATAGAAATGATGGTGTTGGGAAGGTGTGTTCATACTAGTAGTGAAATGTATTCATTTGACCAAATCTTTATCCTCAGCTAGATGTGACCTTGGTATGACTTTAGATAGATTACTAGGATGGAACATGCGAGCCTCTAATTAGATGATATCTTTAAGTCCACCCAAAAATAGGTTAGATTTTCCTTAGTGATGTCTACCAAGCATAAGGAGATACTTTTATATTGATGAATGTAATCCTTTATAATCATAGTTTGGTGTAACTTGGCTAGTTGGATGAAGTAGTTTTCTAATAAATTATAGTGATAATGTATTTTCAATTGTTTAGAAAATACAAACTAGGTAACCAAGAGACCTTATTTTTATTTTGAGCACACAAACAATGATACCAAATAAAATGTTTATAATTCAAATATATAGATTCTATAAACACCTATTGTGAACATGGAGTCTGATGTAGATCAAATAAATTTTCAATTTGAGTAATCCATGTGAGTGGATCATTATCATCAAACTTGTGTAGGTCCACTTTTGGCAACAACTTCATACCATAGCTGACATTGTGATTGTTTAGAGAAAAAGAACCAAATTGATGTTGTAGAGGGTTATGTTCCAATTATTGACATCAAAATTTGGCCAATTGCCTAGTTATTTGTTGCAATTGATTTCAAAATATATTCAAGTCCCATGTTGAACCTATGAGGTGACTCTTAACTACATCAAGATCATCTTTCTGCATTAGGCCCTACAATTTTGACTTAAGTTACTGAACTTCCTCTAAAATACTCAAATAAGAAGTTCATGACTCCATGTCATATTTATGATGAGTTTTAGGAATGTATTAATCTTTCCCATGACCATGAGTATTAGTCCCTACCATGCATGAATCCTAGGAGGGTTGTGACTAAAAAATGTCTCAGTATATGATACCATTGTTATTGCCTTACCAAGATGAATCTAGTGACTGCTAATTTTTACAAAGGTGAAAATGTTTTGACCAACAAAGTGTATTAGTAGAATATACTATTAATATTTTCTCATAAAGATGAATCTAATGATTGATAATTTTCACAAGGTAACATTTTTTATAGAATTTTTTCTCCATACTAGAAAAAATGTTTTTTCTTTTTTTGTAGAAAAACCTCACAAACAAAATTGTGGTGACAAAAAAAATCAATTCCTCCTAGATCACGAGTTATTTTTTTTTGGCCTTTTGGTACTCAAGATGATAAATCCAAAAATATTTTCGCTATAGAAACTTTACCAAATCAAATATCTGATACCACTTTTAAGGAAATTACTTAGATGATTTGAAATAATATAATTATTTATTGTAGAATTAAGAGTAGAATAAATAGATCTCATACAACAATTATTGAAAGAACAAAATAATTGAATATTATGACTAAGCCACTTTGAAGGGGAAACCTACACAATAATTCAATAAGAATAAAATTTGAAATAGCATGATAAAAGAATAACCACTACCTCGTATATATGTTATACTTAGCCAAGATTATTTTATAGGTTGACCACACTAACAACATAGAGAAATGCAATAAGCTAATTTGAAGGTGTGTAAGCTACAAGTCAAGCACACATATCCCTAGATCCACCATAGTTAAGGGCATAATAGTAGTTATTGAGGATGAACATACTATTTTGGATATATTTTCTCTCTATGACTATAAAATAAAGTGTGTCTATCAGATATATATTTATGTGTAATTTTTTATCCTTGAATATATGCACAACTATATAAATTAGATTCTTTCTTTTTAAACCCTGGGTCTAATTTTAAGGGATAAGAACTTATAAAACATGAAGAACTATAATTAGGATTAGCTAACCCCAATCATCCTTGTTGATGATTTATTACTTCTTATGTATACAATACTACCAAAAGGGAATTCAAGCCACATGTAGTTCTTACCATTATATTTATTATAAAATTATGCTCTTTCATTATATGACTACACCTAAAAATATGGTTTTAATGCTGAAAATATTGGTACTTGATATATATTAGTGTACTTTAGAATTAGTTGATGACTACTACTAGTGATTGATTTGAAATTTGGGTAGAATGCAGCATATTTTTTCAATTTTGAATAATATCTTTAAAAGTACATGAGAATGCTAGGTTTTAAAAAAGAGTGACCTTGATTTACATTCATATGCACTCAATTGTGTAATTTTCTATGCCATTGATGTGATAGGTGAATGGAACAACCTATGGGAAGGGTTTAATTTTGAATAATATCCATTTTTGGGCAAATCATAATAATGTTAGCCTGAGAAATATGATGTCAAAATTGCTATTTGAGTTTGATGATATTGTTTGAGTGACATAAATGCCAATGTGGTATTATATAAATGTCCAAGTATGCTATTTCATTTATTTAACATATATTATAGTGTTATTATAGGTGAAATATGTTAGTGTAGGCTTTTACAACTATGTGGTTTTACCTACATAGTCTAATTAGCTTGCTTAGGTTAATAATAAGTCATTAAGGGAAATGTAATTTAAGTTATTTGTATAATTATGAGTTTAGTTAATTACTTTTTTAGGTGAACTATTTACTCACTATATATTGTACCTTCCTATGTAATTTTTTACTAATGAATGTTAATGTAACTTTTTGTTTTGAAGACAAGATTCTTCCTCTTTTCAATTATTCTTTAGATTTCACTACTCCATATAGATTCAACCATGTGCATTCAACTCTATCCAATTCATCCTCAATTATGGACCTATTTTATATGGTATTACATATATGTTGATAGATGAATCCATTAATTATATTGTGAGATCTTTCATGCTGTAAGTTTTTACTGATTTTAATTTTCTAAGGTTTGGTTGGTTTTCTCAAAAATCCATGCAAATATTCATACCTAGAGTCTCTAAGTGAAAAAAAGATAGTGTCATTGGATTTATAAGGTGGAAAAACTTAAGAATGGTTGCAAACATGACCTAGTTTTGTGACAGTTTGTTTTCAACCATTTTTTATGTGTTTTTAGGTCATTTTTTTATTTCTATAAAAATCTATACATCCAATGACTTTGAGGAAAAATAATTTATGGGTTTGTCAAGAAACCAAGTGGGTTTATGTCATATTTTGGAGAAACCACACAAAATCTACATTTTTGGAGTTTTTTAAAAATTAATGGGATTTCAACCCCTCATAGGAAAGTTTGATAATCAAAAAACTTTCTAAAGTAAAAAAATAGTGATCTTTAGACATTTCATGGTGGAAAAACAACCCTTATTGTAATTTTTAACCTTAATAAACATTCACCCTTGTATTTACACCTATCATATTCTACCCCTACATTTTTACATGTTAAAATTTGACATCTAAATGATCACCTATCAACATATGGAACCTACACAAACACCTATTAAGTTTTGACCTTTGCATGAGCACCTATCAGGTTTTGAATCCTACATGAGCACATACTAGGTTTTTATTCTTACACAAACATTTGCTATATTATGATGCCTACATAGACACTTGTCAAGTTACAATGCCTACTTGAACATGACCTAGATTTTTATGCCTAATATAATAAATAACATGTTTTACAAACTACTTAGACATGTGTTTTTTTAGAATAAAATTATAAACTCTAAAAATGGAGATTGAACAAAGCAATGGATCAAGTAGTAATGGGTAGGAAGGAAAAAATCAACTTTTTCTTCAAAATGGGAGAAGTGAAAAGGGGATAATGAGGGGACCATGATGCATATGTTGGATATTTTCTAGTGATGTTATTTATGTGTCCAAGTGAGTAGATGAAGTTTCATGATGTTCTAAGTATTAATGAAAATGTGTATAGTGTGAGCATCCTTGTATGCTTGAAATAGGCTTTATTGATCTTTAGTTTTGGAATGGTTAAGGATTTTTAGGGATGAGTATGGTGATATGATGATATGAAAGAGGTGCCATAATATTTATTATATTCTTTGAATTATTTTGTACATCAGTGGATTTCATTTGGTAGTTCATAGTTTTCATATAGACATTTTGGGTTTAGTGACAAAAAATTAAGTTGACAGTTTACTAACATCACCATTGTCATGTACAGATGAGTCAGGGGGATTTGATCATATGGATATGATCACATTAGTATCAAATTGTTATTATCCAAGGTTTAAGTCATGTAATTGAGTGAAAAAAAAGTTATTTAGGTTCAAAGTTGGCCTTTGAGGTAGATTGTAAAGGTTCCCATAATTGTCAGATTGTCGCTACACATCATGCATTATATATATGAACCAATATGTTTGTGTAATTATTTTAGGTATGAATAAATTAAATAATGGTCAAAGTTTTACATATAGATATTGTCTATATTTTCAATAAGATACCCTAAAAATTTGGAGTCTTGAATTATTTTATTGCTTTATATATAAATATTAACAGTTTCTCTCATACCAGAGACCAAAAAGTTTAATCACGTTTAAGTCTAAGTCTATTATCTAAAAGATCTAGTGGTGAGTGATTAATCATACATAGTAATATCAATGGTGAATATGAAGTCAACATTTCAAAGGTTGCATGCATAAGTGACAAGGGTCACAAGCTATCTAGTCTAACATAAGATCAATGATGAGCAACAATTTGTATTGATGAAGATCAATGGTGCAGGACAAGTCAAAGAGTCAATAATGCATGTGAGAATACCAAGTGGCACAAGTATAAGAGACTATCAATAAAGTGATTAGAATTCATGAAAGGGTCCCAAGTGTCATAATCTTAAGATTTATGAGCATGATCTAATAATGAATGCTACAAGATAAAGACCTGGCTGATCCATGGAGATCGATGGTGTGTATTTGGTCAATATTGCAAGGAAGCACAAGATGAGGTCAACATGTTTGATGTTTAACATTTGGACAATGGATCATTACAAATTAAATTTATAAATACTTACCAAGAATATTGATGGTGCGAGTTAAGTGAGATGAGTGAAGAACATGAGATGCATTCTATGTGATCAAGGTTTAACTATGACCATTTGGATTTAAATATTTAAAATTAATGAAGGAAATACTAGTGCTTGGTTTTTTAGCCATAAATTTTGATCTGTCTAGAATTTGATGTTATAGTAAAAATAAAAGTTGTAGAATACTTAAAGGTGAATGTATAAATTCTAATTTAAAGGTTTAAATGTTTATACAATTAAATTTCATAAGCTCCAAATTATAATTTTTACTCATTCATGCTCTGAAGTAACTTGAGAAGGGTGATTAATTTATTCTTGATGGTATTTTGATGTTTTGAGATGAGATAACTATTAAAGAGTGTTTTAGAGTCCATGAGGATCATCTATGTGTATTATAAAGGTTTGATCAATCATATTTAGTATGATTAAAGGCTTAGAATGTGACTATGTGTTTGATCATGGTGGTTATGTACACAAAATGTTGTTTGAGAAAATTAATATTTAGAAGAAGGTTGTTGTTACTTAAGGTGGACCTATAGATCATGTGGAATGGGTTTATGTATTTATTATGTTGTAATTTTTCTTGGAGAAGTGTTAAAGAGGTGAATTGGTCTCCATAGGACCTAAAAGGACACTTAGGCCTAATTGAAATAGGGTACTACTTAAGGGTGACCCATGTAGATGCCTTAAGAGTGAAGTCATGTTTTATGGTTGATAAGAAAGGTTGTGAATATGATATTCATGATGAATATAGGAAATATGACATCAAAAGTGATGGTTTCTAAGCTTATTGAATAGATGTGTGAGACTTGAGAGAAGAGGTGTATGTGAGAGTTGTAGAGTGAATGAAAGAAGAAAGGATGGGTGCCTAGTTTAGAGTAGATTGATGACTATGTGTATGACCTATAGGTCATACTTTTGATGTCAAGAATAGTGATCTTATAGGTTTAAATATTGAGGATGATTGAATAGGTCTAGATTTATCCAAAAGGATGTTTTGGATGTCTTCAGTATGAGTGAAGGATATATAATGTTAATGTGAGGTTGGTGTTTATTTATAGAGGTAGATTTGAGTGTGGGTGTGTAGATTTGAAGAGAGTTTATATACATTGTATCTCCATTAAATTGGTAGGAAATAAATTATTATGATATTTTAATTTCATAAGTATTGGTAGGGTGCTCAAAATATAGGCCAAAAGGACTTGATCAACCAAGGAGTAGGCTATTTTTTGTGAAATAGGTGTTTCACTAAATCTAGTCAGAAGGACTTGACTAACTAGTTGTCATAAGGACTTGATCATCTTAGGGGCTGATGATACTTATTAAATAAGTGTTTCATTAAATTTTGGTTAGAAGTACTTGATTAGTATCATATTTGTGATCATCTTACAAAAGCAGTCCATGTGTTTTCATGCCTGAGAGTGGTTTTTATTCCCAAAGAGGGTTTACCACATATATCTTGTGTTGTGTGTATGATCTTGCATTATCTTCATTATTAATTTCTATAATCATCTTGTATTCTTCATGAATGGTTATATTAAATGCTTAAATGTTGGAAGGGTTTAAAAATTGAATTGGATTGTTTGTCACCACTAATTCATTTCCCCCTCTTAATGATTGTATCTCTAAAAATGTGTATAAGAGAAGGTCCTTTGTTAAAGGCTTGATAGCTTGAAGGAGATCTAAGGTATAATATGGGTAGCCATCAAATGCAAGGAGGTTTTTACACTAAGGATGCTCTAATGTTAAATGGATATAATTATTATTTTTAGAGTGCAAGGATGAGAACCTACATCATGTCCCTAGGGTTCAACACTTGGCAATATATTTTAGATTGTTATTCTACACCTACTATTCCTCCATCTAGTGCTACAAATAAGAAGTTATTTGAGAATAATTATAAGGAAATGAATACTATCACTTGTGGTATTTTAAAAAAACAAATACACCAAGATAATCCATTGTATATATTACAAGAAAATGTGGGATAACTTGTAGACTATTTGTTAAGGATATTAAAAGGTTAAGTTTGCTAAGTTACAAACTCAACAAATAAAATTTGAGTCTTAAGCTGAAGGAAGAAGATTATGTGGCATCCTTTCTAAAGAGGTTGATGAGATTGTGAAAATCATCATAGGTCTTGGAGAAAAGGGTGAAGAATCTACTATAGTTAAAAATTTATTTAGGTATCTCTCTCTCAAGTTTGATTCTAAAGTATCTTATGTAGAATAAAGTCATGATCTTACTCAATTAAAGATGGATTAATTACATGGTATCCTCAATACCTATCAGATGATAAAAATGATGATATACCACCAAAGAATGAAGAAACATTAAATATAGAAATGAATCCAAATAATATGTTCCAAGGTAAGAAAATCAAGGAGGATGACATATCTGATATTGATTAAGATGAACTAATTGTTTTGTTTATAAGGAAATTGAAAATAGGTTTAGGAAAGTATAAGGGTAAAATACCATTCAAATGCTTCAATTATGGAGAGGTAGTACATTTTTCTAATAAGTGCCCTCATAAGCATAATAAAAATGATGATGAAGAGCATGGTGATGGCTATGATGATGGAAGGAGATCATTCAGGGCTAATAAAAGAAAGAAGGGAATTAGAAGGTTTGACAACAAGAAGTAATTCAAGGACAAGAAGAATATCTACACAAAATGAGATTTTGGTTCATCAGATGAGAGTGAATACAGTATATTAGACTATAATCATGAATATCATGGTCCTATTAAAGATAAATCCCTTGTAATGGATAAGAAAGGAAGTTGCTCATATAAAAAAGAGTCTACTTGGAGTGATTCAAATGATGATAAAGAAGAGGTGGACTATGAGACTAAATTGATGAATGCTCTTGAATAAATAAATATTATTAAGAAGATGAAGTCATAAAATCAAGTTTGAAGAGAAATTTGATGTTTTTGAGGCAAGAACGAGAAGATACGAAGGATCATGAAAATATAATCAAGCATCTCAGTTGTCAATTAGAAATCATCTATACAAGCTTGAAAGCTAAAGAAGATTAATGGTAAAGGTATGTAATTGAAAATGAGTCATTAAAATCTAAGTTAGAGAAGTCTACAAGCAAGGTGAAATCATTTTTCAAGTTTGATAATATTTATAGTGATCTATACAATATTTTGGGTGGTCAAAATCATGTAAGTGATATAACTAGTTTTGGACATAAAGAAAAACCTAAAAATGTAACTCAAAGGTCAACAATCAGACCTTGAAGTTCAACAACCAATCACAGATTGAAGATGATGTTAAAGTTAAGACAAATCAAATCAAACAACCAAATGACATGAGGTATGTAAGTTTAAATGGTTATTATTACACTTGTAATCGATTTGGGTATAGAGCTAGATAATGTAAGAGACCTGTTAGAAATGAGTTTACATGGAACTATGATGGGGGTCATTAGTCCAAAGGTGAGTCTTCTTCAAAATTATTAGTTTGTTTTAATTGTCAAAATAATGGACATATTGTAAGATTTTGTTCTAATTAGAAAAGGTATGATAAGCTTCCTACAAAAGGTATAGTGTGTTTCAACTATCAATAAAGAGGTCACATTGATATATTCTACAAGTAAACGCCTATAAGATAGAGTAGGTTTAATCAGTCTCCTAGAGGTCAAGAAATAAGACATGTTAACTCATGGAAACCAAAGGTGGTAAGTGTGATTAATGATGAGTCTATAGGTCCAAATAATATGTTTTTTATGGTGGAGAATGTTACAAAAGTTGGATAGTTCCAAGATCTCTCATTATCTGCTTATGTTGTGAATGAAGAAACCAAGCTCAAGGAGAAGACCAAGGTGTTGGTTAAGGCTAGTTGTGAGGTGTGTATGGATAAAATTAAACATCCTACTATTGTTGAACATGTTTTATGAAAAGAACATTAGTTTTCACTACTTATTGATAAGGTTTCAAACTGCAAGGAAGATTCTTCAACTGGAAAGGTATGTCATAGATCTATGTATTCTTCATGTGTTAATAATATAGTATTAGAAAAGAAGTATAATGTTGTAGTGGATGAGAAATTTATTTATCTTAAGACTAAGAAGAAGAAGAATAACTATCAGTATCAGATGACCAAGGAGGAAAAGGAATATGAGGAGTTATGGGCAACTCCTAGTTTCACATTGTTCTAAGGAACCATGTGAAGTAGGGTGTATATATATATGATTCTTAAAGAGACTCCATTAAGTGGAGAAGAAATTATTATGGTTTTTTTCAAAATGTTCTAGAAGCTAAGAGATGAGTGTCTCCATTTGGAGTTAGTGTCTCAAGATGAGAGAATTGCTTTGATGAGGTTAGAGTGATGTCATAAGGTGTCTTTGTTTTCTATTTATGAAATGTATGTAGGATTAAAATTGGTGTTTTTAGGTGGAATAATGAAATAAATATAATTTCAAGAAGAGTTTGGTGGTTAGAAAATTTTGTGCACTCCTTTGTGATATGTTCCAAGTTGTTTTATGTCTTGATGATCCTAATCATACCTTTTAGAATTTTTTGTGTACTCTCAAGTTTATATTTCTTATTGTAGATCAAATCCATGGTATATGAAGTCAATTTTATTAAAGTTTTGAAGATAAAATATTGGTCCATAATTGTGTGATGGTTATCTCCTGGTGTGAAATAATTTTTAGATGCGGGCATTGACTAGAAGGAGGTTTGTTGACCTTATTTGTTTTCAAATTCATTATTTTTAGGCTATGCTAGAAAGGCATTTTGCCTTATTATTTGATGTTTGAGGCTTATTACTATGTTTAAAGGGCCAAATGTGTTATAAAATAAAGATTAATAGAGATCTGAAGGTAAATGGTTTTCAAAGTATTCATGATTTTACCAAGATGGATGCCTAATTAGCTAGTAGGTTTATAAAGTATGTTACAGATGATGAGCTACATGATGTAAATTGGTGTGCCCAAGGGAGCATATGAGAGTGCTCTAGATATGAATTTTTAGGTCTTGAATGTATGTCTAATAAAATTTATGGGCTCTAAAATTTATAGCTAGGGCTACAAGGAGTCTAGATAGGCCTAGTATGAAGAAGAGTGATTTTTGATAAATTTATCCAAAAGATCATGGTATGAGTTTTTGAATGTATTTTATATGGTTTATTTAGAACATATTTCCTATTTAGTGTGTGGCTTTAATATATGTTGGTATTTTTAGAGGTGGCTTTCAAGTGAGAATATGAAAGTAGAATGGTGTTGTTTGAAGACCCAAAGTAGTTTAGTGTTTTTAGTTTGATATTTTTATGTTTTTGAGGACATGAAGGTGTTATTATAGGTTATATAGTTGATATTTGATTATGAATATAAAGGGGAGTCTATTAGGTTGGCATAAGGAGGAGCATAGATTTAGGGGGAGCTAACTCAAATAGATTGAGAAGTTTGCATGATCAAAAGGGGAGCTAGATGGTTTAGTTTGTTAGGTCTAATGACCAAGAAGTCTTAGATTAAATTATCTTGTTTTATGTCTAGTGGTATGAAGTTTTAATGGTGGTCCTTGATGTGGATTGAGAGAGAAGGCTATTAAGCCTATATGGTGTTTCTTCATGATTTATAGAGATTTAAAAATGCTAAAGAGGTACAATGGCTCATAAATATTAGGGGGAGTTCCTTTAAGATGATTCTTGGTGAGTTCCTTTAGATTTTATTGTTTTATTTGTTCTTTCTTCATTTGTTTCATTGCTTGGTTAAAGAGAGTGTTGGCATGTAGTAAGAGTAATTTGTCAAGGTAAGAAGAGGTAGGATCGATGTAAGGGGGATTTTTTATCATATTTTTAAGGTTGTCCTCTCCTATTGGTGGTATTTATAGGTCCTCAAGATTAGTTTTTTCCCGTTTTGTCATTGTGTCAAAGGGGAATAAGGTTCCTATTATGAGAGTGCTTGAAGAGAGAGAAGGAAGGTGAGTTATATGATGTGTGTTTACATCAATGACAAAGGGGGGTATTTTTGGATAAATTATAGTTATGTCATGGATGTTTCTTAGTGATTAGATGAAGTGTCTTGATAGTCCTAAGTATCAATGACAAAGTGTGTAGTGTGCTTATCCTAGTATGTTTGAATTAGGCTTAGTTGATCTTTAGTTTTGGCATGGTTTAGGATGTTTAGGGATGAGTATGATGATTTTAAGATATGAAATAGTTACCATTAGATGTATTATATTTTTTTAATTATTGTGTACATGAGTGGATTTCATCTAGTAGTTCATAGTTTTCATCTACACATTTCGGATATAGTGCCAATTTTTTTTGAGTTAGCAGTTTGCTGACATCACCATTACCACTTATGGATGATTTAGGGGTAGTAGGTAATATGGGCATGATAAAATTAGTAAAAATTTTATATGTCCTAAGTTTCAATTCATTCAATTAAGTGCAAAAAAATGTATTAAGTTTCAATGTTGGCCTTCCATGTAGATTGTAGAGGTTCCCATACTTGCAAGACCATCACTACACATCACGCAAATATATATGAACTAGTATGTTTCTAAATTTATTTAAGGTATAAATAAATTAAATAATTGTTAAATTTTTTAATGGGTATTTTTTCTATAATTCCAAGTATCTACCCCTAAAATTTGGAGTCTTGAATTGTTTTCTTGGTCGAGATAAAAGCTTCAAAGTGGCTCTAGCATATTGTGATGGGATAAAGACTGTCAAGTTTAATCACATTGAAGTTTAAGGTCATTTCATATAATATTTAATTATTAATTATTAATTTTAAATATTGAAATAAATGGTGCATATTAATTTAACATGTTAAATATTATGCACACAAGTGATAAGTGTCATAAGCTCGATAGTATAATAGAAGATCAATACTGAGCAAAGGTTCATATTGATGAAGATTAATGGTGTAGGATAAGTCAAAGAGAAAATAATGTACACAAGATGACCAAGTGGAAAAATAATAAGTGACTTTAAATAAAGTGTTCATAAGGCATGTGAGATTACAAAGTGTCATAATATTATGAGTTCTAAGCAAGATTTAATGATAAGCATTGCAAGATAAAGACCTAGATGATATCTAAAGATTCATGGTGTGCATTTGGTTAGTATTTTAAGGAATCATGAGATGAGGTCAACATGTTTGAGGTTTAATGTTTATATATTGGAGTATTTAAATTTAAATTTTGATATACTTCTTAAGAAGATCAATGGTATGAGTTGAGCAAGCTGAGAGAAAAGCATGAGATGTATTCTAAGTGACCAAGGTTTAACTATGATTATTTGGATTTAGAAATTTAAATTTAGCAAAGGAAAGACCAGTGCTTGGTTATTGAGCCATAAATTTTGATCTATGTATAATTTGATGTTGTAGTAAAAATTAAAGATGTAGAGGACTTCAAGGTATATCTTTAAATATTAATTTGAAGGTCTAAATGTTTGTATAATCAAATTTATTGAGTTCCAAATTTGATGATGTGTTATTTCATGATCTAAAATAACCTAAGAAGGGTAATTAAGTTGTTCTTCATGGTATTTTTATGTTTTAAGATGAGATAACTATCTAAGATTCTTGTAGACTCCATGAGGACCATATGTGTGTATTATGAAGGTTTGATCAATAATATTCAATATGATCAAAGGATTAGAAGGTGACTATGTGTTTTTTCATGGTGGTTATGTGCATAGAATGTTTTTTGATCAAATTGATCTTTAGCATAAGGGTATTGTGATGTATGTTGACACTTAAATTATACCTATAGATCATGTGGCATGGTTCTATGTATTATTAGATTGTTTTTGTGTTCTAATTTTTCTTAGATAAGTGTCAAAGAGGTGAATGGGATCCATAAGACCTATAAGGACACTTAGGCCTATTTAAAAGAGGGTACTGCTTAAAGGTGAACCATGTAGATTACTTAAGAGTGAAGGCATCTGTTGTGACTAATAAAGAAAGCTATGAACATGAAATTCATGATGGATCTATAAAAGGTGAAATCAAAAGTTATGGATTTTAGGCATATTTAATAGATGTGAGAGACTTAAGAGGTGTATGTAAGAGTTATAGAGTGAAGGAAATAAGAAAGTATGGGTGCCTAGTTCAGAGTAGGTTGATGATTATGTGTATAAATTTTAAGTCATATTTATGATTTCAATAACAATGCTCTTATAGGTTTAAATATTGAGGATGAGTGACAAGGTGTAGATTGATCCAAAAGGATGTTTTGTATGCATTAAGTGTGAGCAAAGGATAGATGATGTTTGTGTGATATTGGTGGTTAATTTGAGAGGTAGATCAGAGTATGGACTATGTATTGTGTAGAGTTAAAGAGAGTTGATATACATTGTATCTCCAATAGATTGGTAGATAATCAATGATTTAGAGATGTTCATTTCATATGTTAGGAGGTGCTCAACATCTAGGTCAAAAGTAATTGATCATCTTAGGGGTAGGTTCTCTTTGTGAAATAGGTGTTTCACTAAAGCCAATCAAAAGGACTTGACCAACTGGTGGTCAGAAGGAATTGATCATCCCAAGGGTAGGTGTTCCTTATGAAATAAGTGTTTCACTAAATTTTGGTCAAAAAGACTTGATCAGTCTCATGTTTGTGATCATATTATAGGACAAGTAGTCTATATGTTTCTAGGTTTGAGAGTGGGATTTACTTTCCAAGAGGGTTTCCCACATTGATCTTGTGTTTTGCGTATGTCATTGTATTATCTTCATTATTCATTACTATAAACATCTTACATGCTTAATGAATGATTGTATTGAATGCTTAAATGTTGGAAGGCTTGGAAGATTGAATTGTATTATTTTTCACCACTTATTCACCCTCCTCTCAATGATTATACCTTTAAAAACATAGATACATGTAAGATGAAAAGGATGGTGATAGGTTATAGACAAAAGTCATCTTGGAAGGAGGCCCCAACAAATGTAATAAAGAAGGACCCAAAGTGGATTCAAGTAAAGTTTCTTAGAGCTTTAAACTCAAAGGGTAATAAGATAAGAATGGAATACAACATATATAAAAACTTGATACTATTAAGGCTGGTAATAATTTTCATATTAAAGTCTCTACTTCACTCATTAATTGAGCCTCATCTAGAATGGAATAGGCACTAGTGGGAAACTTTATGGGGACCAGACTAAACATTGATATTTTTAGAGTATAACCATAAAAAATGGAAACCCAAAGGAAATATATAAATCATATTAATGGTGAATTTGTTTTTTATGATCATAATTAATAACCTTGAGGATTGTGCTCATATTTTAGCAGGAGGTCCCTAGTTATTTGGAAGATCAAGACTCTTTCTATAAAAATGGCATCCAAGTTTTGATCTAAAAATAAAAGACATCAAATTAATGCCCTTTTGGGTGCATCTCCATAGTCTCCCAATTGAAATTTGGGAGAAATACCTCTTCATCAACATTGATAAGACATTTGGATATTTAATTTCCTTTATTTCATAAAAAAAAATAGATCTAGAGTTGTGCATGATCATTTCTATGTAAACACCTTTGTAAATCAAGAACATTCCTCATCAGTGTTTCTTCATACCCCTTTTGGGTTCCATAATAAAAAAATAGATTTTAAAAATTTAGTTATTATTTTTGAAAAATTTAATAAGTTGGGATATCCATAAAAAGGTTATCCCCATAGTTATTCAACATAAATCATCTTAGATCAAACCTTACTGGCATAAAAAAGGGAGTATCATTTAAATAAATAGAAAAACCTCTAAATCTAAATGTTACTATAGAGTTGGAGAAGAAGAAAGGTAAATCAATACTTTTATAAGAAATTTATTTAGAAGAGGTGATTCATGAAGAAGGTAAGCAGGCTAAAGTAGAAAATGAAAAGCATATAGAGATAGTTAACACAAAATATCAAAATTAGATGCATAACCTAAATATTAATTAGTTTTTTAGAGTTCCCAAGACAAATTCAATAGTCTGAAAGATTTAAAATAGGGTAGAGGCATTTGAAACTCAATATTTTCAAAAATATCCAAATCAATTTGACATCCTAACATAGCTACAAGAGAGCTAGGTATTTTTTAAGAATGAAAATGAATTAACCAAGAATATTTTAGGGGAAAATCAAAGAGCAAAAGTATTGAGTTGAATAGTATTTTCTTCCCCAAAAGATTCCCAAAATGGGTATATAGATTCACAAGAGATACATTTAACCCCAAAACACAACATCAAAATTAATTTCTCTTCTTCTATCACTACTAGAAGAGGGAATGAATTTCCATACGCCTCCAAATATTGGGAAATCTGCCAAAAGAGAAATTTTCAAAAAAAATCATAGATGTGGATTATAGATGGACTTAAATCCAATCTTATGTTAAAGTGAGGTAATCCTTCACATTTTAGTTAATTATGTTGATATATTATTGAAATATTAGAGGAATGCATAATTCCTAAAAAAATTGTTTAGAGACTTTAGAAGAAGTCACAAACCTTCTATTTTGACAATTTAAGAATCCAAAATTGATGAAGAATTATTTTATAATCATAGAAATGCATATTGGAAGGATGTTGAAGATATTTTTTCTATCTTAGTTGGTGCATTAGGGGTCTTATTAATTGTTGGGATAGAAATAATTTGGTTGGGGAGCTATTTGTAAATCATCTAATCACTTAGCAATTGTTTTCATAGATCTAATAGATGGTAGGAAATGGATTTTTTCTAAAATTTATTCACCTAAATAAATTATTTATTAAAAAAAGTATGGGTTGATTTTAGATACTTTATAAATACTTGCAAGGACTTCTCTTAGATTATGGCTAGAGATTTCAATTCTCCCCTATATCCAAGGGATAAAAATGAGGAAATTAACTTATTTTAGATAGTATGGAGGATATTTATTCTATAACTACATATATTAGTCTAATAGATGTAGAATTAAAAGTTTATAAATACACTTGGAGTAAGAGGGGGTTTGGAGAAAATATAAATCAATGCAGATTAGATAGATTTTTCATTTTTATGGTTTGGTTGGATCAGAAGGATTTTATGTTAATGGCTCCACCTTAGGTAGGCTCTGATCATAAACCATTGGAGTTGAATATTATGGAAAATTCTAATAAATAAATTATATATCCATTTATAATGGAGCATATGTGGTTTATCCATATAGATATTCATGACAAGGTAATGAAACGGTGGTCCCCAAGTGTGAAAGGCAAGGCCATGTACTACTTGACTAAAAACTCAAGAATGTTAAGATCAAAATCAAGAAATGGAATAAATATGTATTTTTAAATGTTATTATTCAGAAAAATATCTAAAAACTACATTTTATATGTGAGAGTCTAAAATATAAAGTAATGGGTATGATGTAGACACTCAGAATAAAGAAAAATAACTAATCTAAATATCACATAATTACTATAAGAGAGGAGGGTTTATGGAGACAAAAATAAAGAAATATTTAGCTTAAGGAGGGGGATATAAGACACAATTTTTCATATGTCCACTTTGAAACATAGAGATTGTAATACAATCAAGAAAATAATAGATAGAGAAGGACAAATCATGTCTAATAAATATCTCATTTATCAAGAGAGTGTAATTTTCTTAAAAAATGTTTAAGAATGAATTTAAAAGAAGCATCATATTTGAACAATAATTTATGAATGTTATTACATAATTGGTAACCTAAGAAGATAATTCATCTCTTATTGTGGCCACATCTAATGAAGATCTTAAATTTGTCATTTCCAAAATGAACCTAGATAAATATCCAAATCTAGATGGATTTCCATTAGCCTTTTTTAAGAACTTATAGGATATGATTAGAGATGATTTGGTAGATGTGGTTAATGAATTAATTAATTCTACTTAGATGTTAAAATAAGTTAATCACACATTCCTTATTTTGATTTCTAAGAAGGAAGGAGTTATTAATATTTTTGATTTCCACCTAATTAGCTTGTGTAGTTCCATTTATAATAGCATTACTAAGATTTTCTCTTTAAGATTACAACTAATTATGGAAGCTATTATTCAGGCTAAATAAAGAGCTTTTATCCCTATTAGACAAATCTAATATGATATCATTGTTACCCACAAATCATTACACTCCATGGATAAAATCCAAAGTGATGGAATGGTGATAAAATTAGACATGGTTGAGGACTATGATAGATAATATTGGAGATTTTTAGATATATTCATGAGTCAATTTCGTTTCCAAGACAAGTTTAATAAAATTATAAGGTCTTGGATCTCTACTTGCATGTTTTCAATTCTTTTAAATGGTGTTGCACAAAGATTTTTCAAAATTGGTTAAGGAGTGAGACAAGGGATACATTATTCCCTTTCCTATTCATCATTATGACTAAATCTTTGAGTAGGTTTATTTCAAGTGATATGAAAATTGGAGAGCTAAAGTGTTTTAAACCATCTAGGAATGTGGATCAATTATCTCATCAATAATTTTTTGATGATACAATTCTTATGGTGGAGGAATTCATTAAGGAATCAAAATTTTTAATAAAAATTATGGTCATGTATGAATAATATTTAAATTAAGATTTAAATTTTGATAAGAGTTCAATTTTCTTTTTTAATATGCCTTTGGGAAGGTAAACTAAAATTGCTTAAATATCAGGCTACTAAATCAAACAAATTTTGTCCTCCTATCTGACTCTCTACAGTATAAACATTCCAATTATACCTTGGAATAATTTGGTATAAAGATTTCAAAAAAAATTGACCGGATGGAAAGATAAATTTTTATCTCGCATGAGCAAACTATTGCTTATCAAAAGTGTTTTTCAGAGTCTTGTGGTCAGTATATTTTTTTCTCTTTTTAGTCTTCTTAAGATCATAGAATAAAATACTAATAAAATACAAAGGAAATTTTTATATAAAGGTATGAAAGAGAGAAATAAAATCTATTTGGTGGCTTGGGAAAATATTTGCATAGATAAAAAAAGGAGGTTTAGGCATTAAAAGATTAAATTGGATGAACAATGACCTTCTCTCCTAATTTTTTTGGATATTTCTCAAAATAAGAAAATACTTGGGATACTATTTTAAGATTTAAATACATGGATGGTAAAAATCCTATTTATTTTTGAAGATGAATAGTTTTTATAGGGGTATCATTTCTAAAATTTTATAAATTCTAACAAAGATGTTATCTCCTTAGGTTTTACATGGAAACTAGGAAATAGTATTCATGTCAATTTATGGAATGATGCTTGGATTTTAGACTAGCCTATAAATTTGTTAGAACCGTGGAAACATGTTCAAAATAAAATTAAAAACAAATATGTAAATAATGTTCAAGATTATTAGTAGATTACAAAAGGTACTAGAAGCTAGAAAAGGTTAAGTATTGATAATTTAGATTATGAAGAAAATACTTTTTTGTCTAACTTGAATAATCTATTAAGAATGTGTTATCTACTCAAAATCATCAATGAAGATCACTTGGTTTGAAAATAATCTATTAATGGACAATATCAATTTAAATATGGGTATAGTTTGGTGTCTAATATTCTAAGAAATAATGTGAACTGGGATATATTATGGGATAAGTACATGATACCTAAAGTTAACTTATTTATGTGGGTGTATGTTTATAATAAAGTCTTATCTATGGATAATTTAAGGAAAAGAGGTTTCATCTTGATCAACAGGTGCCCTATGTGTGAAAATGATAATGAAATAATTTTTAATCTACTAGTTGACTATCCTTTTGCTAATGATATTTGGAGCTTACTCCTTAACAAATTCAATATCCTATGGGGTTTTTCTAGTTTTGTGTTTGATTTCTAGTTTTGTGTTTGAGTTCTAGCAGTCTTGGGAGTGTCTTTTTCCAAATGATCTTCTAAATAAAATATGTAACCTCACATTTCATCATGTCATTTGGGTAATTTGGAGTGAAAGGAATAACATAATTTTTAGTAATAAAAAGTGCATAAGTTTGACTTTAACTAATAATATTTTTCAAGCTATTATGAAAATTTTTAGTGTTATGTCTAGTGAAAAAGGAAAAGGCTTACAACTGTATGAAAAACAACTCGCTTTAAATTATAAAATTGATTCTTTATGCATTGGTAAGATTGATCCCAGAGATGGAATAAGAAAGATGACTTAATGGAAACCTCTACCTATTGGATGGAAAATATTCAATTTTGATGGGGCATCCAAAGGGAATGTATGATCCTCAAGAGGAAGAAGTATTTTAAGATATCACCGAAGGAGGTTGGTTTCTACTTATGTTTGTGATATGAGGATAGAAAAACACATTGGGTAGAAGTTATTGCTTCCTTTTGTGGGTTAAAATTGGTTAAATAATTGGTTGTTCAACATCTAATCATTGAGGGAGACTTAATTAATACAATAAATTATCTTTCCAATAAAAAAACAATGAGTTAGAATATTAAATAGGTGGTGGATGAGGCTATTTATATTTTATATTATAGGTAAGAATTGGTCATTTGACACATCTATAATGAAGTCAATAATGTTTGTGATTGGTTCACAAATGTGGGAGTTAAATCTTCTATTTTTATTATCTAGATTGTGAGATAAGAATTGCCTCATGATATTTGCCAAAGGATTGATGAGGAAGTTCTTATTTAATATTCAAAATGGTTGATAATGTGGGGGTCTTATCCACTTATAAACAAAATCATTGGAATTTTATGGTTAAGTTTCTTTGTTTTTTAATGTTCCTTTATAATCTTACTTCACTTTACCTCTTCAAAGTACATAGGGAGAAGTTTCTAGAGTGGATTAGAAGAAAATAATGTTAGTTGAATACTTTTCAAAATTAGAAGCACATCAATAATGGATTTGAGTGAGATAACACGAGACACTCAAGGTGGCATTTAATTAAAATATGGGGAGCCTTAAAAAACCATGTCTTAGGTCAAAGAGCTATAATCATATAATCTTATTCTTCACGAGGCTTTCTTATAGAATAAAACCCAAGATGCCTAAAGAGGTGAAAAATAATGAAGAATTTTTGGATATCCTCCAAATAGGGGGAATGGTGAATTTTATGTAGAGAATATAAGGTCATGAAAAACATATATCAAATTTATTTTACAACTCTTTGGAAAGCATATCTTTAACATCAACTAAGTATTGCTTGATATATATAAAAAATTGATCACTCACATAAATAGACTAGAGATGAAGGTAACAAAAGTGTATGAAATGGATAGAGATTAAAAGAATGAGAAAAATAGTTTCCTGCTTGAAGGAGAAACTTTGGAGGTGTTTCATAATGAGTTTGATTATGAATCTTTACTAAGACCTTATGGATATGTGGCTTTCCATCTCATGCAAAATATAAATTTAAAAGGTAGGTTTAATGTTTTTTATTGGTATATGTTCATTTTTATCAATTAATTTAGGTATGATATACCCTTGAGTTTATATTTCTATATTTTGATTTCTATGAAAACCTCCATTTAAAAGGTTAAAAATGGTAAATACATAGTTCTTAAGCATGAAGGAGTAATTTTCCTCGTACATAAATATTTAAAAGGAATGAATCAAATTATCCCTGAAATTCCAAAACCCCATAAAATTAAATAGGAAGTTAGGAAAGTGTATAAGATTTAAATTAAATATTTAGGAAGTAATACTTCAAAGGATAAAGAATAAAGTACTACTAGGAACCCTCTAAAATATCAAGGCTTAGGTAGTAAGACCCAACTAAGAAGTGTTCCTAGGTATCCTCTTATTTTTATCCAAAAGGTTATAAATACTGGTAAAATAAGGCTTTCAACTATGGAATCTATCACAGTTGAGAATGTGGCTAAAATTAAAGAAGAGACTAATACATATAATGGGTTTAAAAGGGAGAAAAATATTTCTAAAACTAAGAAAATTGAAAAAGGCAAGAGGAAACTGAGGGATGGTTCTAAGGAGAAAGAGGTGGAAGAACCATGTAACCAATATCATGATTTAATGAAAATTTCAATGCCATGGTTGACTATCTTAAAGGTAAGTAAAGTCCTAATAAAATTGAAGAAGAACTAGACTTACAAAATTTGATAATGAGGTGGTTTATAATGGAATTGTCTGAACTCAAAGGAAAAGTGAAAATCCTTCAACATGATAATGATATATTGATATAAAAAGACTCTGATAATGATCAAGAAATGCAAATTCAAGGGCTCAGATATAGGTATAGTGCACTCGAAGGTGAAAATGACAAACTTTTAAACAATATTAATTTTTTAGTGAAAATACTCTTGAGGATTAAAGTCTTACAATAAATCATAATGGGTACATAAAAATTTTACACTTGAGGAAGAGAAGTTTTGAAATGGTACAACAAAAGTGATGAAGCCTATGATATCCTATGTTTGTTAATGTCTCTTAACCTACTCTTTCATATTGAATGTACTACTCCTAATAATAATGTTTGGACCATACTACCAAATATCTTTTCAAAGTAGGATATAATGAGAGGTCATGAGTTATATAATTAACTCAACAATTTGATTCCAAGTTATTTTGATATGGTGCAAGACTTCTTCACTAAGTTTAATTTATTCAAGTTAAACTTGAAACCATGTGGTATTGATAAAAATTATGATCAATTGATTCTTTCCATCCTTGAAAATTTGGGATTTGACTATTCTATCTTAATGTATACCTTCCATGCCAAAAAACATTCCCTTCGAATTATGATTGCGCCATTCTAAGATTACTTTGTTACCGAATTGACTCAAGAGAAAGATAGACTCATTCAAATGGGTACACTAAATTAGTCTAAATTACATGTCTTAATTGTGAGTCATGAAAAATAAAAGGCTTTTGATAGTAAAGAGAAGAAATAGAATAAGATGGTTGTAGAGAAAATAAAGTGTCAAAAATATGATACTAAGTCTAAAGCATCAAAACAATCCTCCTCTTTATATGGGAAACCCATGAAAGAGTGAATCACATGTGGTTATTACAAAGAATCTAGGTATGATGAATCCAAATGCATGAAGAAGTAGATTGACCAATTAAAAAAGATGTTTTAGAGGCACAAAATCATTATCCATGAGTTTTCTAATTAGAGTTCATCAAGATAGGAATACTCTAAGTCCAAATATTGAAAAAAGGTAAAATTAATGGTTATAGTTACATCTCATCCTTCCACAAGGGTTATTTATTATGGTGCATCACACTACATGTTTGATCACATTACATGTTATTGTCCTTAGATCCTTGTTCTATGCCTTTAATCATGTTGGGTAATGATACTTATATAAAATATAGTGGGATTATATCTATTGAAGTGAATGATGGGACATTTCATGATGCTCTATGTGTTCCCTCTTTATCCATCAATATATTATCTATGTATTAGATCACTCACATTAGTTCAAGCAAAAAAGTTGAGCTCACACCATATTGAATGGTTATTAATAAAGTTCATAGTGATTCCATTATTGTATTTGGTAAAGCATGTCACTAATAATTATTGTATACTTTCTCATGATTTTATCCTAATCAACCCTCTAGTACACTACTCACTCATTCAGGTAGGGTAAGTAAATTATAACATGAGATATTTGGTCATCTCAACTATAACTACCTATAACAACTCAATTATCAAGACATGTTTTTAGGGATTCCATGAGTCACATTTTTTGATATGGTTTTTTGGGGTTGGATACTTGGTAAACATCCTAAAGATAAGTATGACAAGGCAAAATCATGTAGAGCTGAATGGATATTAGATATTTTACATAGTGACATTATCGGCCCATTTTTGAAACCTTAATTAAATAATACTAAATACATTCTTACTTTCATCAATGAATTTTTAAGGCATGCTTGGGTGTATTTTATTAATCATAAATTAGAGGTGTTTGATAATTTTTAGGACATCAAGGCAATTTTAGAATAAGAATCAGGTAAATTCATCAAGATTTTAAATACTAAAAATGATTGTGAGTATGTTATTAATAATTTTGAGTAATTACATATATTATAGGGGATTGAAATAAAATGTATAGTTCCATATAGTCCTCAAAAAAATAGTGAAATAATATTCCCTTAAAGGAAATGACCAATTATATGCTACACTCCAAGTATCTTGCACATCAATACTAGGATGAGGCTATCAACTATGCTTGTTATACAGAAAATTGAGTTCCTTATAGATCATTTAAGGGGGTGAATCCTTTTTAATCTTTGAGAAGTTATAAACCAATAGTGAATCACTTTTGAGTTCTTGGATCTGTTGTTATAACCCACATTCTCAAGAATAAATTTAAGGTAATGGAACCTTAGAGTCAATCTTTCATCTTCATTGAATATTTTGAGGGTGTTAAGGGATATAGAATTATCCATCCCACCAATCATGAGTTATTAACTAAGAGGAGTTTTCAATTTCAAGAGGTTCCATTAGAATCCACACATTACACTCCCTCTTCCTTTGGATGCACTAGGACTTGATGATAGTTTTGATGATTTAGATCCACTTGATCAAATTCTTGATGATTTATATTATTTTAATAATTATGAAGATGAGAGTAGTGATGAAGATTCACCTCCTCCTTTTTATATAATATATTTATAGCATGAGGAATGTCTTCTTAACTCTTTAATAATTGGTCCTCTTTGGGATAGAAAAAACTACAAAGTGTTGGCCAATGGGTTAGAGATCCATTAGACACTAGGTGAACTTGTTCACAATTATAGAATGCCCTAAATGATTTCATTACATCTACTTGAAATCCATGATAATTTCATGAGACATTAGGTACTCTTGAGTGAGATAATACTATAGAAGATGAGTATGGTTCCTTGCTAAGGAAAAAAAATTTGAGAATTAGTCCCTCATTTGAAGGGAAGAAAACTTATTTGATGAAGGTGGATATAACAAGCAAAATTTATAGAAGATGGGTATATATACAAGTTTAAAGAACATTTGGTAAAAAAGTGTTTTTATCAAGTACCTAGAATTTACTATGCTGATGAATTCACCCTAGTTTCTAAAATGACCTTAATTTGACTCACTCTCACCATTTCCACAACACATCATTAGTATGTTCACTAGATGGATATGAAGAGTGAATTTACATGATGACCTCAAAGATAAAATATACATAGAGCAACAACAAGTATTTTTTTAAGATTCCTCAGTTTTCAAAATTTATAAATCTATGTATAGCCCTAAACAATATTCTCAATTTTGGTATGCCAAGTTAGAATCCTTTCTTCTTTTGGTTGGGTTCACTAGATACCATTTTGATTTAAATGTCTACATTTTATAGAATCATGATTCACTATTGATTTTGGTTCTCTACATTGATAACCTATTGATCATATAGAGTTTTTCATCCACCATAATAATAGTGAAAACTAGTTTGTCTAGTAAGTTATCAATGAATAACTTGGGCTAATTGCACTACTTACTTAGGATTGAAAATTATTAGTCTGACTCCAAGATCACTATTGAAAAATCCAATTATGCTCTTTATTTTATTTCAAGGTTTAATATGGTTGACTATAATCCAAATTTAAATCCTTTTCTATCTAGTGTGAAGTTTGAGTTTGATTTTCCATCTCCTTTGGTTGATGCTACTTCATATCAATAACTTGTTGGAAGTCTCATCTAATTTACACACACTAGACTTGTTATTTCATATGTAATGGTAATAGTCTCTAGATTTATGCATGAACCACATGAGATACATTATAAATTAGATAAGTAGATTCTCCACTAAATTTAGGTTACTCATATTTTTAGGATTTACTATGGAGTATGCATCAAAATTTTCTAGATTAGTTATATAGATTTAGAATGGGTTGGTGATATTTAAAATCTTAAGTCTACTTGAAGCTATAATTTTTTCCTTAGTTCAAGTCCAATTATTTGGTCATTTAAGAAGTAGAATTATATTAATTTATATTATATAGAAGGATTGTTAATGATACCACTAAGGCTATTTAGCATCAAGGGATTCTCAATAAGTTTGGCATCTAGTTTTGATGAATAATAGCCATCTTTAGGAACAACCAAATCATAATCTAGATCTATAGGAATCTATCACTAGATTAATAGACCAAGCATATCAATATTCATATGAATTTAATTTTTTGTATCATCCATGAACAAGTCATTGATATCCACTACATCTAGACAATGGAACAAATTACTAATATATTCACTAAACCCTTCAGTAAGAGTAAGTATCTTCATTTACATGATCTTCCTAGTGTTCATATAGCTTTATATTATTCCTCATCTAGGGGATCATCTCTATGTAATTGGTTACCTCGTCAAGCCTTTATGTTGAGATCCTATTATTCTAGCCACCTATGCTATACTTAAGCGAGTGCATGTTAGTGTGGGCTTTTTCCCACTATGTGGTTTTACCTACACATTCTATTTAGCTTACTTAGATTAATAATAGGTAATTAATAAAATGTACTCTAAGTAATTTTATAATTGTGAGATGAGTTAATTACCTTTTTGGGTGACCTAATTCCTCACTATATAATGTACCTTCCCATGTATTTTTTGGATAATGAATGTTAATGAAACTTCTTGTTTTGAGGATAAGTTTCTTCCTCTTATGAGTTGTTCTTTAAATTTCACTACTCTATACAAATTTATCCTTATGTATTTGAACCTATATAATTAATCATTTATTATGACCCACTCTAACATGTCATGGAATATACTTATATGTTCACCCCAGTTGATATTCTAACTCATTTTTGTTGTTACCACAACATATCATTGGGATGATCATCTGATGGATGTGAAGAGTTTACTTCATCATGGTGACCTCAAATAGGAAATATACATGGATAAACCATAAATATTTATGGAATATTCCTCATCTTTAAAACTTAATCAATATATCTATGGCCTCAACACAAGCTCCGTGATATTGGTTGATAAGATGGACTCTTTTCTTATTTAAGTTGTGTTTATTGGATGACATTTTGATATAGATGTCTACATTTTATGTTAGGATGATTCACTGTTAATTATAGTTCTCTATGTATGAACTATTTATCACATGATTTATCAATCCACCATAATATAAGTGAAACCCTCTTTGTATGACAAGTTCTCAATGACTGACTTGGGCATGTTGTATTACTTCTTTGGAATTGAAAATTTTTAGTCTAATTTTTTAATCACTATTGCATACTCCAAGTATGATCTTGATTTTATTAAAATTTATAAAATGGATGAACATAAGCCAAATCTAACACCTTTTCTATCTTGTGTGAATCTTGAGGGGGATTATCCATATCATTTGGTTAATTCTACTTCATATCAATAACTTGTTGATAGTACCATCTACCTTACACACACTACTATCCCTGATGTTTCATATGTAGTGGGAATGGTAAACAAATTTATGTAGGAACTACATGAGCTATAATTTAAATAATCTAAGAAAATTATACACTACATTCAAGGTACTCATAGTTTTAGGATTCACTATGGAGCATGCATCAAAACCAACATGATGGATTATACAAATTCAAATTGGGATGGTGATATTCAAAATCATAATTCTACTTTAGGTTATAGTTTATCCCTTATTTTAAGTCTAATTTGTTATTTAAATAATAATATTAATTCTATTGATTTATCTTCTATATAAAAATAATAAAAAGGATCTATTAGTTCTTCCACTAAGGCTATCTAGCTTTATGGGATTCTCATTGATTTTGGAATCTAGTTACAACAATCAATAGTCATCTTCTATGAAAACCAAATCATAATCTAGATATATAAGAACCAAATCCTCCATTAACAGACCAAACATATCAATATTCACATGAATTTAATTCATGATCTCATCCAAGATCAAGTGATTGATCTTCTCTAAATCTAGACAATGGAGAAAATTATTGATATGTTCACCAAACTATTCATTGAGAGAAAAAATCTTCATTTATAGGATCTTCTTATGTTTAGTCATATCTATCTTCCTCTTACTCTAAGGGATCATACATATGTACTTGGGTACCTTATTAGGTTTTTTCATTAGGACCCAATTCTTATATCCACCTAAGTTATGACTAGGGGGTGATAGTGTAGGCTTTTTACCACTATGTGGTTTTAATTACATGGTATAACTTCCTTAGGTTAATAATAAGTCATTAAGGTAAATGTAATTCAAGTCATTTTATAATTTCCAATAAATTTAATTACCTTTTTGGATGACCTAATTCCTCACTATATAATGTATCTTTATATGTATGTTTTAGCTAATGAATGTTAATGCAAGTTTTTGTTGTGAAGACAAGATTCTTCCTCTAATGAATTATTCTTTAGATGTCACTACTCCATACATATTCATCATCATGCATTCAAACCTATCTAGTTAATTATTTATTATGGATGACTCTAATAATTGATAGAAAATAAGAATAGATTAGGATTGTAACTAACATCCAAGTGTGTGCAAATGGTGAGTGATAATTTTTTTAGATGGATAAATAATGTAGGATAAGTATAGTACAATATTGATATTTTTAGTGTCAAATACCATATTTTTTTTATATATATTGAAACTCTTCAATTAATACAATAAATAAGTCTTCCAAGCTATAAATAGAGTTAGACCTTAGATTATTATACCATTATAAAACATCACCATAAAAAGTTTTAACTAGTAGTTTGGTAGTTTTAAAGGTTTTAAGTTTAATCCTTTATTTATAAACATTTACAAATGACTCTATATTTAAATTGGGTTTAGTGGGTCTATTATAGGATATCTGAGGATTAATTACACCTATGTAATTGTAAACCATTTTAGGGACCAAGGAATCAATTTGAAGGTGTTTAATGACTTTTTTTTTGAAGTAAGGGTTACAAAATAAGGTTGTGAAGAGAATATCTAGGGGGTAGGTAATTTTTTATTTTCCATTACCCATTGAACATGTTGAGATCTAGATTGTATTTTCATAAGTTGGTTGTGAATTTTAATTTTTTGACTGTTATCATAATCTTGAATGGTATCTATTTGGTTTCATTTATTGTAAGATAAATTGGGTAGGATTAGGATTATTTTGGTTAGAAGTAAAGGTATACATGGATTTTTTGCATGCCCTAGATGGAAAATTAATTTTGGAGTTAATGTTATCACCTTGGTTAGGCCCACTATAAGAGAGACATGTCATGTTAATAGTTATACTAGGCATGGTAGATGCGGAACAAAAAAGGGAAGTTGTAAAATGATTCTACCCAAGTCCTATGGAAAAATAATGATTAGGGGAAGGATTATATTATTCATGGGGTTATATAATGAGGTTTGTTTAATACTAATTTGTTGATAAGGATATTAAGAGGTTATGAGGTTAATAATATAGAAATGAATAAGCACAATGGTGACAAACAAATATATAGTAGGCTGATTAATTAAAAACAACTCAGATAAAATATATGCTAAATTTATTATATTAAAATATGCTAAAAATAGAAATGAAAACTATGTTAGATATTATAATGATAATGAAAACAAGATACTTGTTTCTAATGCTAACATAAATCTATATTTTAAATAGGAATTAGACTAGAAAAGGATTCTAGATCAATCATCAAATTCTATAAATTTTACTTTTTAGCCTCAAACACTTACATCAACCTTGGATGGTTATGTTGATGCTTATGTTTATCATATACATAGGTATCTTATAAATAATACCTTCTAGA